>MU224866.1:3130955-3152531 GCA_018584345.1 Thuja plicata | reverse complement strand
ATTAATAAATGATGATGTCATCAGGGGTTTAGGGGAATATTAATAAATGAAACAAACTTATTTAATTCATTTAAAAACATAGGAATTAATTATTTAAACAATGAAATTGCTTTTTAATAATTAGGGGTCTATAGCCATTTTAATTAAATTAAATAGGCTAGGGGAATGGGTTAATTGCAAGTGGGTATTTGATTTAGGGATTTATTTAATTCCTTTATAATTAAATACTATAGCCATGTTTGATTTTGATTTGATTTGATTGGTCAAAATTGATTTGAATTGTATGGCTATAATAGTTAATATAAATCAGTGATAAAAATCACCTAGGATATTAAATTGATTAAAAGAATTATGCCGAGCAGTAACAGGATCGTTTGGACATAAATCGAGGGTATGATCATACTTAGGGAAAACAGGGTCCATAGTTGTGATAGACCAAATTCAGGTGGTTACAGTACCCTAGTGGTGCGTTAAAGTCCTGACATCATTAAGGTGAAAGCCTTTCTTTGAACGGATTGGGAGAGCCCCCTTTATTGGTAAAATGACTTGATCACAACCATCTGAACGGATGTCCTTACTACAAAATGTTGTTCTAGTTTCCAAAAACCCTCTATCTTTTGGTACGGAAGGTTAGAGACTGACTAAGATGCCCCACATTTTTATGGCTTTTAGTAGAGATAAAAACCCTTTGGGAAGCAATTCCTTTGGGGTTTGAAGCTTGGTATGCCTGAGAAGTGAGTGCATATGTAAGGAGGAGCCCGTGCTTCCAACCTTCTAAGTTATCCGCTAAGAGTAAGCATAGCTGAACTTTGGTTCAAGTGTGGATTCAACAAATACTATCCTGGCTATCCTAGGATTGTGATGTTCTTGTTCTGGTACAACAAACATTTTGTTTAATGTGTTTTGCGTGGGTGTATCATTTGAACAATCAAAACTATCATCAAAACACACAAACTGTCAATCTTGAACATGTCCAAAACAATCTGTAACTTGAACTATCTGTCAGAAAATAGCATCATTTTATCTTGGGAAACTCAAACTAGTCTCAACAGTCTAATTCTATAAACGTCCTTTTTTCAACATTTACATAGTTTCATGCGAAATTTCCCAATCTTCTTATCATTCAGTGATAATATTCATGTGATACATAGTATACTGTCACGTGACATTTGGTAAAAGTGCCATTACTCTATCATATTTTCATCTGTCAACTGGTGCCATTCTTCGTGTGAATACTACAAAGTTTCGTGCGGGTTAGTGAGAATCTTTGCGTGAAAGAGCACATCTTCACGCGAAACTAGAGTCTTTTGTCCAAACAAACAATCTAAAATCTGTCAGTCAAGAGTACTTTTGTCAAATTTGGTCTCTGATATGGGTCTATTTTTCTACCCTCCATCTTCACACAGTCTGAAACTTGGTTTCTTGGGTTGAGAACTACGTGATTCTTGCTTAAACTAGTCTTGTCTCATGTCTTTTTGATCTCTTTTCATCTGTGTCGTCATGCCTTGTGTTACAATAGTCATCTATTGGCTATTCTAGCCTCATATCTAACAATTTGCACCAAGGATACTTCACCTTTTGGAACGTTCTATGCAATCTTTGAGACAGTTCCAAGTTTGGTCCTAGTTCACATCTCTTGTTCAAAACTTTGTCTATGACTGTCACAACTCAAAGTGGAAAAACATTTCCTTCAATCAATCAAGACGAATCTATACTTTCCACACCCTTACTGGCTACATCTAGTGAGGAATCATCTTGATCTCCTTCTCCGGTACGTGGACCTTAAAATAAACGGCCATTTCCTATGGATTTTAGTCAGGTTCAAAATCCTTTGTTCTGAGAAGACCCAAATTCAGAGAACACTCAATCTTTTCATACCGAGTCTTTACACCTTAAATCCTTGCATTTTGGCAAGATGGAAGATCTTAATCAATCAGGTGGTGAGGTTAGCAAAACTGATCTCTTTAAAACTTGGGGTAAGTCCCATTCTCAAGACCCCCCTAACGATGTAGAGGTAGAAATAACTCAAGAAGAGATTGCACAAGCTTGTGCTAACAAAGATTTCGGTAGAATGATGGGATTTCTCCTAGCTGAGGAGAAAGAAAAATACATTCTTGAACTAGCCAATCAAGGGGCTAAGTTACCTTCCAATTATGCTATAGAAACACTTGTTGAGAAAGAGGAAGAAACTAAAAATTCCCGCTTACACAAAGAAATGCAAACTATGCAAGAG
Source organism: Thuja plicata (assembly GCA_018584345.1). Taxonomy (NCBI): domain Eukaryota; kingdom Viridiplantae; phylum Streptophyta; class Pinopsida; order Cupressales; family Cupressaceae; genus Thuja; species Thuja plicata. The sequence continues at coordinate 3,150,298 of MU224866.1, read as the reverse complement.
CAACTCTCTCAACTCTTGAAAGAGAAAGGAAAACCTGTTACACAATTCACACTGGAAAGTATCTGTCCTTTCCCATTTGACAAAGATCTTTACATGCCTCCTTTTTCCAAAGGAGTTGAGCTTCCTAAATATGACAAATACTTGGGTACATCTGACCCTCAAGACCATTTAAGAGAATTTGGTGCTCTCTCCATGGAATTCATACATGACACAACCTATCTCATGCGTCTTTTCCCATGTAGTTTGGGAGGGTCCACTATGGATGGTTCTCTAGACTACCAACTGGCATCAAAATTTTTGACAAAATTGCCAATTTATTTCTACAACACTATTCTCACAACATCCAACATCTAGTTCATATTCGAGATCTTTTCAATTTGAAACAAAATCATTGGGAATCCTTCTTGGCATTTCTCCAAAGATGGAGACAACTTTATACATGATATTCTCACAAGATACCTGAATCTGAAAAGTTGGACATCTTTCTTGATAATCTTCTCCCCAACTTTGGGTATCAAGTACAGCTACAAGGTCCTCTAACCTTATATGATATGATCAAACAAGCTGTAAGAATCAAGACATTTATGATCAAGAAAGGAGAATTGACCTTGCACAAGGAAAACAAACAAGGGTCTTCTTCCTAAAGGTAAGATAAACCCAAATTTCCCAACAAGAACAAAAATGTTGTGAATGATGGCGTTGTAGACAATGTGACTCCTAAGCCTTCCAAGGCTGCCTTTAATCTCACTACCATAATGCAAGCGACCAAAGCCACTGAACAGGCTGTGACAAAATCCAAACCGAGTACTTCACGATTTTCAGGACCTAAACCTTGGGCTCCTAGGCCCAAGCATGAATTCACTCCTTTAGGAGAACCTCTTGAGGTGGTTTACAAGAATTTTGTGGACAACCATTTACTCACTCCATTGGATAATTCATGACCTTATGATCCGCAACCAAGACCCTCTTGGTGGAATGAATCTGCTTATTTTGATTTTCACCAAAACAAAGGTCATAAAATAGCTACTTATCTTAAATTGCGGCATAAAATCCAGGATATCATCGATAGTGAAGTGATTGTTGTAGGAGGTCACAAAAAAAATTTTGATCACCAAGCTTTCAAAGACCCATTTCCTCCTCATGGAAAAGGTGAATCATCTAAAGGAAAAAATACTGACGCTAAGGTCAATTATACATACACCAATAATGACAATGTCATTAATATGGTTGAACCTATTGATACTTAATATTGTAATGTCATCATTCTCGAGGGGAAGGAAGATACTTTCAAGTCCAAAACACCTTTCACTTTGTGAGGGTCTACACCTCAATCTTCTGAACAAGGACAGTCTCAAGTGAGTGCTAACATTGTCACTCGATCTCGCACTAAGATCATCCTCAAAGGCCCCAAGACTTCTATATCTACATCAGCTCAACCTTCAGACAAAGCTAAGGTTGACTTTGCTAATAAGAATCCCAAAGTGGGTTCCTCATCTAATGCTACCAATTACAATATTCTTGATCAATTGCAATGTACTAATGCTTAGATAACTATTTTTGAGCTCCTAAAAATCTCCCCTGCTCACAGGGAAATCCTGGACAAAGCCCTCACTGAGGCAGATGTCCCAAAAGATCTTGATCTCAACTGGTTTCAATACATGGTAGGTCACTTGACCTCCTCACATTACTTGTCCTTCTCTGAGGAAGATGACCATTCTTTGAGCCACCCGCATAATAATCCTCTGCACATTGAAGTCATGATTGGTCCAAAGCATGTTCGTCGTGTTCTCATAGATAACGACGCTGGCCTAAATATCTGCTCTTCTAGTTTCCTTATTTAGTTAGGCTATGGTGAAGATTGCATTGATGCTCGCAAAAAGATTACTATTAAAGCCTATGATGAGGAAGAACGCAAATCCAAGGGGCTAGTTGTTTTGTGCATCAGAGTTGGCCCTGTGAAAGAGATGTTGTCTGTCAAGTGCTTGACATTCCTTTGGCATAAAATATTCTATTAGGGAGGACATGGATCCATCAAATGTAGGTTGTCCCTTCCACATACCATCAGTGCATTAAGTTCCCATTCCAAGGATCTGAATTTACTATACCTGCTAATACACGCTATGCTTGTAATGCTCTCACAAAATCTGCTGACATCTTTGTGCCTATCAACAGAGAATCTATTGAACTCCTTGAAAACAAATTAAAAGAAATGGGAAAGAGTTTGACACTCAAAGAAACTGACATGGGAGGATATCAGATTGAGGCTGTGCTATCTATTACATCTTTGCCTTTATCTCCCCATTATTTTGGGAGGCCTTTTGAGAGAACTAAACCTTCTATGGTTCCTCCTCCAACAAAGTATGGTGGTACCTTTGTATAGGCCACAGTACCATTAGAAGAACAAGCTGAAAATAGAGCTATCAAAGCTTGGATCTATATGGAAAAGGTTTATCTATTATGCAACATTTTGGCTATAAAGGAAATGGTCCCATAGGTGAGAATCATAAAGGCTTGATTGCACCACTTGAAGCTATTGGTCGCAGAACACGTGACTCTATAGGTATAGGCTTCCAGAAACTCACATTTCAACTAGGAATAAACAATTTTGTACCTCGAGAAGATAAACAACCAACACCTGAAGAAACACCTATAACTGTAGAATCTGAAGACATCTCTGATGAGGATACTTTTCCTTATCCCATTCCTCCAGACCTGGTAGCATTCTTTGCTGAGCCATATAAATTTATACCTTGTGTCAATATAGTAGACACTGACGGCGATTCTAATACCACCACTTCACTTGCTCCATTAACTTATGAGGAGTGGAAAAAATATATACTCTAAATCCTGGTCATCAAGGTGATTTATACATACCACCACACTTTCAAGAATAGTTTGACCAGGAATTCTAGTCACTTCTCATTACACAAGAGGCAGTTGGTGCTACAAACACTACTAAGGTACCTAGGTCAACAGGTGCTCATCTAACCATAGTAGAGGTTCTAGGTAGAACTCATCCCAACTGGGGACAAAGAGTTGATTTCACTCATGTTCTTGATATGACACCTAATGATGAAATAGACTCTCATGAATATGATTTTGATAGCTTGTCATATGCCACTTCTGACAGAGATACAGATACAGCTAATGCATATGAAAACCTTCTTGAAGTAGGTGAATGGTCTAGTTTAGGGTCACATGAGTTTGACTCCCTAGATGTTAACATGTTGTCTACTATGGTCACTAGGAATCAAATGAATTTGACCATACCTCTGGATGAGATCACTTTAGGTCTCGACTTGCTTGTCCATGCCTTTGATGATTATACTGTGAATGCACTTGAACCCATCACTCCTCTTTCACTTTGCCATCCTGAGCTTATAGACTGGAACTCTACTTCTCCATCTAACAAACTCCTTACGTTCTAGAATGATTACGCTCTTGCTTGTTACCTACATGCTGTCGAACCTATAATGTCCTCCACTAGTGAATAAAGTGTCAATATGACCGAGGCAGAAATCAAGTATCTTAGTCACAAAATCAAAAGAAGAAAAAATAGGCACTCTGATGGTGAAAACCACATCGTGGCAGTATCAGAGCCTAAAATAGTCAAAATAAAAGATGTATCCAAAGGTGAAAACCTCTCTGAGGTGCCTGAGGATGGGATACTTGATGCCCTCTTGAGTCATTTTCAAGAGAGATCATCTGGGCTTATTGAACCAACTCAACCTATCAACTTGGGTACAGAGGTAGAACCTCAGATTATTCACTCGGCACAATCACTATCAGAGGCAGAGAGAGAAGAATTCACTACATTCTTAAGAAGAAAAAAGATTAACTTTGCATGGAAATATTTAGACATGCTAGGATTAGACCCTAATCTAATCATGTATCATTTATCCATTGCACCAGGTGTTAAGCCCATCAAGCAGAAGCTTTGAAAAATGCATCCACATGTGGCTCTACTTTTCAAAGCTGAATTAGAGAAACTTCTTAAGGCAGTGTTTATCAGAGTAATTGATTATGCAGAATGGATCTCTAATATTGTTCCAGTATCAAAACATGATAAATCTATATGATTCTACACAGACTTCAGAGACTTGAATTTCACATGTCCTAAGGATGATTTTCCACTGCCTAATATTGACATGATCGTAGCTATGATAGCAGGGTACAAAATGTACTCACTAATGGATGGTTTCTCTGGCTACAACCAGATAAAAATTTTGCTAGAGGACCAAGAGAAAACAACTTTCACATGTGCCTAGGGCACTTTCTGTTGGAATGTCATGCCCTTTGGACTCAAAAATGCTGGTGCTACATATCAGCGAGCTGTTACTACTATATTTCATGACATGATGCATAAAACAATGGAAGATTATGTGGATGACACTTTTGCTAAAAGTATGCACCAAAAGAAACATTTTGCAGATCTAGGTCCTATACTAGATCAAATGGAACAATTCAGTCTGAGACTTAATCCTAAGAAATGCGCATTTGGTGTAATATCTGGAAATTTGCTTGGCTATATCATCTCTGCCAAAGGCATCAAAGTGGATACTGCAAAGGTACAAGATATCATGGAAATTCTCCCACCAAAGAATATCAGACAAATGAGAGGACTTCAAGGTCGACTGCAGTCTATCTGGCATTTTATCTCTCAACTGGCGGACAAGTCACAACCATTTACCAAGACTCTACACAAAGGTGTGACTTACCAATGGAACAAAGAATGTGATGAAGGCTTCACACAAATCAAACAGTTTCTTGCAAACCCGCCAATCCTGATGCCTCCTATTCATGGGAAGCCACTTATACTATATATCTCTACTACATATGCATCATTGGGTATCCTATTGGCCCAAGAAGATCAACACAACAAAGAAAGGGCTATCTATTACATTATTAGAACTTTGGTCTCATATCAAATGAAATATTTTTCTATAGAGAAGGCTTTCCTTGCAGTGGTGTTTGCTTCACAAAAATTTCAGCACTATATGTTGGCTCATACTACACGCCTAATTGCTAAAATTGACCCTCTAAAATATTTACTCAGTAAAGCTACCCTTACAGGTAGACTAGCTAAATGGGTCATGCTTCTCAGTGAATTTGATATTGAATATGTGGAAAGGAAAGCCATTAAGGGCCAAGCAATAGCAGATCAGTTGGTAGAAGCACCTCTAGTTGATCATCAACCATTGCACATTGAATTTCCAGATGATTCCATATTACTTCTTACACATCAATCATGGACTATGTTTTTTGATGGTTCATTTACCCAACAGGGGTCAGGTGTTGGGATACTGTTCATTACACCTCAAAGGTACTCTCTACCAAAACCATATAAAATGTTGTTTCCTTGTACAAACAATATTGCTGAGTACGAAGCCTTAATCAACGGTATGAAGACCGCCCTTGAGTGGTGAGTAGACAAACTCAATGTTCTTGGAGATTCATAGTTAGTCATCAATCAAGTAAATGGTATCTATCAGACAAGGGATGACAAGTTGGTTCCTTATAAATGGTTGGTTGATGATCTCAAGAAGTATTTTACTCACATCACATTCCAACAAGTTTCAAGGGTAGATAATAAAGTAGCAGATGCCATGGCTACTCTCTCCTCCATGCTACAGATGCCAAAAAATGATTTTTGACATGAATTCCTAGTGGAGATGTTACGCCACCCAGCCTATGATTCCCTTGATTCCTAGATGATCTGTTCTGTTATTGGACATGACTCATCTCACTACCATCATATATTTTCCTACCTTCATGACCAGATTGTTCCAAACACTTACACACAGAATGAAAAATGTCACTTAATTTGTAGTGCTTCACGGTTCATCATCGCTAATGACTTGTATAGACGTGGTCTAGATGGTACCCTCCTTAGATGTTTAGAACTCGATGAGTCCAAAAGAGCATTAGTAGAGGTACATGAAGGCATCTATGGGTCCCACTCTAACGGCCTGACATTGGCCCGTAAACTTATTAGAATTGGTTACTATTGGCCAGATATAGAAAAAGAAGCTACACAATTTTCTAAGTCTTGCAAACAATGTCAACTACATCGTAATATGATTCATGCTCCAGCCAAGGAGCTTATTCCCTTCATCACTTTCTGGCCATTTCAATAATGGGCCTTTGACTTGGTGGGTTAGATTTACCCCTCGTCCTCAAATGGACATAAATTCATAATCACAGCTACAGACTATTTTACTAAGTGGGTGGAGGCAGTCCCTCTCACCGTTGCTAATGGCAAATAGGTAGCTATGTTCATTCTCAACTACATCATCTACAGGCATGGTGTACCCTCAGCAATAATCACTAATAATGGGGGACAATTCAAAAACAAGGATTTGGTAGAGCTATGCTCTAAGTTTAAAATTACTCAACATTGGTCTTCCATCTATTATCCTTTGGGTAATGGATAGATGAAAGCATCCAACAAGACAATCCTTAAAATCCTGCATCACACAGTGCATAAATCTGGACAAGATTGGCATCTCCAAATCAATCTAGCTCTCTGGGCATATAGGACAAGCATAAGAACACCAACAGGGGCTACACCCTATGCTTTGGTTTATGGAGAAGATGCTGTATTACCAATTGAGGTTGAGATTCCTTCTCAACGAGTCTCTCTGAAAGGCCTCATTACTGATGAAGATAACATAATATCTCGACTACAAGAGCTAGAACTACTTGATGAACATCGACAAGTGGCATTCAATCACCTTAGAGAATATTTGAAAAGGATGTCCAAGAGCTATAACAAGAAGGTTAGACCAAGAGATTTCCAAGCGGGTGACCTCATTCTAAGGGAGAACCCTAAGAATCAACAACATCGGATCCAAAAAGGGAAGTTTGAACCAAATTGGCTTGGTCTGTATGTTGGTAGTGCAGTGTTTGGGTCTGGCACCTATCAACTTTCTACTACTGAAGGAGAACAACTCAAAGATCCCATCAACACTCTTCATCTGAAATGGTTCTATAGCTGAGGCACCTTCAGTGTGCTCATGTATATAGTAAAGTCCTTAAAAAATGATCATCTTAGTGAAAACCTTGCGATAGGCATTTATATGTATCTCCAAAAAAATCATATATTCCAAAAATACAAAAAAAATTAAAAAATTGAAAAATACAAAAAAAAAGAGAAAAAGAAAAAAATGTGTCATTGATGAAAACCTGGCAAACAGGCATCATGGTAGAAAAAAAATAATTCCTGCCAAAAAGGTGAAAAGCTGGTAAACAAGCGCCTCTTGTTCCACATTGCTATATCTATCGCAACACCACTTGGCTTTACGCATTTGCTTTCCTCCTTTGCTGCTTTCCTACTTTCCTACTTGCATTTTCTTTTCCGCATGCTTTTAGTTACCCGTCAAGACACCAAATCACATGGATTGAAACTGGTCATACTCTCAGGGAAACCCTCCTAATCTAGGGGGCACTATCCTTTTATCTTTTAAGGATATTCCTCACATTAGTCACCAGTGGTTCCCACTGCGTCTGCCTACTGATGTATAGCTTATACTACGATCGCTTCATTTGAGCATCTCTCTCACATCAGTCACCAGTGGTTCTCACTGTGTCTACCTATTGTTGCTATTCTATCAAGATTGCTCACATTTGTCATAGTTGGAGTTATAATCACATGCTCTATCTATCGATGCTCAGTCTTGACAATTCTTTGCTTTCGTCTGTACATATCTTTTGATCACTTTTGTGATACTCTGGTTCCTTTGCAGACCCTCCTAACTTGTCCTTGATTCAACGCCATACGCTTGGGGGCAATCACATTTGGTTTGTCCTCACAACATATGTAAAGTCAGTCATCATTACTTGGGGGCAGGAGCCCCCCATTTGATCACATCTTTGGTTTACACCTGAGTCAATAATCTTGTCACTTCTCAAGGACAACTCACTACTGACACAAACTGGTGTTTTTCAACACCACCATAAATAATGTTTTTTAACCCTATTTTTGGACACATCTATGTTTTTTAACACACATCAAATATCTCAAACATAAACATCTATCGATAACAATCAAACACAATGCACTCACAAGCACAATGGTTTTTTTCAACACCTCATGCATATATACATTCTCAAAACTTTGAAATTGGCTGAGCTATGCTTGAATATTTCTTTGTATGCTATCTATTCTCATGGATTTCATTGATATTTTATTTGTCTACTGCTTGTTGGTGTAGTCTCGATGATCTGGCAACGTAAAATAAATAGGGTGTATGTGATAAGAGCTCCTGTACTAAGGTGGAACAGCCTCACATCCCTCGATCTTGTTTTTTTGTACACCATTGTGAGGTCGGTACTATCTCCTTGCTTGTTATTGCTTTTTTTGTTATTATTTTGTTTGTTATTGATCTGTTTGTTTATGCATGATCGCACTCATGGTTATCTTGGCTTTGAATGCCTCGATACTGGTGTACTCTTGCAACATTAACTGGAAACTATGTTCAGGTCATCTTGGCTTTTGTGCCCTAGTACTTACATTTGTTTCCTACGTTTTGTCCGATGATAAGTCATATTCATATCCTTATGGTTGCATTGTGGCACAAGTAAGGGTTATATCGACTTTTATGTTCCAAAAATAAAAATTCTCAATGATGATGATTATACAATGGGTCTCACAACCATGTCCTTGAATTGCACAATCATATTGCTTCTAGCATAGGATTGCATTTTCATTCTAGACTTGCATTGTGGTAGTAATTTGGTGTTATCTTCATTACATTCTTCTAGGTTCATACTTTGGAGAGTTCTTCTTCACTATTCTGGTTTCATCAATATTGCACAACTGTTTGATCCTCGCTCTCCATTCTTCACATATTCTTTTGGTTAGCATTTGTCCTCCTGCATGAGATGTTAGTACCATACACATTGCATATTCATAACTCATTCTCATCTATACATTTCATTTTGCATCTCTCATTCACATTACATTTACATAAATCTAAATCATACATATATACATTTCATAACATGTGCATTTCATACATTTACATATATTTAAAACATGTTCATACATTTGCCTACATTCTAATCATCTAAAACCATCTAAGCATATAGGAAACATCTCATGAAAGACAATATACACATGTGATGATATCAAAAGACAATCTCATATATATATATATCCAATGTGTCGATACAAATACAAATGGTGCTACTCGAGCACAATCTATCTCAAAAGGGTGATATAAATACATAGATGCCAACGCATCAGATATGTCCTATGATCTCATCTATCTATCAAAACCTAACTCTGGCCCTCTCCCTCATCACCTGAAGGAGGTAGAGGTGGGACCCTATTTGGTGGAGGTGGCACTTGTGCTCCCTCCAACCCTCTAGCATAGCTCAAAAATCTGGCCACCTGGGATGCCTCGTCAGGCACTGCACCTATATACGATGCATAGTAGTACGCCGCTCGAGCAGTTTGATGTTGCACCTCCTCCTAAGATGTCCATAACTGCTCCCAGAGATCCTGTATCTCCCGATCTCGATCCAATAGTCATGTGTCTCGCATGGCCACCTGTATGGTCAGGTCTCCAACTTGTCTCGAGAGCTGTCTAACTCTCTCCCATGAACGATGCTGTGGATCTTGTGTTGTATCTTGTGTAAACTGATCCTCCTGCATAGGATCATCCTTTTGTACCTCCTCATGTGGGGGTACCTACTGCTCCTAAGCTATATGCTCTGCTAGCCGTTGCCAAGACTACCTCGTGCTACCACTGCCACTAGCCCCTACATCCATCCCCATATGTCGGGTGTGGATGTCTACCTGTATGGTCTGAGGTCGGGGACCCTACTGTAATCCCGGTTGTGCCCTCTACTGTGGTGGGGGAATTTGCATCTGTTGTACCACTTGTGGCTAAATGACCTATGGAGGTACCACCTAAGCTTGGCCTGCTATGCCCACCAGATTCATAAATCTAGGAAAGGGGTGGGTAACGAAGTGCTCTTTGTACTCGGCAATCACACCGCCATCTGCTACATCTCTTAAGTAATCCCACTAAACTAGGACCAATGCACGGATATCTATCATAGTACGGCCCTAGTCTAGCTTTGTCAGCCAGCCCCTCCTAATCTCGTCAATAAACTTGGTGTACCTTATGTACTCCTGTGATATGTCTTGTGGTCGGCCGAACTGTCGCCATACCTACTTATGTGGGAACCTCTCGATAATTGTAATGGTGTGACCTATCATCACACATGAGCATAACATATGGCTCAGCTGCTCTGCCGCATCATCCCAAGCCTCTATAAGTCTCTAGGGCCTCCAAACTACTGCTGCTAAATCATCGAGCTAAGCTCGCCACTGATCGACCTTACCCAGCGTGGGATGGGTAATCATCCCCCTGTATCAGCAAATATAAGGCTCTAATGGCTGCCTCATATCCTCACAAATAGGCTTGGTAATAGGAAGATGCTCCCAGGTCCATACCTATAGTATGAAGACTCCTACTGTCATGATTTTCGCCTCCTAATAAGTGATCTCATGCATCTCATGATACATGTGTGCTAACATGCACTGACCCCATCCATAGTGTCAAGGTCGTGCCATCATCTACTGCAGCATCCTACCCTAGCCACACTCTAGACTGTGCTGTCCATGATTAGGCATCAGGTAACACCCAAGGAAACATGCTACAACTACGGGCAACCTGTGGGTCAGACCATACTTGCTGATCAGATCCTCCCACGGGATAGCCCTACCCATAACAAGGTCATCCTGAAAGATCTCCCTCAAGGCTATTGTCCCCAATCTGGGCTGTGTCTCATAATCTACTCGAGCACCATGAAATGGTATCCTCAGGATCCGGTATATGTCCTCGAGAGTAATAGTCATCTCCCCCTGTGGTAAATGGAAAGTGTTCATTTTCGAAAGGAAACACTCGACCAAAGCTCCCAGCAATTCGTGATTTACCTTAATATCAGGTACATCACATAGTGTACTCAATCCCAAGGTACCTATATGCGTTGTCTCAGCATCATCCAACTGTGATACAAATCTGCTAATGGCCAGATGATGCAATCTGAAGGCAATGTCCGGGAAGTCCACCTGCAAGATATGCAAACAATAGTACATGATCACTAATCTGAGATAATCAAAGCATAATGAGATATTAAAGCATTAAAGACATCCTACAGACAGTAACAACGCCGACGTAAAAGCTATTGGATGCGATGCAGATTGATTTCATGTTCTTTTTTACCACTTTTTCCCATGCGAAGAAGTAGATTTTTGCGCGAAGAAGTTTTTCAGGTCATGCGACATTGGCATTTTGTGCAAACTTTGATGCCCAGTTGTGCGACAAAACACCCTCTAGAATGGTTTCTCGCACGAACATGGGTACTCTTCCATGTGAGATTCCACACTGAATGGCGCAAAATCTAGTTTCTTCACATGAGATTTCCCTACTTCTTCGCGCAAAGACCCGCGACTCAATTTTAAAAAATGTGAAAAAACAATGCAAAAATGATAGAAATTCAACAAATTCAAACTGCACGGAGGTTTGTCGACTACTTACTGGAGGTCCGTACGCTGCGGCCCGGTTGTGTCTCCTCGATCGCTCAAATCAATGAGTGCTATAGGGAACCACCATTTGTGTTTTCTACTAAGAGCTCTTTTCTCACAAAATTCAAAGGTTGAAATGATTTGAAAATGGCCCTTTTCTTCCTTATATAGGTTTTGACCTAATTTTTCAAAGTACTCCGTTTTGCGCAAAAACTGCACCACTACCTAATTTGACCACTCTATATCCATTTTTGTGATGAAAATCAAAATCTGACACTTCTATATAGCTCAAAATCTCATTATAAAATTTTTGGGACCGATGTGATCGGAAAATTGTGCAATCAACTTTATGACATCACTTTCTTGTCAGAATCTTATCATATCATCATTTTCTGAAATCTTTGACTTTTTTTCAACTCTAGTCAAACTTGGTCAATCAGACCTCAAAATCACTTGAAATTGATTCTAAATCTTCTAAATTCTTCCATGATCTGTTCTGAGTTCTTCTTTCTCTCTGACTCAACATCTATCTACAATTTTTCGCTCTCCATCATCATTATGACGTATCATCTTTCCATTTCACTCCCGAGGGGGCAGGATGATTACATCATTGAATCTATTTTTCAATCAATCTGATCTGATTTTCAAAAGTCCTCATTGTTAGGGGCATCTCATCACTTGGGGCATGTTCAATTTTTCATACCTCACAGTCAAAACTGGATACTCCACAATCAATAAGGGCATCTTTGTTCCTTACATCTTGTCATCTTTTTAGTATCTGAGCAATCTAACTCAGATTCTTGAGGATCAAGCTCCTTTCTAGAGATGGTTCTCAAAAAACTATCTTTTTGGGATAGGTATCGGGGAAATCTAACCCTAACTCCTGATAATCAAGCTTTGTTCTGGAGATGATTCTAAATAGCTCTATTTACTATCTTTTTAGACAGGTATCAGGGCATTCTAACCATGACTCCTGAAGGTTAAGCCTCATTCTGGGGATAGCTTTGTGAAAGATGCCAATCTAACCAGTGTCTTGGCAATCTAAACTAGATATTGGGGGACTAAGCTTCATTCTGAAGATAGTCCTAAAATCTCTATTTGACTATATTCTTTATGGACAGGTATCGGGGCATTCTAACCCTGACTCCTAAAGGTTGAGCCTTATTCTGAGGACAATCTTGTGAAAGATATCAATCTATTAGGTATCTGGGCATTCTAACCCAGATCCCTGGGGACCAAGCTTCATTCTTAAGATGACCCTCAAAAACTCTATTTGACCGATGTCTTGGAAAGCTAACCTAGACTTCAGAGAGTCAAGCTCTGTCTTGGAGATGGCTTTGAAATCTTCATCAATCGATCTTTGCATTATCAATTTTCGAATCTATTTTTCTTTCCTTCAGGCATCAGACTATTCTTTGAATCAATGCACTGCTCGCACATCAATTCAAAAAGGGGCAAAATGTAACACCCAAAAATTGGCATCTTGCAACCCTAACCAATTTTGTTGCATTTGTCATTCTTCTGAATCATCTAAGTCCTATTGTACTAGGCAATTCTGAGTTCTGACTGACTCTACTCGACCTAAGTGTCAAATGTAGAAAATCCTAAATCTGCATTAATCATACATCATATTTAATTCCTAAATACCAATTGGCTAAACAAACCTTATGATTGAATTAATTTAATTATAAAGTCCTAGCACTTTAATTAAATTAAATTCACCCTCTTTAGCCAAGACACATGAAAAAATAATTAAATAATATTTAATTATTAAATAAATATCCTCATTTTAATAATTGAATTTAATTATTCAGATAACTGAGAAAAACCTATTTATGAGGTCATATTTATTTAATTAATTGAATATTCTCTCAAAAATCTTATCTCTGTTCAGAAATAGAATCTTTGAATTAATTGTACTTTAAAGAGAAAGAAAAAAATTAAAATAAAATAAAACAGAATTAAATCAAAGAAAAGAAAACAGTTAAAGCAAAGGGAAAACAATTTATTGTTTTCTTTTAAAGAAAGCTTTCTAATTTAAACTGGATTTTCTATCTTTTTTATTTCAAAGAGGAAACTTTCTATTCTGATCACCTCTGAGCCTATAAAAGAACTCTCATTCCTCATTCAAAACCCCACTTACTTTCATGCATTATTAGAATACTGAATTATTGTCACATTTCTTGATAATCTCATATAGAATAATATCATTTCTGTAATAGACTAGTTTCAATTTCTAGAATAATTGCAATGCAATCATGTCTTAGATTATTTTACATCTTTCAATTCTTAGAATAACTGTGCATTGCATTGCATTCATGGAGAAAAATCCTTCGTTCCTAGATTCGTCTATGGTTGTGAGACTCTCGTTCTGAGAGAAATTTCAAAAACCCCATCTGGATAGAAGGCAACAGGTCGAATCATGCAGGAAAACAAGATGAATAATCTCATATTCAGTCTTGTGTGTATCTGGTGAAGAAGGACTATGTTGAAGTGTATGGTTGATTAACAAGGCCAAATTTACCACATACAAATCTATGTTCCCTCTTTTCTTTAGAAGATGACATTTTATCCTAAGCACTCCTCTATAATGAGAGTTTTGTTGATAAGATCTCTTCCTTTTTGAGGATCCTTTTTCCATAAGTGACATATCCATTTCACGATTATCTATTCTCTTGGATGTAAGGGTATCCACATTGTTGTTAAGCTGGATATCTCCTTACCTTGTGAAGTAGGTATCCTCTTTTCTTTTCCTTATCCTTCCTAGTAGGTAGTCATGATAAGGAGGGGGCATATATAGGGTCTCGCTTGTACTATAGTTTACATTAATTTATATTTTGCAACATGTTAAATCCTCGAAAGGTAACGCACATAAGTTGCTAAACCTTGAAGGGACACACATTTTTACTTTTATTTTTGCTAAATCCTTGGAAGGTAACACACATAAGTTGCTAAATCCTGAAGGCACACGCATTTTTACTTTTATTTTTGCTAAATCCTTGGAAGGTAACACACATAAGTTGCTAAATCCTGAAGGGACACGCATTTTTACTTTTCTTTTTGCTAAATCCTCAGAAGGTAATGCACATAAGTTGCTAAATCCTGAGGAGATACGCATCCCTTTTAAATTTTACAATATGCTAAACCCTTGGAAGGTAACACACATAAGTTTCTAAATCTTGAAAAGACACGCATTTTTATATTCCATAGTGATACAAGAATGTGGATCTATGGATATTTTCAAAAGCCGTCAGAATACACATTATAATTACAAGCATAGTTTATGGGTGAACTTGTTAGGCTCTCCCTCCTTGGTGATTCATAGTAAGGTGGGAATCTTACTAGGCGAGGTAATCACTATCTCTTTTCTCTCTTTCGCTTTCATGCTAGTAGGATTAGATCATGAAGCTATGTTATCTATAGTGTTGCTCTTGTCCTGCTTATGTAGTCATGTATGTTTCTATGATTGATTGCTCTTTATTTTTCATATATTTTATGCATGTAGGTTGAGTTAGAATCCTTGGTCTAGGGGCTCATATCCTTGACTTAGTGATGTTCTACCTCGTTGTGATCCACAAGAGTCTTTCTTCTAACTTTACCGAAAGCATGTTTGATTTCCATACTTTCGCTAAAGTGGGGGTTTAATGTATCGTCTTAAAATGGAAGCACTTCCATGTTAAGAAAATTTAGCCCTCCTTAGGGGATTTTCTGACCACCATCAAATTGTTCCCTCTTTTCTGCATCATCTCCTACTTCTATGCCTGTTTAGGACCCTGATTGGGCCTCTCCGGGCACCTTCTATCCCACCTGGCACTTCTTCCAGGGTTCCAACACCCTGGGTAAAGGTCAACCTCAACCTTGACCTAGATCAGGGTGGAACTCAACCTTGACCTAGGTCAGGATCAACATTAACCTTGACCAGGGTCCCCCTTTCAAAACTGGAAGCTTGTCAGCTTCCGGAGGTCTTCAAAAATTCATTTTTCCCGCTTCCGGGTCGGCTGTTTTGGGTTCCAAAGTGGAAAATCTTGAATTGTATTTAATATAGGTCCTCGTCTAGGGGCATAGGTCTAATTATAATTTAATTCTCCTATGTCAGCATCCTTAGAAGATTGTGCCCTAATTTCATATAAAAAGAAGCCTTTCTCTCTCATTTTCTCTAAGAAAGCATAATCAACCACCATCAAGCAAGAACCATCAACTAAGTGATAAGAGGTGATCAAGAAAAAATTTCAAGCATCCATTTTTCTACATGTTCCCAAGCTTTCAAGGTGTTCAATTCTTCCTCTCAAGCATTCAAGCTCTCCTTTGAAGATCAAGTATTCAAGCTTTCAAGCCTTTGAATAGAGTAGGTTCAAACATTCAAGATTCATCATTCAAACCCTAGATCTAGCCATCATGGTGGTGTGATCTTCCTTCAAGATCCTTTCTGCATTCTCAACACTTATTCATTCTCTTCAAGGTGGATTCCAAGCATACAATCATGGAGGTTTATGGTTTCTATTGAGTCCAAGCTTTCATATTTACATACTTGTTACATTTAAATTACAATTGCATATATATTCAATATCTTAGCTTCATTCTTAGATTCAATTCTACTATTTGCTAGCATTCTATACTTTATTGACTTCAAGGTTAATTCTTAAATTGGGGTTTGACTAAGGCAAAACCCTTCCCCCCAACAAAAAAAATATCTTTTTCTTGTAGGTACAGGTTCAGGATTGAAGATTTGAACTAAGATCTGGATACCCTTTTCAATGAACTATCGGGATCCACAAACAGATTTTTTGTTAGACCTGTGCTAGTCAGGGTCGAGATTATTGGGCCAGGGGTGAGATTATTGGGTCAAGGTCAACCTTTTCCTTGAGACGGTGTTAGATTGGAAAGATATTTCTAGGTTTTGTTCATCTCTACATTCTGGTTCCAGGCCATACTTTAGATTTTCCGAAAACAGAGTACAGAGCTCAAAAAATAGCATTCTTTGATATAAAATTCTTTAAGGTTAGTACTTCCTCTCATCCTTTTCAAATATTGTTATATATCATATCTACTTATCCATAAAACAAAATTTAAGATCTTCTTCCTTACTTTAATTTCCAAATGGTTGATTCATTTGTGCATTGATCCTTCTTTAGGGTTAATCAATTTGGATCTTTCATTTGTGCATTTGAGGTTAAAAGAGGATATCTTATCTTTCTTCCCCCTATATCCTTAATCACATTACACAATCACATCACATACAAATTACAAATTAAATGTAAAGGTTAAGGAAATATAACACCCCTAATCAAATCAACACATATAATCCAAATTTTTCTTCCTTTACATATATGATAGGTCTTGTCAAGTCAGCTTGAATAACCTTCCAAATAAATAATAAAACTTAAGTCTTTTCAAGTCAACTTGACTAACCTTCCAACTAAATAATAAAACTTAAGTCTGTCGGCCGCATATAACTAATTAAACATAAAATATAAACTGTTGTTGGTCGGTTGACACTAAATTAGGTATGTATCTATGTATGTATGAAATATAATTACATACCAAGACTTGTAATCTATTTAAGATTGGGATATTGAACTAGAGAATGCAAAGCTTTTATACACTCACATGAAAAACATTGCTCAAGAAATAAATCAAAGCATTTCTTGAAGCATCATTTGACTTTTTAATATTGGGTGTATGTTAATTGAGATAGGAGCTCTCTCCAATATATTAAATATATAATTGCAAGTAAGAGATTTTGTATTGTAGCATAAAGTTCTTTAAGTTTGGATGGTAATATATTTTATCTTATCTATATTCAGACCTTTGTCTACATCAATTTTATTGTATCATGGTAGTTGCAACATTCATTATGACGAAGCTTTTGAGTTCTATTTAAGCGGATTTTATTTTTAAAGCAGTTTTAGGACATATGAGTTTGAATTGTAGTTCCACTCTACCATATCTATAGTTTGCATGGAAGATGTAGATATTTAAGGCATAATATATTCTTTACTTAAATACATCATTGTCATTAAGTCTAGTTCACGATAAGGAAATAAATTGAAACAAGCTTTTGGTAAATTTTAAAGATAATCTATAGATCCTCCTTTACAAAATATTTAAATAATTTCAATGTCTAGATCTTGTAATAAACATCTTAACTTATGAAATTTGTGTTGATTATGAAAACCAAATGTAAATATTCCATATATTGACAAAGGGAGCAATAGTTATAAATTGATCTTATTTTTCTTGTCTATGTCATCTATCTATATAATATTGAAACATGTGTTCCAAAGTTCTATCCATTGCTTGAATTTTATTTACTTAAATATTTTCAACATCTAAAAATAATATGTTGGAATAAAAAATTATGAATACTCTATTCACAACGTTAATCTTCTTGCAAAATACAAGAGATACATGTAGGTGTCAATATGATAAGATTAGAATGTTCCTCCTCATCTTTCTAGGGAATATTATCCACAACTCTATCTTGTCTACAATGACAGAAGAGTTGGTATTCACATTTTGGAGATATATTTACTTCTAATTAGGACTAGAAAATTCGATGATTTATAAGATCATTTTTTCAATTTTGGACCACATGCTACAACCTTAAAATTTATTGAACTATATGGATTGACATCTTATAATTTTGTAAAATCGCACATATGACATTCTAAATTTTTAATAAACTTTACAATTTTATCATAGAAAAATATAATATAGCATTCTAATTTTCAATATTAATACATATAACCATACTTCTTCTATTGCATTTTTATTTGAAATTTGAGTTACTATTTTTTCAAAAATAAAAATTTACAAGATTATTTATCTATTTAGAAATGTTTCTATCACAACTCCAATTGCAGCAGAAACAAAAAATACCATAGTTTACATTATTGTTAGCTAAGTTCTTTCTTTCCTAATTTTATTCTTTTAAGGAAGCTACGAACTTCAATATACTAATTCAAGCTTGAAAACCACTTTTTAATCTTTTGTTTCCTTATTTGTTTTCTAATTATGAAATTGCTAGTGTCCTACATATACGATAACGATATATCGAGTTTCTTTAATATACGATGATGAACTAGCAAGTTTCCTTAACATCTCACTTGTTTTATTAACTAAAACTTTTAGAAGTACTTGCAAGGAAATAGAAGATTGAAAAGAGTCCAAATCTAGCTCAGAAGCAAATCAGTTTATGAAATAGCAAGGCTACCATTTAATGATATAAAGTCAATTCCTTTTCCAACATTTTATAGTTGTGTTCACGCACGCTAACTGCTGCTGCTGCTCCTAATTGTCCTGTTCTTTGCTCGCTGTTTTCATTGTTTGGGTGAGATGGTAACTGAGTACACTTAAGATGTTCTTTTTGATTAATTGTTTACAATCCTTCTTTTCAATGACATCGAGTTGAAGGAGGATTTTGTAACAGAGATGGAGAGGCAGGGCCTCACCAAAAACCAGGTCATCGAAGAATGTGGGTCAATCTTCAAATTTTATGAAAATCAAAGCATCCTCAAGAAGTTGGCAAGAGAAGCCATTACGAGAAGGGTGATTTCTGGCCTCACTAATTGGGATGTGAAGGATGCTATTGCCTTTGCTAGGTGGTGCAAAAGTGAGGAAGCAAAAGATGTTGTTGATTTTAAAATATCACCGACAAAGAAACGAAAAAGAGTTATTGAAGTGGTTACCAAGATGAAGAAGCTACGGAAAAGGGCAGATGATACCTTTAGAGCACATCATTCTATTCCTCAAGATTGTGCTTGGCTTTCTATCCTCGATATTCAACTGGCTGATCTTAGTGCAA
>MU224866.1:3079233-3130905 GCA_018584345.1 Thuja plicata | reverse complement strand
ATACCTTTAGAGCACATCATTCTATTCCTCAAGATTGTGCTTGGCTTTCTATCCTCGATATTCAACTGGCTGATCTTAGTGCAAATGTCTCTTTACACAAGGCTGAAGCTGAGAAGGAAATTGCTGAGCTCAGCAGAAAGATGGAGGCCATCAAAAAAAGAATTGTAGACTATGAAAAGGAGAGTAAAAAAATGTTTAGAGCTGCTGGGCTTTATAAGACCCTCGATCTAGAAGAGACTAAAAGACAATGGTGGGAGAGATATGTTGAAGAGCATGAGCAAGCTGGTATCCTTCCCCCTACTCGTAATAAGACTAATGCTATCGATACAGTTGAGAGACATAAATACTCGGTCTTCGTAGAGCACAAAATGAATTTTTGTGCAGATAATTCAATTCGTAACAATCTTCAAAAGTATCTCATGGATAAAATCCGCGGTTTGGAATCTGTTCAAAATTTTCATGTAGCTAAGAAGTACAAATATACGTTGGTTGCCGCGGGTTGTGCAATGGATGAGAAAGCTACTACAAGCGAAACAGATGATGCAACTGGTACAGGGGAGGCAGATGTAGCTACTACAAGCAAGACAAATCGTAGTGAACAATGGCAGAATTAGGATATTTACACTTTGGTCGTTTATATCATCCCCTAAATATCATGTACCCACATCTTTAATGTTTTGAGTCTTATTTAGGTAATTCAAAAACATGAGTAGTTTGTGAAAGTTAAATTTCTTACTTAAATCAAATGCATGAGGAGTGTTCCTAATTGGAATTTGTCTCTTGTTGATCACTTGCCCTCTCAGTCAGCAACCAATGGCATAATAGAATTTGACAATTTGTGAGTCATTCTTGGTATAGTATTTGTGGTTATTAGAATTATTTTATATCTAAATTAATAGACAATTATATTTTTGCAGATTCTTAAATGAATATATTATAATTTATGTGTGTCACCCAAAAATCATACAAGCATTTCATATATAAAACAATTTCATATATAAAACAATCATAAATAAAACAAGTGCTACATAGTGGCCTGTATTTGCGTAATTAGTTATCATTATAATTATATATGTAAATTTAATTCTAATTTCATTATAAATATCAAGAATATTTTAATTAATAGTTATTTAATAAAAATAATATTATTATAGATTAAAAATTAAATAAGAAACTTTGTAAAAAATCTTTAAAATAATATTTAATAAGTTATGTTGTATATGTTATAGTTTCATTTCTATAGTTATAGTTGTAAAAATTTAAAATATAGTTATAAATTTTAAATGTAAGGTGAAATTTAAATAATAAATAAAGACTAAAATTATATAATATTGCATATATGATATAGTATTTTATATTATATATATTAGAAATTGTAATAATTATTCATTATTTATAATATATATATTTTGCAAATATAATATAGTAAATGTTTTAGAATATATAATATATATATTATAATATTGTTTAAATATATTGAAACTGAATTTTGTAATGAAAATATCATGTTTATAGTAATAAAACATAAAATATAGTATCTCATACAAATGTACTATATTGTAAATCAAAAAAAACAATTTCAAAATTAATTAAATGATAGTTCTTATAACACCAAACCAATTCAACTGATCATATTGGAGATAAGTGATTTGTAGAATATAGAAAGTGAATAAATAAATATCTAAACTTTAGAAATACTTGAACGAAGAAAACATAGTGACTTATGATTGGTTGATTGGTGCAAAACTAATTAATTAATTGTGCACAAGTGAATGCAATACTATATTACCTATAAGATGTTTAACAATTTTTTTGAATGTGTTTAATTATTAGGGGTGGTAATATATATGCATTACATGATTCCATATTATATATTTGTTCTATTACATATATAAACGTTGACCACATTATATATATTTTTATGGTCATTTAAAGTTGAATATAAGTTAAACATATTAAATAATAATGTGTTATTTTTATAATAATAAGTACGATTTTGTATTTAGTTATTAGAATATTTATTCTAGATATAAAGGTCAAAGATAATAAAATTTGTGTTACAATAATGCATTGAGATCATTTAGATTGCATATAAGTTATATTTTAAAAAAGAATATGATAGTATTCTAATAAATATTATTATTTTAACTTTGCCTTTTGGATTTTCTTTTATTTGGGGGAGTCGATAAGAATGTTGTGGACTCTCGTAAAAACTTTCCCTTTCAACAATACTTTATTTACAACCTATTCTAGTATAACTTATCCCTCACTCTTATTCTTACCACTCACCTCAGAGTTAATAATCCATCCATCATCCTTTAGAATGAGGTTCTCACTCCTAACAAGCAAAATTCTAGAGTATTTTAATCCTCGGCCACAACTACTTCAAAAAGTTTGAAATCCAGCCTAGAATCACCTTTTACCTTAAGGGTTTCAATCAATCCCTTGACCTCAGACCCCCTTCCAAGCCCAAGAATGACTCCCCTAAGAGAAAAATCCTAATGGTTGACTTTACTTCTCCCAGTCTAAGGGAAACATTTTTATTATTATTCTCGACCCCAACAAGATTCCCCTATTTTAGTCTTTGAAGATGACTTTGAATCTTTCAACTCCTTTAGTGTCAATTACCAAAGATCCCCTCGTTTGACTAGCTCCTTGCACCTTTTCTCCTTGCACATGATTATTCTCCCCCTCCTCATTCCCCTTGAAAGGAGAAAGTGAAAGATAGATACTTATGTAGTCCCCATTTTCTCACCCAATCAACCCTAGTCCATCCTCTTTATTCAGATTCTTGACTAAGTGGAGGAAATCTATCAAAATTTTAACCTCTTTACAAACACTAACATGCATAAAATGACCCAATTGTACATGGATTAAGAGAAATTCATGTTCTTGGTTCTTTTTTTTCAAAAAATCTCATAAGTGCCTAGATGATCATGTAAACAAGGATATTTGGGATGTTTTGAAAAATGTAGTTGCTACCTTTGATAAATAGGAGAGGCTAGATGAAGAAGTCCATAACATCAAGAAAGAGGTGATCTCTACACGGATCAAAAGAGGCATTTGAAAGATGAGGTCACCAAGTTAAATGACAAATCAAGGGACATGATTGAATGCAACTTTAGAATTTAATTCTTTATTGCAAGGAATTTATTAAGAACACTCCCTCAACAATTCAAGTTTTCCAACATGAGCTATATAACATAAAATAAAAATAAAAGATATAAGAAGCTTTTCTCCATCCTCATCATAGTTCTCACCGCTCTGGTTTGAAAAGTAAAATCCACTCAAAGGACAATCCACAGTCCTCTTCTCAACAATTATATTGGTTG
The DNA here is from genome assembly GCA_018584345.1 of Thuja plicata. NCBI lineage: Eukaryota > Viridiplantae > Streptophyta > Pinopsida > Cupressales > Cupressaceae > Thuja > Thuja plicata. Next base: position 3,127,573 of record MU224866.1, on the reverse strand, counting down.
GTTTTATTTTTTTCCATTGTAAGGTGTCATTTAAATTAAATCTAGAGCTTTTCAATAAGGAGTAGTAGGCCATAAAAGACCACAAATTTCTATAAACATGCTATAGAATTTAGCCATATCTAATTCTTTCAATAATTAATCAATCAAACATTGTAAAAACAAATAATAAATGATAAATAAAATAAGAAAAATTATACCATCCACTGAAATATTCAAGAAAAAATGAAGATATCAACATACCCCTCAATGAGTCAATTTTGAAATATTTATGAACTATATAACAAAATTACAAAATAATATGTAAATTGAAGTGTGCTTGAATTTTATATACTTAGGGTACAAATGAGCTGCTATAGGTACATGTGAAATTTATTAATAGGATTTTAATTATCATTTTTAGGTTTCTTTAATGTTAGTAATTGGAGGTTTGGGTGAGGAAGGGGTTAACCATCATTAGATTATAAGCATCGACCATAACATACCTCTTCCCCTAGTAACTCTGTTGACATAACAAATGTGATGATGGGGTTACAATATTAACATCGCTTGTAATTTATTTATTGGCCCCATCTAAAAACTAGAAAAAAACACCCCTAACATACAGATAAATAAATCTCATAACAACATCCATATTCAATTTGCAATTTGAAGCATGAATTGCTATCGATCGAATGGTGGGTGCATAATGAAGGGAAACATATGAAAATTATGGACAAGAGGCACTCAATCTTACTAAGTCATTGGGTATGATTTCTAAGGGTTTAGGGTTGGATTTTAATTATATTCAAACCCTTCTTCAGCTCAAAATCAATTATTACTATCTTTTCCCTTAGTCATATTTGGTTAATGGACTGAGAGCTCATTCAGATGGGAGTGTGATCACTATCCTACTACATGATTAGGTTAGGAAATTCAGAGAATGGTTTACTATATCCTTTGTTTTTGGATCACTCATTATCAATGTTAGTGATCTCTTGATGATAAGTAAATTTATTAAATTTTCTCCTCACAACCATCTTGTTTTTTATTAAGGAAAAAAAAGTTTTGAAGGGACCCAAAACCCTTTACATAAAATTTACAAAATATTTATCCATAGAGATCTATAAAATAAGATGAACCAAAAAGACAATAGGACTAAATAAAGATAGAAAAGGATAGAATTAGTTCTAACCCAACAAAAGTCTAGTAGAAAGCCAACATAAAATAAATTACATTAGAAAACAAGATAGAGATAACCTAAATTTTTAAGGGTCTTAGTGACCTCTTCTTCCATCTGTTTCATCCTCTGAGCCACCTATTTTAGATTAATAATGTCCTGAGGTACGGTGGCAGTTGTCTTTTTAGTGTTGGCTCTCATCCTCTTGCAAGGATTAACAATGTCCTCACAGTCGACCTCCTTATCATGCTCAAGATCAACAATGGTTCTTTCCTGATGAAGATTCTCAAGATGAGCCACTAGAGTATTCATATTATTAGTTGAGGACTTCACCACCTTGTGACTCTGATCTATGATCTTTCATAGGGTAGAATCACACTTATCAATTCTCCTGCTCATATCTTCAATCTTTTTGAAAACTATTTCCCTTGTCTTATCAATCCCCTCCACATTCTTAGTTAAACAATTGGAGATCACATTATTCTCTTTCTCCATCTAGAGCGCATAAACATAGGGCACATGGGACATATTCTTAGGATCAGAAGGATTAAAATAAACACCATGATCACCACCCTCCTTAGCTTTCAAAATATCTAAATTTGAAGACAGGGAATGATACTTTAGATGTAGATCTTTGATTTCATGGAAAACACAGCTAATTATTCTAAAAAAATTCACTGAATTGTTCTTCAACATTTTAAAAACACAAAACTCAATCTCCATCTTGGGATCAAAGTCTTGGGGATAAAAATCCATGGAGGTAACAGGGGAAATGCCATCTTTCTCATTCTAGGAGCCATCATGCTCCTAAACACTACCATGATCCACAAGTATAGGAATTTCATCCAACCCAATCTCAATATCGACAAAATTATTTCACCGAGAAGAAAGAAAGCCTTTATCATTGCTAGAGCCATAAATTACATTCTTGGTAGGGGTGGGAGAAAGAACATCATGATTTGAAATGACCTTCCCTTTTGAGGTCTCACCAATTCCTTTTCTTTTACCTCTAGAAAAAACATTTTTGGCTTGGATGGGGGAGGCAACATCCTTCTCCACATAGCCTATCCCTTCAATAAGCACAAAAGGCCCCTTCCTAGGATTAATTTTAGGTTTTTTTAAAGCATGGGGAGGTGCATCTTCTGCATCCTCCTCTGTCTCCGAACTCTTGCTACTAGAACCATAACTTCCTTCCCGAATATTCTTAACCCCAAAGGGAGCCCTAGCGGAACTATCAACATCCCTAGCTTTAAAATACTCAAAGATAAGAAAATGAGGCCTTGATGTAACACCAGGTGCTTCAAATAATTTTTCTAATGAGAAATGATACTCGTATTAAGTGAGAAGAGAAAATAAAAATGGAGAGAGTTGTGAATCTTATGTCTGAAGTGATTCAACACTACCAGGTGATAGTCATAAACCCTTTTAAATCTCCCATCCAAAGTGAAATATATCATGATAGGATTGAGGACCTCACGTCAAATTGCCTTAATTTTCTTTGGTTCAAAGTGAGAATTATTACCCTTAACAAGGGCTTCCTCTTCCTCCTCAGTTTTGGGGAGTTTCTTCACCACTTCCTCCGATAACTTTCTATCTTTAAAAAAATTAATACCCTTCGAAGAGAGACTAGTAATTGCATCCACCAAGCTCTCCTCAACCTTCACATTGTTTCTGAATAGACTAATCTTCCCATTCCTCTACTCCCAAAAAAAATCCTTGTCACTTTGTCATCATAACCATGGAGCCTTTCAAGATACTGGGTCACACCACCTTTCTATAGCTAACACAAAATAGTAGCATTGCACCTCCAAACATCACTACTCATAGGCTCCACTCTTCTCAAACCACCCCTTACATTCATAGTGACATAGCAGAGATAACCATGACAAAGAAACACATGACAATCAAACAAAAATCCAATAGGCCCAAATAACCACAAAAGCACCTAGAAAGTGTGCATGTACTTGAAGGCAATAATGATATCCAAGTTGCTCGAGTAATTGCCACATATGTAAATAAAACAATATTTATTAATTTTCATCTTGATTATTAATAGGGAATTTTCCATTTCCCCCATGTATACGATCAAATCTAACGAGAGATAAAATCATTATTAAAAAAAAATTTCCCCTTACCAAATTATAATTTCCTTAGACTTGACCCCATGATTGGTCAAACAATTGACCACAATATTTAACTCTCTATAGGCATGAGCAATATGACACTTCTCAAAATATCAACTAGTGTCTTTAAACTCCTTAATGATATTGGTAATAGCCTAGGAGACTTCATTCTCCCCTTTTAAACATTTGATAATATTATTTGAGTCTCCGTCAATCTAGACCTTTCTACAATTTAGGTGCCTATTAATCTTAAGAGTTTGGTAGGAACCCATAGCTTCAATAAGGTGATTAGACTGAGTTCCCAAGGGAAGTGCCACCACCACAATATAGTTTCCATACTCATCTCTAATCACTCCTACACACTAAGATGGACCTGGATTCCCCTTTGCTGCCCCATCAAAATTAATCTTCACCCAATCACTCAGAGGATAAAGCCAAACCAAAACTTCTTTGTTCTTCTTTTATTTACTTATGGGTTTGGAAATATAAATTTTAAGATTCCAATCCTTAAATATTCTAAGATCCCCTTCATTGAAATTTATTCTTTGCATAAGGATAAGTTTATGATCTAACACATTAAAATTATCCACAATAGCCCTAACAATTTTCTTGGAGACCACATCCAGGGCCAGAGCAACACCCTAAAAATCTTGTTATTTTGTTCCTTCCACATGACCCAGATAAGATGTGGGCTACTAAGGGACCACAACACCTTAATGATTTTATTAGAAGAGGGACAACACCATTGGAGAAATAATTCCTAGATAGATTTAGGGAGCACCTAGCTAAGGTGTCATCTTTGCAAGACTTTGTCCCAGAAATCCCTAGTGAACTTGAAGTGGATCAATAGATGAGGGGAAATCTCTTCCACTTTCATACAAAAGTAGCACCTATTAGGTATCATAATAACTCTTCTACAATTTTTTTCATTAGTTAAAACCTTATTCTTTGGAAAGAGCCAGAATAATATATTAATCTTAGGGGTAAGATCTTTAACCCAAGCCTTAGCCCGAAACAGAGGAGGTAAAGGATAAAGAGACAACATAGAGATAGTTGAGGCAACAGAGAAACTACTAGAATAAGTTCCAAACCAAATAAGGTAATCTTCAAAATTAGGGTTAATAGTCCACGCATTGAGATGGATTTGGATAGGCTTCATAGCTCCATTCACCATAGATAATTTGACCCAATTCTGGTCACACCAGTGATCAATAATGAACACAAGTCAAAGTGTTGTTCACATATTTATACCAAAGGGGAAAATAAAGGAATACTAATTAGGGGTTCCTTGAAGAGCCATCTATCTTCCCAGAACTGAAAGATTCGTCCATTTCCCATTTTCCATCTCATGCTTGAAGCAACAATATTTAAGAATATCAAAATGCCAGTCCATATATGGGATCCCAAGGGCACATTAGGATAATTAATAAGACAATCCACTGAAGGGATCTGATACACATACTTTCTTTTCCAGATAGTATTCCACTTCCTTTTCACACCAAAAACTCTCCAAATTGTTTAGCCAAAAGACCTACTTTAAAGACTTTGATATTTTTGATACCAAGACCACAAAAATTTTGTTTGTAAACATTGTGCCAGGACAAAAGAGGTGGGAATTTTTTCTCAACTCTCAAGAAAAAGGATTTTTTTTTGAATTTGGTTGATAATATTTCTGAATTTAGAGGGGATCTTAAAAATACTCAACACATATACATGAAGGCTCTAAAGAGAGGACTTCAATAATTGAATTTTACCTGTTTGAATTATTAGCGCTCCTTTCCATTCAACAAGTTTCTTAATAAATTTGTCTATAGGAAAATTCCAAAAAGAATCCAACAGTTTCAAGCACAAAGGAAGCCCAAAATGAGTAGAGGGAAGAGGAGTGATTTCAGAACCAAGGATTTTAGAGATTCTTCTTTGTCTCTACTCCAGAGTATTGATGAAGAAAAGAGAAATATTTTCTCAATTTATAAGTTCTCCTTAGGCCCTTCCATGAAAAAATTAAGAGAATCCTTCAACAACCTAACTTAAATAATAGAAGCACTACCCATCAAAATAGTATCATCAACAAACTATTGATGGGAAAAAATCAAATTGGAAGATGACGAACAAATACCCTTAATAGATCCTTCCCAAACAAACTTCAATAAAAAATTTCCAAGACTTTCAGCCATAATCATGAAAAGGATAGGAGATATGAGACCCCACTACTTGAGTCCTGTGGATGGTTTGAAAAAATGGGATGAAGATCCATTAAGTAAAACAACAACTAAAGAAGTAGAAATTAACTTCCAAATGAGTTGGATAACTCTATTGCCAACCCAAAAATATTGCAATATTTTTAATGAAAAATTCCAATCCACATGATCATAGGATTTAGATAAATCCATATTCATAAGGAAGCCCTACTTCTTGGAAGCTTCTAGGAACTAGTGAATATTCTCATGAAAAGTAATGATCGAGTCCAAGATTTTTTAGCCTGGGAAAAACCCATTTTGTTGGGATGAAATAATAGAGGGAAGGATCACTAGAATCCTTGATGTAAGCACTTTGAAAATAATTTTATAAAAGGAATTTCAAAGTCTTATAAGATGAAATCTATCCATAGAATCTACACCTAGATATTTAGGGATCAGAACAAGATAAGTAGAATTGATCTCCTTCAACAAATTTCTAGATCCTATAAACTCCTTCACAACACTAGTGACGTCACCTTCCAAAATATGCTAGAAAGTATGAAAGAAGAACATAGGGAAACCATCGGGGCCAGGGGATATATTACCTTCAAAAGAAAAAAACCTTTTTTATTTCCTCATTTGAAGGGATAGTAGAAAGAAAATTATTTTGTTACTCACCAAGGATAGAAAGAATAGACTCAATTATTTTATTCTGATTAGAAACATTCAAACTAGAGTCCTTTTATAGAAGAGACTAAAAGAAGGGAACACCTTCCCCTCGGATCTCCTCATCCTTTGCAGCCTAGCACCATCAACAATAATTTGAGAAATCCTATTGTCTAGCTTATGCTTCTGGGAAGAAATATGAAAGAATTTGATATTTTCATTCCCTAATGAAAGAATTTGGTATTTTTATCCTATTAGCTTCCAGAAGATATCCTCCCTAGCAATCATATCATGATATTTAACAAGAATCTCATTTTCCATTTCAACATAGAGCAAACCATAACCTTCCATTTGGATTTTGTCCAGAATCAACTTTAGATCCAATTGTATGACATTTTTTAAGCCAAAAATATCTCCAAAGACTTCTTTATTCCACTGCTTAACTCTATCTTTGATGAGTCTAATTTTTTTAGCAATCTTAAACATGGCTCTCCCATCCATTGGTATGTTCCACCAATTCCTTATACTATCCTCCAAGTTAGGGTGAGTGATCCACATTTTATCAAATCTGAAAGGAAATTTCTTTCTCCCCTTGATAAAACCTATAGCAAAAGAAATAGGGAAATGATCTAAACCAATTTTGGATAGAGTAGTGAGAGAAAAGAAAAAAATAACCAACCAGTCATTTGAGATGAGGGCAAGATTCAAAAGAACTTGAATCAAGTCACAACCAAACCTTCGATTGGTCTAGGTGTAACTCGCCCCTTGAAGATCAACATCATGAAGTGCCTAGAAATTAATGAAATCCTTGAGATCCATTCTTCTCTCAGACTAAATCTGACATCCTCCAAATTTCTAATTCTCTTATAGGGGACTATTAAAATATCCCATGACCAACCAGTTGTGCTCCAAAATATTTGACCTGCTAGAATCCAATCTATTCCAAAAATTACTTCTAGCACCTTTAGTATTTATAGGGGCATAGATATTGGAAAGAACCCAAGTAAAGCCCTCCCTAATGTTATGAAAAACCCAAAGGACAATAATACCACCAAAAGATCTCTTAGAACTACTACCAACAACTCAACAATGCTTAAAGACTTTTATCTTTTCAAAATTTTCCTTCAACATCTTAGTTTTTTGAATCAAAATAATATTAGGTTTATGATCTCTTATCATATTCCTAAGGATATCTTGTTTGTGGGAGCCATTAAGCCCCCATATGTTCCAAGAGATAATCTTCGTTTCTTAAATCGGGATCAAACCTCTAATATATTCCTATGACTACCATCCACAATATTTTTCCTACATTCTTGTTCTGTATGCCATTTAATAGATCTTCTACCAGTAGTAGTTTTTTGAGTACCAAACTCATCCTTTGATCTATTCTTAGTAGATACACCACTTTGGACTGCTGCCTCTGCCACCTAAGCTACAACGTTCATCTTACTTTTTTTTTCAAATTTTGTAAAAGGAACCTCGCCCTCCACCTCTTCTTCTTCCTTCTTCCTATTACCTCCTTCTTCAAAAGAACTTCTCCTATTTCAACAAGGAATGCAAAGATGGAACATCTTTACTTTCACAAAGGTAGATTTAACAATGTCCAATGAGTTTTGAGAGGTAGATTGCATGGAAGAATAATATCCTAGCATAATGCATGGCTAGGAATCCTCCACCCTCAATGATAGTCTTTCAATGTTTCTCTTCTTCTCTGGGGATACGCAAGTCTCTAGAATCTCCCCATTTTCAAGAAGTTGGGCATGCCGTAGCTCTAGATTTTCAAACTCCTCAAGCACCTCCACTATCTTGGGGACTTTCAGATCAAGGATATTTTCATTGGGGCCAGCTCGAATCCCTTCTTCTCACATCATATCCCTATCTGGGATTCGTTTAGGCTTCATGGGAGTCGTCACCATAGGATGTTGAACATTATTGTTTTCATCTTGGACATTCTCATCATCACATTCTTGATCATTGTCATCCTTCTTTCCTCTCCATATTTTCTTCTTTTCCTTAGTCTTAGGAACAACGACCTTATTTTCTTTAAGGGGGAATTTTTAGCCCAGTGTCCAGACTTCTTGCACATAAAAAAAAATGGCGTACATTCATACTCCACGAGTTGAGCCCATTCACCCAACTTAGAGACAATCTCCATCAAAGTAGGCCGATCAATGTATTGACTTATGATCACATAGATTCTAGCATAAATAAACCTCATCTTTCACATTATCATAGGATTGATAGTATGAAACTCTCCAAAAGAGCTAGCTAAACCCCTGAAAATATCCTTTTACCAATAATTGAAAGGAAGGCCCCGAAGCCTTACCCATACCAAGGTTGCAGAAAAAATAGTATCATTTAGGTCTAGCTTTGGGAACCATTTGCTTAAGTTGAGGGATGACTTCCTAATCACCTATGGACCTCCACATAGGACATAAGACAAATCCTCTCCACTAGAGAAATAAAACAAGAAAATCCCTTTTTGGAATGGCATAAATATTGACCTGTCCTTTCAAGTGCCACTTCCTTTTGGCGAACACCCTTAGCACATCTATATTGGGTTTGGGACCCATAAGTTTACCAACTAGCAATAGGGCCATCAAAGAGATATTGTGGGTGATCACTAGATTAGGGACAAATATAGCATACTTTATTGAAGCAATATTAGAAATATCATTCACTAGAGGGAATATAGACTTACTACTAGGTTTGATGCCAAAAAGGGAGGACCAAGACTTCACTCCCTTCTTACACTATGCTTCACATGATCGGACATTATCACCCGGGTCCTTGGGAATCCAACCCCCTATGGGTCCCAATCCTTGGAAATCGTTTACTCCATCCTAGTATTTATCTTATTTTTCCCCATACATCCAACACCCTTGCCCTGCAGACTACCATTCACAATGGACCTGCCTATGCTCCCCATTCAAATTCTTAAGTGATTTGTTAGTTCAAAGTAACAAGTGTAGAATCAGTTAATTTTTTCATTTGACTGCTCTAAGATTTATAATTATAGTAGGTCCCAATCATCTTGTTTATATGCAATTTGAGTTTAATATTAAGACAATGTTCATAACCCATTGTTTATCATCTTGAATGGTACATTATGACACTGATTCCATTTAGGAGATTTTTTACAATACTATGCTGGTTTAGAGTACGTTGTCCATACTTATCATCATGTTAATTGGAGGTCCTAGATAAATAATACAATATCATATATAAACACAAGAAAATAAATGTGACTTTATAATGCTGGGAGAACACTCCATAGTATAGATTTCAGAGGAATGAGTAGCTAGGCATTAAAATATTCCTGGTTTTCTAGGGGCTCCTAAACTTGAGTCCAATTTGGTTTTTGAAAAAAATAAAATTTGAAAATGGATTTACTGTAGTTGGTATTCCATATATTCTATATATCTATCAAAATTCTAGGCTATCTCATTTCTTGAAGAGGCTAGGTTTACCGGTTTAGTAGGATGCATGTTTGGCGAATTGCACTACTTGGGGTAAATGTTATAGTTGGCATTCCATATATTCTATATATTTATCAAACCTACACGTTGGCTCCTTTCTTGAAGAGAGTAGTTTGGGGTAAACCTTGTAGAATTTTCTACAGCTGTAGCTACACATTACAATATGGATCTAGCAAAAGAAAAAGAAGATAAACATGTACATAGAAAACAGAGAAGAAAAATAGGGCATAAAGAATGAAATTAAATTAACCATTGTTCCATTTATATTTCAATTCTTGTAGATTTATACAATTTTACCCACTGTTAACAATAGAAAATTAAGATGAAGAGTGCAATCAAGAATTTAAATAACAATTCCTCTATAGTTGGAAACAATGATCCACAAATCATGGATCTGAACTGAAGGTGAGTATGGAAGTTAGAATTAAACACTAACACCCCCCTTAATTCTAACTAAGGAGAAAAGATAAATCTAATGGAAAGGAGAAAAGAGGGTCTGCTATAGGTCAGATTTTTTTCATGTAGGTGGTCTGCTTAAAATCAGAGTTCTGGAATCTTGCTACACCTACAAGAGATATACATCCCCATTCAGAGCTACTATTAGAACTATTAAAAGTTTCCTAGTTCTAGGCATTTTCTTTTGGGTTTTGCATTGTCTTATGTGTCTTCCTTAAACCCTTGGTTTTTTTTAATGGAAAAACACTAAACCCTAAGTATTTTTGGCTTGTTATAATTTCAAGTTACCTTTTTCAAGTCACTTAATTCTTATATGCTCATGTTCCTTTATGAAGTTTTCGAGTGGGTCTAGTTTATCTTGTAAGTCTTGTTTCCTAGATGTGCGCTTTTTATTTTTTCCTAAGTCTTGTCGCCTAATATCATAATCGAGATCAAATATTCCATTTTCTCTGGAGATTGAGTATGGGAAGGTTATCTCTTAATCTCGTAAGAGAAGGGAATATGATTTTTTCTTTCTAAGATTAAGGGAAGGATTATTACATTTATTGGTGGGCCCAGTGTTTAGTCTTTATCTCTTGATCTCGTAATGTTTGGTGGCTAGTCCTTGACATTCAGTCACTTGGCGCAAGAGTCATCTGTGAATCTCGCAATGTTCATAGTTAAGTCCATAACATATGGAGATCTCATGACAAAGGAAAAGACTTGACATTTTTTGTGTGTCTTTGAATCTTCTAAAGTGGTAGTCAAGTCTTACAAGATCTGGAGATTCAAAGATAACCGTTGATGCTAGACCAGATCAAGGGCTGTCACTGAATCTCGTGAGCTAAGTCAAGTTAAGTCATTTATCCAGTGAATAAGAGATAGCCTTTATCTTTGAATCTCAAGAACAAACTAGAGTTAAGCCTTGCATATGGGGATTACAAGATAAGCCTTGTCTCTAAATCTCAGAAAAAAATCCAGGTTAGGCAAAATCTTCTGAGATCATGAGTTAGTCGTTGATTATGTCTAAGATGTGTGACTATCGCTGAATTGCTAGATAATTCAAAGTCAAGCCAAGGGATTCAACGATCATGAGATACAAGGCTAAGATGTGACAAGATGAAGACACATGTCCAAGATAATTATAAAATCAGTGGCTATCACTCAAATCTATGGATAAACTGTGGTAAAGGCGAAACATTTAGTGATTCAGAGACAAGCCTTCTTTCTAAATCTCATGATCAGACCAAGATTAAGCCAAGCATCTAGCGATTCAGAGATATAAAGGATTGAGTTTCTTTGATCAAAGGTAGGTTAAAAAGAGTTTTGATATATCATAAGAAGATCTACGATGGGTGCTTTGCCTGGATCACGAGATGCAATTGATTTAACTATTAAGGCAATGTGCCTGCTCAACACGTAGTTGTGCTGATGTCATGGTCCTGAGTTTTTCAAAGAATATTAAAGGTACCATAATTTTTTATTGATTGGATGGTGGGTGTGAAGCCTTAAATAAAAGATGATCAATAAATAATCTTCAAGGCAATGTGATGTGATGTCACTTGTTTAGATCAGATCTTCAAAGCCCGTGTAACTTAAGGATGATCTACAACCCTATTTTAAAGACATATTAAAGTTCAAATATTGACCGTTGATGCCATATTATATGCCAGGTGTATTCATTGTATTAGTTTTTCAAATTCTCATATCTGTTTCTCAGGGTTTTCAAGCGGTGAACTGTGTCGTCTTGTTACAGAGTATTTAATTGAGGAATTTGATCTTTCAAGCTTGGTTTGAACAACTGTTGGATGTTTTATGAAGGAAATTATGGTGGTTATAAATGTATTTATGCATAGATTATCTCTTTAGTATTTTTGATTTACTTGTCAATCAGTTTAAACCTTTGTTTTATCCTTCTCTGTCTTTGTCATTAATGAAGTGTCTTTTCCAGAATTGTATAAGTAAAGATCAGATATGTTCTTGAGTCTCCTGAGATTTTTGAGAAAGGATAGTTGGTGTTCTGCAGTTTTGAAAGGCTAAGTATTCCTGGGGTAATTAATACAAACCAAACATTCCATTTATTATTCCTTTGACAAAGCTTTGTTCTGCGGATTCTTAGGTGGATGGCGGCTAGATCAGATTTTTCAACAGATTGAATCAAAGGAATGTTTCAACTTGCTAATGACAGAGCTTCTTGGTTGCTAAGATGAATTAAATTTGTTGTCATGTAAAGTTTTAAATAGTTGATCCCTAACCCTAAATGATCTGAATCTTGTTGCAGTCCTTTAGCTATAAAAGGAATCCCAAGATCATTTAGAAGGGCTGAAAAACTTGGGGGAAGTAACATAAGACATAAAAAAAATTATTGTTTCTAGTGAATATAACAGATGTATTTCTAGAGAGTATCATTATAGAGAAAAAGCTCCAAATCTTTTGCATTTCTTGAAGTGACATATGTTTTAAAATAGTTTGAAATTGAAATTCGATTCTTTTTAAGTGGTTACCAAGATGAAGAAGCTATGGAAAAGGGCAGATGATACCTTTAGAGCACATCATTCTATTCCTCAAGTTTGTGCTTGGCTTTCTATCCTCGATATTCAACTAGCTGATCTTAGTGCAAATGTCTCTTTACACAAAGTTGAAGCTGAGAAGGAACTTGCTGAGCTCAACAGTAAGATTGAGGTCATCAAAACAAGAATTACAGAGTATGAGGAGGAGAGTAAAAAAATGTTTGGAGCTGCTGGGCTTTATAAGCCCTTCGATCTAGAAGAGACTAAAAGACAACGGTGGGAGAGATATGTTGAAGAGCATGAGCAAGCTGGTATCCTTCCCCCTACCCCTAATAAGACTAATGCTATGGATGCAGTTGAGAGACATAAATACTCAGTCTTCGAAGAGGATAATTAAATTTGTAACAATCTTCAAAAGTATCTCATGGATGAAACTCACGGTTTGGAATCTGTTCAAAATTTTCATGTAGCTAAGAAGCACAAATATACGTTGGTTGCCACAGGTTGTGAAATGGATGAGAAAGCTACTAGAAGTGAAACAGATAATGTTGATGCAGGCGAGGCAGGTAAGAGAGATGCAACTTGTACAGGGGAGGCAGATGTAGCTACTACAAGCAAGACAAATCGTAGTGAACAAGGGCAGAATTAGGATATTTACACTTTTGTTGTTTATATCATCTCCTAAATATCATCTACCCACATCTTTAATGTTTCTAAGTCTTATTTAGGTAATTTAAAAGCATGAGTAGTGTGTGAAAGTAAAAATTGTTACTTAAATATTCAAATGCACGAGGAGCGTTCCTAATTGGAATTTGTCTCTTGTTGACCACTTGCCCTCTCAGTCAGCAACCAAGGGCATAATAGAATTTGACAAATTGTCAGTCATTCTTGGTATAGTATTTGTGGTTATTAGAATTATTTTATATCTAAATTAATAGACAATTATATGTTTGCCAGATAGATTCTTACATGAATATATTATAAGTTATGAATGCCACCGAAAAATTCATACAAGTATTTCATATATAGAATAAGGTGTTAACTAAATAAAAATAAATATTATTGTTATGCAAATAAATATTCTTTTATGTGTTAATTATTAGGAGTGGTAATATCTATGCATTACATGATTTCATATTATATATTTGTTCTATTACAAATATAAAAGTTGAGTGCATTATATATGTTTTTTAATAGTCATTTAAAGTTAAATGTAAATTGCATTTTAAATAATAATGTGTTATGTTTATAATAATAAGTAGGAATTTGTATTAAGTTATAAGAATATTTGTAGTAGATATAAAGGTCAAAAATAATAAAATCCATGTTACAATAATGCATTGAGATCATTTAGATTGCATATAAGTTATATTTAAAATATATATATATATATATATATAATAGTTTTCTAACAAATATTATTACTTAAACTTTGCTTTTTGGATTTTCTCTTATTTGTTGGAGTTGATAAGAATGTTGTGGAGTCTGGTAAAACCTTTCCCTTTCAACAATGCTTTATTTATAACCTCTTCTAGTATAACTTGGCCCTCACTCTTATTCTTACCACTCATCTCAAAGTTAATAATACATCCATCATCCTTTAGAATGAGGGTCTCACTCATAACAAGTAAAATTATAGAGTGCTTTAATCCTCGACCACAACTACTTCAAAAAGTTTGAAATCCATCCTAGAATCTCCTTTTACCTTAAGGGTTTCAATCAATCGATTGACCTCTGGCCCCCTTCCAAGCCCAAGAATGACTCCCCTAAGGGAAAAACCCTAATGGTTGACTTTACTTCTCCCAATCTAAAGGAAGAAAGTTTTTATTCTGGACCCTAGCAAGATTCCCCTATTTTAGTCTTTGAAGATGACTTTGAATCTTTCAACTCCTTTAGCGTCAATTACCAAAGATTCCCTTGATTGACTAGCTCCTTGCACCTTTTCTCCTTGCACATGATTACTCTCCCTTCCTCATTCCCCTTGAAAGGATAAAGTGAAAGATAAAGATACATATCTAGTCCTCATTTTCTCACCCAATCAGCCCTAGTGCATCCTCTTTATTCAGCTTCTTGACTAAGTGGTGGAAAGCTATCAAACTTGTAGCCACTTTACACACACTAACAAGTAGAAAATGACCCAATTGTACATGGATTAAGAGAAAATGCATGTTCTTGATTCCATTTTTTTTTAGAAAATCTCATGAGTGGCTAGATGAGCATGTAAACAAGGATATTTGGGATGTTATCAAAAATGTAGTTGCTACCTTTGATAACTAGGAGAGGCTAGATAAAGAAGTCCATAAAATCAAGCAAGAGGTGAGTTCTATATAGATCAAAAGACGCATTTGAAAGATGAGGTCACCAAGTTAAATTACAAATCAAGGGATACTATTCAATAAAACTTTAGATTAGTTTCTACCTTTGATAACTAGGAGAGGCTAGATAAAGAAGTCAGTAACATCAAGCAAAACATGATCTCTACATGGATCAAAAGAAGCATTTGAAAGATAAGGTCACCAAGTTAAATGAAAAATCAAGGGACAAGATTGAACAAAACTTTAGTTTTCAATTGTTAATTGCAAGGAATTCATTAAGAACACTGCCTCCACAATTCAAGTTTTACCAACATGACCTATTTAACAAAAAAGAAAAATAAAAGATATAAGAAGCTTCTATCCATCCTCGTCAAAGTTCACACCCCTCTAGTTTAAAAAGGAAAATCCACTCAAAGGACAATACACACTCCTCTCCTCCACAATTATATTGGTTGGTTTGATTTTTTTCCATTGCAATGTATCATTTAAAGTAAATCTAGAGTTTTTCAATAAGGAGTGGTAGGCCATGAAATACCACAATTGTTATAAAAATGTTATAGAATTTAACCATATCTAATTCCTTCAACAGTTAACCAATCAAACATTGTAACGACAAATGATAAACATTAAAGAAAATAAGAAAACTTACACCATCCACTGAAACATTCAAGAAAAAATGAAGATTTCAACATACCCCCCAATGAGGCAATTTTGAATTATTTATGAACTGTATATCAAAATTACAAAATAATATGTAAATTAAAGTTTGGAAATTTTATATACTTAGGGTACAAATTAGTTGTTATAGGGTGATCCCACAATAGTGGGTTACACTTTTTCGTAGGAAGAAATTCCTCATGAATCCGTGAGGTGGGAGGATTTAGTCAGGTACTTTCGATAGAAAGTACCTGATTGTTTCGATCGAAACATTAATAGTTTCGATCGAAACTACCTTTTTTGCTTAGTTTCTATCGAAACTAACCTAGTTTCAATCGAATCTAATTTAGTTTTGATCGAAACTAATCTAGTAAAGATTTTAGTGGGATTTTTACCCATATGCATGTTAAACTAAGAAAGTAATTTCAATAGAAAGTACTTTCGATCGAAACTAATTAGTTTCAATCAAAAGTACTTTCTATCGAAAGTACTTTCTATTGAAACCCCCAAAATTGAAGCTATCTACAAAGGCTAACAGAAATCTACAGTTTTCATGGCTTCAGGGCTCAAGCGTGGGGCTCAAACGGAAGAATAGGGACAGCTCCTTTTGCATTGCACAAGTACTCTGAAAGAGCTTTCTAACAAATATAGATTTGACAAATTTTGAATTAATTAGGTCTATGTATTTTGACGTGCATCAAATGTAGGTTTTTTATCCAATATAAACTTCCAGGTTTGACGTTTAATGAAAAATAGTAGAAAAGAGAAAAAAAAATTGAAAAATAGCAGTGCCCTCCAGCTTTGAGTCTTCTTTCTATCAACAAAAAAATAATTGAATTTTGATAAATACACAACAAGTTATCAGCTACGCAGTCAACGTATGTCACAATTACGGTTTACTCTACTTCAAACATTCATAAAATATGCAATAATCATGATAATGTCATCAAACCAATTGCATGCCCTTCGTATGGATGTTACAAAACCAAATTTGAAAGAAGCACATTGATATCTATTTTAGAAAAAAAATTATGTTGTACGAGGTCATTGTACCTTTTTGAAAATGACATTTTCAGCAACATAGCAGTTTTAGTGGGAGAAAAAAAAACCATTAAAATCAATTCAAAAAAAAATAAAAAAAATGTATTTAGAATCTAGACAGAAAATCCTAAAAGACTCTAGTTTACTTCATCTTTTGATTTCAAACAGTTTAACGACAATATGCATCCGAATGTGAACGTTTTTCTCAAAATGTAGACTTCAATGTCTGCTTAGGCAAAAAAGTGTAACCCACTATTGTGGTATCACCCTATAGGTACATGTGAAATTTATTAATAGGCTTTTAATTATCATTTTTAGGTTTCTTTAATGTTAGTAATTGGAGGCTTGGGTGAGGAAGGAGTTAGCCATCATTAGAATATAAGCATCGACCATAACATACCTCTTCCCCTAGTAACTCTATTGACATAACATATGTGATGATGGGGTTGAAGTATTAACATCGCCTGTAATTTATTTAGTGGCCTCATATAAACATTGGCCAAAAACACACCTCACATACATATAAATAAAGTTCAGCACAACATCCATATTTAATTTTCAATTTGAAGCATGAATTCATGTCTATCGATTGGTGGGTGCGTAATGAGGGGAAACATATGAAAAATATGGAGAAGAGGCACCAAATATTAATAAGTTGTTGGGTATGCTTTCTAAGGGTTTAGGGTTGGATTTTAATTATATTAAACCCTTATCAAGGGACCCCTACTTCATCTCAGAATCAATTATTGGCATCTTTTCCCATAGTCAAATTTAGTTAATAGGCTGAGAGCTCATTCAGATGGGAGTTTAATCACTGTCCTACTACATGGATAGGTTAAGAAATTCGGACAATGGTTTATTATATCCCCTATTTCTAGATCACTCATTGTCAATTTTAGTGATCTCTTGGCAATATATAAATTTATTAAATTTTATCCTCACAACCATAGATTGTTTTTTATAAAGGAAAAACCAAGTTTTGAAGGGACCCAAAACCCTTCACATAGAATTTACAAAAGATTTATCCATAGAGACCTACAAAACATGATGAACCAAAAATTCAATAGGACTATATATAGATAGAAAAAGACAGACCTAGCCCCAACACAACAAAAGGATAGTATAAAGCTGACATAACATAAATTACATTAGAAAACAAGACAGAGCTAACCTAAATTTTAAAGGGTCTCAGTGACCTATTCTTCCATCTATTCCATCCTCCGAGCCACCTCTTTGAGATCAATAATGTCCCAAGGTATGATGACAGTTGTATTTTTAGTGTTGGATCTTGTCCTCTTGCAAGGATTAACAACATCCTCGCAATTGACCTCCTTATCCTGCTCAAGATCAATAATGGTTGTTTCCTAATGAAGATTCTCAAGATGAGCCACCAGAGTCTTCATATTATTAGCTCAGGAATCCACCACCTTGTGACTCTGATCCATGAGCTTTCATAGGGTATAATCACACATATCGATTCTTTGGCTCATATATTCAATCTTTTTGTCAAATATTTCCCTTGTCTTATCAATCCCCTCCACATTCTTAGTTAAATAATTGGTGATCACATTCTTCTCTTTCTCCCTCCAGAGTACACAAAAATAGGGCACAAGGGACATCTTCTTAGGATCAGAAGGATTAAAAGAAACCCCATGATCACCACCCTCGTTAGCTTTCATAATCTCTAACTTTGAAGACAAAGAATGATACTTCAGATGTAGATCTTTGATTTCATGGAAACCCCACCTAATTAGTTTGAAATTATATAGAGGTAATAGGAAAAATGCCATCTTTCTCATTTTGGGAGCCATCATGCTCCTACAAAATACCGTAATCCACAAGTAAAGGAACTGCATCACTCCCAATCTCAATATCGACAAACTTATTTCCCCCAGAAGAAATGAACCCTTTATGAATGCTAGAGCCATAAATTAGACTCTTGCTAGGGGTGAGAGAAACAACATCATCCTTGGAAATGACCTTCCCTTTTGAGGTCTCATGAATTCCTTTTCTTTTACCTCCAGAATATTATTTTTGGCTTGGATGGGGGAGGCAACATCCTTCTCCACATAGCCTATCCCTTTATCAAGTACATAAGGCCCCTTCCTATGAGTAATTTTAGGTTTTTTTAAAGGAGGGGGAGGGGCATCTTCCTCATACTCCTCTGTCTCCCACCCTTTTTTTTAGAACCATAACTTCCTTCCCCAATGTCCTTAACCCCAAAGGGAGCCCCAGGGGGAATATCAACATCCCTAGCCTTAAAATACTCAATGATAAGAAAAATGAGACCTTGGTGTAACACTAGGTGCTTAAAATAGTGTTTCTAATGATAAATGATACTCGCATTAAGAGAGGTGAGAAAATAGAAAGGGAAAGAGATGTGAATCTTATGTATGAAGTGATTCAACATTAGCAGGTGATAGTCGTAAAGCCTTTTAAATATCCCATCCAAAGTGAAATATATCATGATAGGCTTAAGGACCTCATGCCAAATCTCCTTAATTTGCTCTGGTTCAAAGTAAGAATTGTTACCATTAACTAGGGCTTCATCTTCCTCAATTTTGAGGAGTTTCTTCACTGCTTCCTCCGATAACTTTCTATAAGTTAAAAAATTTAATGCCATTCGAAGAGAGATTAGTAATCAAATCCACCAAGCTCTCATCAACCTCCACATTGTTTCCAAATAGAATAACCTTCCCATTCCTGCACTCCTAAACAAAAATCCTTGTCACTTTGTCATCGTAACCATGGAACCTTTCAAGATACTGGGTCATACCACCGTGTTATGTCTATAGGATAAATTTTGTTTTCATTAGTTTATGTCAAAGTCATAGAGTCAAGAAGAACCAGTCGGTGGAAGGAGTTAGTCATATGTTTGAATAGTCGATAATTCACACTGAGACAGTCGATAAAGTCATACATAAAAGAGAAGTTGGTATACACATAAAGAGTTAAAGATCGAGTACCGAATGTGTACAGTTATCGAGTGTTACATTACACTGAATGCAATGAAGGACACCGAGTGGATAATCACCAAATACTGAAGTTCTTATAACTGAGTTGAAGGAGTTTCTCAACCGAGTTAGAAAACAAGTCATAAACGCGTTCAGATTAAATTTAATGCTTTGTTACAGCATTAATTACATTACTGTAAGCATTTACAATAGTTTTTTACATGAACGATTCAAATAAATCATAGTGAAGATCTAAGGCATAGATCGAGTGGTAAAATAAAGTTTGCTAGTACCAAGAAAAACAACAAGTACTGAGGTAAAAGTGACATGGTCACCAAGTGGTAAAGAAGATCTAAAGGTTAAGAACGATTCACAACAACCTAACACACAAGATTAAGAGGCATAAACTCTTATATATAATGGATGATTTACAGACCATAAAAGACACAATAACAGAGGAGGTTGATATTGTTGAAGAAAATTGTTAAGAGTTATTGTTATTGCTAAGACAGTTAAAAGGAGTTATTTGTAGAACAAAGAGAAGAACAAAGAGCACTGAGAAGAAATTTAGCTATAATAGAGTGCAAATCAGTAGTGTTATAGTTTGAGTTTGAGGTAACACATATCAAAGCACATAGAGTCTGAACAATATTTTCATTTGATGCATTTTTATAGACATTATGGAGTAATTGATACTGCTGCATTGAGAAGTTCAAATCCTAATACTGGGTAGATCTTAACCAATCTTATATTTGTAAAACCTTTAACAGGGTACATCTCTAAGTGTAGAGTTTTTAAAAATCCTCTAACCAGGTAGACCTAATAAGAATTTTCATAGTCTTGACTACATAATCTATCAAAATGGCTAAACATTGTAAGGTCTAACCAAGCACCCTTTATACTGCAGTTAGTGAAGGTTGTGGGTGTCATCCCTGATGAGACCATTTATTGTCTCTATTATATTTATCTTAATACTTTGTCTTAAGTATTACCAAAACATTTGTGGGCTTATAATAAGTTGAACTTGTGTCAAAGTATAGTCAGAACTGTAAAACTCATGGGTAGATAATTATGTCATATTTTTCCAATATCACACACACACACACACACACACACACACACACACACACACACACACACACACACACACACACACACACACATATATATATTGCAGTATTTCATATAGCTATCAGAATGTGTGTTCTAATATTAGGATCAATTTGATTAAGTTTACTTGTATAAATATTTATGCTTGATAACTAACCTGCCAGGAAGTAGGAGCAGCTTGAGAGTGGTCAACAACATTTAAAAGAGAATGTTGAGGTCCAGCTGCGATGGGTAATCATCATGGAGCCAGAAGACACTACTACTACAAAAGAGGATCTACTATTCTAGAAATGTAGGAATGTAGCATTGCTATATTCCCTCTGCACTCATCATCATGTTGAATTAGTTGCCCAAACTTTATTGCACATGTCATGGGCTGTTGTGTTTCCCTTTCTTCTCTAGCATGATTTCAGTTAGATATTTTCTTTTCTGTTTTGGAATAAAGTGTCGATCTTCTATTTATAGGTATTTTACTGTTAGTTTATAAGTTTAGAAGTTTTTGGGAATACATTGTTGCATCTTGCATAGCAAGTTATTTTTCCAGTTTTATGTATTGTTCATATGTAATCAGTTCTTCAAATATAATGAAGTGATTTTTGGTTTACCTTATGTGTTAGTAGGTTAGAAGAAACTAACCAAGGGGTCCCACTTGGAAGGTGGATTAGAATAGAGTAGAGTAGATTTACTTTCAACATCCCTAGCATTTCAGATAGAAGATTAGAGTTTCTTGCTGCGGCATTGTACTTTGTGAATGTTCCTATAGCACCTGCAAGGATAGTTATAGTGAATGCTCTAGGTTGAAAGAATAGGTGTAAGTAGAGTTTATAATTTCCATCATTCATTTTAGTAAGGAGTAAGTGTGTTTACTTTCCTATAGCTCTAGTGTAGATTTATCTCATGCATTTTACCTTCCTGCAACATAAGTAGAATGACTCTTTGAGGGACTTAGTACACATACTATGTCGTACCATTTCAAGTATACATCCCTAGGTTGACAAATTAAATGCACCTCATGGTGGGAGAAGTAATCCTTAGATTGAATAAAATATTCCTAAGAGAGGCTTTGGGCATGATTACTAAGCACCTATTATGAGGCGGCTCATTTTTGGCGCTGTTGCCAGGGATGGTGTCAAGCTGAGAGCCTTTATGAGTCATCTTTTTCATTTCTAGCTAGCTTTTAGATAATGTTTTATAGTCCTAAATTTTCTTCACAAGTGTGAAGAATTCATTTGCATGCATGGAAGAGGAAGAAGAAGAGATGAATATGGCAGATTTCTTCCAGGAGAGTTGCGAATTTGAATGAAGAAGTTAAAGAAGTTGAGTTACCTTTTGTTGATGCAAGTCCTGAATTTCCTGCAGTATCTTCCTCTAGAACAAATCCTTTTGATATAAGTGGTCTTCGACCTTTTGCTGAAATTTTGGCCAGCTTTCTCGATAATTCTGGCCCAAATGCACCTGTTGTTAAAAATCATGTAGCTAATATTCCTTTCCAGCAGCAGACTATCAGAAGTCATCTGGGCATATAAAACAACCTAGAAAACCACCACAGGGTTCACTCCATTTGAGCTTTTATATGGAAAAGCAACAATGATACCCATTGAATTTGAACACAAAAATTTGTGAACAACACTGGAGTTAAATATTGATCTTCCTGCAGCACAGAAAGAGTGATTGCTCCATCTCAATTCCTTAGATGAAATGCACAAATCTGCCATGGAGCGCATGTAAATAGTCCAGAAGCAAAGGAAAAAGTGGAATGACTTACATATTAAGAGCAAGCAGTTTCATGTTGGAGATTGGGCATTACTGTATGATTCCAGATTCAAAGAAATACCGGGCAAGGTGCAGACAAGATGGCTGGGACCATATGAAATAAACCATGTCTTCACCAATGGAGCCATCTAGTTGACCACAATTGACCTAGTACAATTCAAGCTATTATCCAATGGACATCGGCTAAAGTTGTATCACTAGCCTCAAACAAAAGAAGACTTCCTGCAACAATTCTGACAACAAGTTTCAAAAGAGAAATAGGTAACACTTCTTGCAGCAGAGGGTGCAAACCTTCTTCCTTCAACTCTTCAATATACTTCCTTTGAGCATGTCCATAATAAAAACTTCATGTTTACATGAAGTTCACTTCTCCACTCATTTTCTAAGCTCTTCTTTCCAACTCATTTCATTTCTTTATCTTCCACCTATCCACCTTCCACGTCATCACCATTTTCCCCTTCTTTGCTCCAAATAAGAGCCAAGTATGTTGACGCATGCCACTGCCACCATCATTCCATTCTCACCACCTTTTTCTAGAACATGCAATGATTGAATGACAGGTATAATATTTTCAATCTTTTTCCATTCTTAGAACATAAATTTCGATAATTATATCTAGTACTGTAATAAATGTATCATTATGACATTAAGCCAGTTCCATACCTCCTGCCAAGTATGCCAAGTGGGGACACTTGTCAATGTTTCATAGGGGGTAGGGAAGTGTACTAATTCCTAAAATGTCATTTCTATTTACTCCTAAAATATTTAACATCACCTCAAATCTATACTTTTCCCTTGTCTCATTAAAATCTCATTGCTATATCGTATAACTATCATACCTTTATTCCCAAATTATCCCTGATTGTCAGAATTGATGTGACCTACAATAAAATTATGTGGAAACTCACAGTAAGAGCTATAATTTCTCTTATTAAAACACATCATCATTGTTCATGCTAAGAATAAAAGAGGAATGCAGAAGAAGGTCCATATTTTTAAAATGAGTAGTCTGAAACTCAAGAAGGAATAAGGCATTTATCGATTACAGAGCAGACAAATTGAAAAAATCAGCAAGCACAAATGGGAGGGAAGTTGCAGAGACATGAGACGGTAGTACATGGTGTTTTACTTTCAGATGTTGAAGCAGTAAGGAGGTTTGATGTATGTGGTTGGTTAGGATATTTCTTGAAATTAATAGAGTTTGATAAGGACGCAACAGCTAAATTTGCAAATACATTTGAGGAAGGGCAAGCAATAGTATGGGGATTGACAGTGGTCTCCATGGAAGAACAGATAGTAGAAGTAAATAGGTTACCAATGGTTGGGGAGCACTACCCCAATGTACATAATGCCAAATCAGCTAGGGCCCAGTTTACCCTACCGAGTGACCCTCCTCTGGAGATTACCAAGCAAGGGTGCAAAATAATGTCTATCCCTCTGTCATATAATGAATTGGCCACACATATTATCAGGTATTTTACCTGTGAAGGAAGATTTTCTAATTTTCACGCACGTCACTTTCAATTACTTAGTTACGTAAGGCATAATCTTCCGATGAATGTCCCCAATTTATTGTATATTATGCTATGCATTAGTGCTGAGGAAACCTAGAAAGGAAATGTCAATTTCGTCACCCAGCATGCCCTAATGAAATTGCTAATAGAGAAATATCTTAGGAACGTCTCAAATTTGACATGGTCAGAACTTGTCCAGCATAAAACCTTTCAACCTTAGGTTGACCCTAGTGTGCAATCTACCCATGATGATGCAATACCCATTGGCCTAGCTGTTGAGAAAGACACCCAAGGGACAGAAACTAAACATCTACAAGAAATTATGCCTTTGCTTGCTCATATGAGAAATGTACCTTCTTCTACCCAAAAAAAAGGAAAACAAAAATTAGAGGGAGAGACTTCCATTCTTGCAGCCAAGCCACAAAACCCTACAGCCTCAAAGGGGAAGAAAAGAAATTTTGTTCCTACAACAGTTTCTCCTATAACAGAGAAACTAAAGAAGGTTAATAAGAAAAAGGCCGTGGAGATTGAAGAAAACCTTATGCGAAGAAGCCCTAGAATGAGAGGACAACTCCCTAAAGTATCCTCAAAAATCCAATCTGTTTCCCCCAAGCAACCTAATGAAGAGCCTCATGTACAAATTAATCTAGATGATTCCCCAAATCAGTCTGAAATTCCAGACATTTCTCAAAATCCAAAAGATACATTTGAAGTTGAACCCAATGTATGCCAAAATAACCCCCAAGAAAGTCATCATGATATCTTAGACAACAATGAGAAGGATTCCTCAATAAATCATCAATCAGCTTGCTCAAAGACTTCCCTAGTTCCCTACAAAAGAACCTATTTAACAAGTATCTTAGAACAATCATGGAAGGAATAGAGGAGGAAAAATAACCAAGAAGAAGATTGTGGCCCAATCACTTTGCATATGCTTCTCTATGGATTATATAATAGATATATTTTGAAAACAAACTTATGGGGAGAAGAGAAAAATAAAATTATGAAGGTAATAACAGAGCAAGGGGAGGAGATTACAGATTTAAAAGAGCAATTGGTAAGACAAAAAGAAAAAGATGGATCATGCCCTTAAGCTAGATGATCAAATAATTACTTGTAGCCTACCACCTAGGGTTTATGCCATCTATTTAAAAGAATAGTTCCTCTTATTCCAACTAATGATGACCCTTAAAGACATAGACTATGAGTTTAAAAATAGCTCAAGAATTTTATGGCCTATACCAGACCCTTCCCTCATGGCAGCAGAACTTACTTTGTGAACTGTATATACATAACTTCATTATCCTTGCAAAAATTGAGTGGAACCCTCTACTCTACATAGGGGATATATACCTAAGGGAATTAATGTCCTAGATGCACAATCAGGCCGATTATGATAGACAGCTGGAAAATTATAGGGATTAGGAGAAAATAGAACCATTGCCATTGAGGGCATAGAGAAGCAAACTAGATCTACTCCTTAGAGATTTGTTCAATCTGAACTATATGGAAAAGTCAAAGATGAAACAAGGAAGAAAATATTTGGGATCATAATAGAGGTCTATGTAGAGTATGATGACATGTCTTACTTCATCTTTCAGAGAGCCCTGGCTGGTGCCAGAAGCAGGTGGAGCCGATTACGCAAAGTATTTAAGAGTTCAAAGCCCTACAACCCTATCAACCTCCAAGAAACCATTCACAGAGAACCAAAATACATGTAGTTAGGTAGACAAATTAGATAAGAACTCTGGTGTCCACTTACCATGCAACCACCTATGCTCCTATGGCCCCTTTACGACATCAATGCCGAAAGGGTTGACCGACTGTAGGAGGATCATAGAATGGATGTCTGGGAGAAGACAAGAGGATTTTATTACACTTTCAAGGGCCAGAGGTGAGGAAGAATAGAGGTTGCTGATTTTTGAGTAACTACCAAAGGATGCAATTCTTGAGGACAAGCATTCAACTTACCAGGGGGCAGATGATGACACCATTTATTGTCTCTATTATATTGATCTTAATACTTTGTTTTAAGTATTACCAAAACATTTGTGGGCTTATAATCAGTTGAACTTGTGTTAAAGTACAGTCAAAACCATCAAACTCATGGGTAGATAGTTATGTCATGTTTTGCCAATATTATATATATTGTAGTATTTCAAATAGCTATGAAATGTGTGTACTAATATTTGGATCAATTTGATTAAGTTTACTTGTATGAATATTTCTGCTTGATAACTAACCTGCCAGGAAGTAGGATCAGCTTGAGAGTGGTTGATAACATTTAAAAGATAACATTGAGGTCCAGCTATGACGGGTAACCATCATGGAACCAGAAGACATGGCTACTACAAAAGAGGAGCCACTATTCCAAAAATGTAGGAATGTAGCATTGGTATATTCCCTCTGCACTCATCATCGTGTTAAATTTTTTGCCCAAACTTTATTGCACATGTCATGGACTATTGCGTTTTCCTTTCTTCTCTGGTGTCATTTCAGTCAGATCTTTTCTTTTCTATTTTGTAATAAAGTGTCGATCATCTATTTATAGGGATTTGACTATTAGTTTGTAAGTTTAGAATTTTTTGGGAATACATTATTGTATCTTGCACAACAAGTTATGTTTCTAGTTTTATGTATTGTTCTTATGTAATCAGTTCTTGAAATATAATGAAGTGATTTTTGGTTTACCTTCTGTGTTAGTATATTAGTAGAAGCTGACCAAGGGGTCCACTTGGAAGGTGGATTAGAATATAGTAGAGTAGATTTACTTTCAACATCCCTAGCATTTTAGATAGAAGATTATGGTTTCTTCCTATAGCATTGTACTTTGTGAATGTTCTTGTAGTACCCACAAGGATAGTTATAGTGAATTCTCTAGGTTGAAAGAATAGCATTAAGTAGAGTTTACAATTTACAACATTCATTTCAGTAAGGAGCAAGTGTGTTTACTTTCTTGTAGCTCTAGTGTAGATTTATTTCATGCATTTTATCTTCCTGCAACATAAGAAGAATGAATCTTTGAGGGACTTAGTGCACATACTGTGCCGTACCATTTCAAGTATACGTCCCTGGGTTGAAAAATTAAATGCACCTCATGGTGGGAGAAGTAATCCTTACATTCAATAAACTATTCCTAAGAGAGGCTTTGGGCATGATTACTAAGAACTTATTGTGAGGCGGTTCAATCCCCACCACATTTTTTCCTCTAACCAAGCATTTTTGGGTTACCAAAATCATGGAGTTATGAGTTCTATTTTTTATTGTTTTGATGTGATGTTTTATAAGATTTATATTACTTTCATTTCAAAGTTATGAACTTGGAAAACAACAAGCAGAAACATATGGTTTATAGGCAGTTTCAATTATAAAAATTTTAGTGGTACTGATTCACCCCTCTCCTCTCAGTTCCAACTTTCCATAGTCATTCCAAAAATTGGTATCAGAGATTCTACTCTTGAGTTAAAAGGTTTGACCACCTGAGAGTTAAAGATCTTAGTCATGGAAAGTTTTAGGAAATTCAAATGGATTGATGGTCTTGAATGTGAGTTTGAAGGTGCAAGAGAGTTAATCATTAATCTAAAAAATAAACTTGAGAAGTCTCTAAAGATTAGAAGGAAAATATATGATGAACTAAAGGTTACACAAGTGCAAGTTGATATACTTGAGACAACATCTGAAGGAAGTGTAACTGATAAATCAGAATCAGCTATTAGAGAACTACTAGAAAAGAATGATTCACTTACTGAGAAGTTGGACCTAATGAGGATAGATCTTGAAAGAAGCATGATAAGTATGACCAAATTGATTGTAGGAAAAAGGATTATTGAAGAAAAAAATAAAATGACAGAAGATGACAAAAGACAAGTTGAAATCAGGTTAATAGAGAAAGATAATGAGATTATGAGAATGACCCAAGCTCACTATGTTATGACCGACCAAATTTTGAATCCAAATCAAGATAACACAAGAAATCCTTAATTGTCCCCATTCCCAAGAACAAAACAATAATGTCATCAAGATAATAATTGTCCCCATTTCCAAGAACAAAACAATTATTATCTAATTCTTGGATATGAATGAACAACTGTCCAAGCTACCCAACTAACAAATTGGAAAGGCCAAAGATTCTAGAATGTGCAAATTTGGAAAAGGTTTAAAGCTACATTGGGTGATAATGGTTCATAGATTAATGCCAAAGGAGACAAATAATTAGCTGATAGACTATTATAAGTCAAAAGATGACCGAAATCATCATGTCAGATATCAAAAAGTTTTCCTGGTTACTGATAAAGATTATTCGGGTTGCAACTTTGACACGAAACATTTCTTGGGTGAAACAAGTTTAAGGGACCCAATTTTTTTCAAAATATCTACAAATATGCCTAAGAACAAGAGTTGTCACCAAAAATAATGTCATCTTAGATGTTGCATGTTTTGAAAGGTGTGTATACAAAAATGTGTGAGGAGAGAGATAAGTGTAAACAAGACCGATGAATTAATGCATCTGTTGGATTTTTCATTGCAAAATTTAGTATTTCTAACTAGTGAAGCACCATGGTAAAGCCCATTGAATTCTTTCTTTGCATATTTTCAAAATGCACTTTTCTATGCTTGACAAAAAAAAAGTAAGAAGCATGGTTGTAAGAGGTTGGAGTGGAGGGATAGAGGTGGGTAATGGCTCTAGAAGAAATTGGAAAGCATAGTGGTGTTCTGTGTTGGCAAGGTTATAGTTTGAGACAAGACAAAAGAAGCTAGAGAAGAGTAAGCTTTATTTTTCTGTAGCTTTTCCTAAGACCAAAACAATTATTATCTAATTATTGGATATGAATGAACAACTTTTGAAGCTACCCAACTAGGTGTTTAGTGTTATCAAGATAATAATTATCCCCATTCCCAAGAAAAAAACAATTAATATCTAATTCTTGGATATGAATGAATAGCTATCCAAGTTACCCAACTAACAATTTGGAAAGACAAATCAAAATGACATCAAGATAAAAAATCACAAACTTACCCAAGAATTTCTTCAATACATCATTCATCAGTCTCATGAAAGCACTCGGTGCATTACTCAATCCAAAAGGAATCACCAACCATTCATATAATCCTTTATTTTTTTTAAATAGAGTCTTCCACTCATCTCCTTCTCTAATTCTGATAGAATGATATCCACTCTTCAAATCTATCTTTGTAAAATATTTGGCTCCACTAAACAATCAACTATGTCATCCATCCTAGGCAAAGGGAATCAATATTTCACTATGATCCTATTAATGGCTCTAGAATAAATGCACATTCTCCAATATTCATTCTTCTTATGTGCAAATACTGTAGGTACTGCACAAGGACTCAAGCTTTTTCTTATCAATCACTTCTTCAATAATTCTTGCACTTGTCTGTTCAACTCCTCATTCTATATTTGTGTCATTTGATGTGCTAATTTATTAGGAAAACTTTCTCGAGGAATTAGATCCATGCAATGACTAATACTTATCATAGGTAAAAATCCATTAGGCACATTATCTAAAATTATGTCCTCATACTCAATTAACAAATTCTTTATTTCCTTAGGGTGTGCCTCTTCTATTCCCAAATCAGACTTCATAGGGATCAATGGATAACATATATTTTCACTCTTTAAGCCATCCAAGAATTTTCTTCCTTCAACAAAAAAAATTCTAACACCTAGTACAATTCTCATTCTTAGTCTAGTCTCAATCAAAGGCAACAATACTTGTTTCTTCTCATTTGCAACAATTGTATACCTATTCTTTCTTCCATCATGAAATGATTGTCTATCATACTGCCATGGTCTACCCAACAAGATATGACACACATCTAGAGGCATAATATCACAAATAAATTCATCATGATAAGATTCTATCTTCAATTTAACAAGGCATTGTTAACTTACCAATACCTTATGATCATCTTTTATCCATGTTATTTGATAAGGCTTCAGATGCTTTAGTCTTTGCAACTTTATCTTGTCAACCAACTCTGTGGAGGCCAGATTATCTGAACTACCATTGTCAATGGTCACTTTGCAAGACTTTCCATCTACTTTGCATCTAGTCCTGAACAAAATTCTTCTCAGCAATGGCTCTTGTTATGGTCCTTCATGATATAGGACTCTCCTTTCTATTAGACCTTCACCATCCTCTAGTTGATTTAAACATTCAACAATGTCCTTCTCTATATAAGTAGATCTACCATTATTCCCTATCCTTTTCTCATAATTACCTTGAGTACACTCAAAGGCCCAGTTTCCTTCTCCACCACACTTGGAACATGTTCCTTTAAAAACTCTTCTATCATCCCTTCTATACCTACCTGATCCACTTCCTTTCATAAAATTTTTGTCATCTTTTCGGTATAAATTTTTCTCTTTTAAATTTGTCTTTCCTTTGTTCCAATCTAAATAAGACCTTCCACCATTTGACTCTCTCTCTCTCTCTCTCTCTCTCTCTCTCTCTCTCTCTCTCTCTCTCTCTCTCTCTCTCTCTCTCTCTCTCATGCCTCTTGTTCAACTTCTCTAGCATATTAATAAGCTTCCTCTATACTTCACAATTTTACCAAACTGATCTCATCTTTAATTGATGTCCTCAAATCATTCAGGTACCTTAAAACCCTTTCAAAATCATCATCAGAATGACCAAATCTGATATACAACCTATAATATTCCTCATTATATTCTTTCACACTAAGATCCTTTTGCTTTAGATTCTGCAAATTCCTAAACAAACTTACTTGGTAATCAACAAGTAAGAACTTAGCTTTAAATTTATTCACCATCCTATCACATGACTTGATTTTATCCTTTACTCTTCTTTTTCTATCATTCTGAAACTCTTCCCACCATAAAGATGCATTTCTTCTCAACTTTGTGCAAGCATACTACACCTTCTTATCTTCATCTATTCCTTCATAGTCAAAGTATTTTTCCATTTCTATGATCCAATCTAACAATTAATTTGAATCTAACTTAACAACATAATCAGATCGATTGAAATGTGGTCTAGCATTCACTCTAGTTAGGGATTTTATAAACCTATCATCTCCTTGTTCAAGTTCAGGTTCAAGTTGCTCTTCACCTTCGGCTACTTCTTCATTTCTTTCTTGTTCTTCATCACTTACATCCTCAATATGTTGACCTCTCCTTTGAGCCTTCCCCACGACTTCTATTCTGGCTACGATTCATCTTAACATGTCCAAAAAAATTGGATCTTTATCGCTCCTTCCTCCTCTATCATTTCCTCTACGAGCCATCTTACCTAAATCTTAAGCAACTGCAAGTCAGATACTTTCTCTTTCACCCCAAAACAAATCAATCTAGGACTTCACAAGCTTAGGAACCATAATCTAGCTGAACAGAATAAAAAAATTCACCCTGATAACACTTGGTGCAGTCAAGGATGGAGGGAAATCAAAGAGATATATCCAATGCTTACAACATGAGTGACATAACAGAACCAACAAATAACAATAGAGAAAGATATGCGAGATCAGTCTTCTATATTAATATTAAAAAATTATATACAATGGATATACAACATGTAGTCATACATGCTAGGAATACAAGCCTATTTTACAATTATAAATCCTTAAAAAATCCTTAACCTTTTGCTACAACAAGATAATCTACTGGAAAGCTACCCCTTTCAAAATAAATCCATAAGCTTATAAAGCCTTCACAAACATTAGGTCGGCCTAGAAAAATTACATTTCCCAATGAGAAAGAAAATGTATTACAAAAATAGGTAGGCCAAAAATGTAAAATCCTCAAGAAATGAGTCATTAAGCTTTGTCGATCAGGAAAATCCTTCACAAGATTAGAAAACACGAACTCGCTAGAAAATATGAAGAACAAAATAGTCCTACCAAGAATCAATGAGATCTTATACGTGAAGTAACCAAATTAGCTATGAAACTAGGAGAAGGTTCAAAATGATGTTAATTGAAGGCATTATATTTTTCCATTAATATACTTAGAGAAAAAAATGATCTGCACCATCAGTTTACTCTACACCGAGGGACATGGCACAACACTATTCGATGCCAAGGTTATCCGACAAACATTGTTAAGTGTTATACGATGACAAAAAGGTAAGAGAAAGCCCCCGAGTAACAAAAGTTCTATCAAAAGGAACAAAAAAGAGAGGAACCCAACAAATACAAGGAACCTGATGAACAGTTCAGTCAAGGAATGCTGACAGACTGCAAGTTCAAACCTATGACCAAGAACCGACAGTCAGTTACATCCCGCAAAATGTTGATCTGACTTTCTACATCAGATAAATCACTCAAGTTGTATGTATAGCTTCTTTATTTTTTTTTAAATCCATTATGTGCAGAGAAAGAAATGTATTCATTATTTTTTTTATTAGTTTTACTATTTTAAAACATGCAAACTAAAGATCAAGGTCAAGTTGTAAACCCTTGATCTAAGAGTTAACATTGTAAAATGTGAATTCCAAGATAGGTCAAATGCTTGTATAAATAGGTGCTCAATCCATTGAGAATATTTTTTGATCAATGAAGATAGGAGCCACGGAGAGAAACTAAAGACCAAACAGAGAATTCATGCAGAAGAACACAAACATAATCAAATCAACTTTTAAGAACAAAACAAAGGCTACTGACAAGCAGAGAAAAGGTATTCATCAATCACTTAAGGTGATATTATTAATGTAAGAGCTTTAATGGATCTATAAATCAGTAATAGTAGATTGCATATAGTTAGGTCAACATTTGTACTCGTTCCAACAAGTGTAGTACACTAATGAAATCCTTTCAAGGAAGGTGGGCTTAACCATCCTATTGTAAATCTCATAACTGAGAGCACACTTAAATCAGTGTTTCTAAATCTCTTAACAGAGTAGGTCTTAACATGTCTCCACCTTAATACTCCTAGGGTAGATCATCAAAAGTGATCAAATTGTAAGCCTTAATCGGCTCCCTTCTGTTCTGCAGATAGTGAAGTTTTGTGGGTGTCATCCGCACCGTAGTTTTTACTTCCTAACAGGAGTTTTCTATGATTCCATATCTTGTGTTATGTGTTTATCATTTTCATGAATGTTTCTATGACTGTTGAAAACTATTAAAGATTGTGAACAAAAAATACATGCATAAGAAAGAATAATAGTAATGGTTGGTAATACAAAATTGAATGATTACTAATGATAAATTAAGAAAGGTGTTAAAAGTTTTAGAGGTATTGATTCACCCCTCCCCTCTCAGTACTAATTCCTATTAATTCCAAAAGTTTGTATCAGAGCTAAGTCTCTTCTTGGAAAGCTTAAAGGCTTAAGAGAAAAGGTCATACAATGGAGAAGTACAAACTTGATAAGAATATTGAGAAAAAAAAGTTTGAGATACAAATGTTCTATGAACAGTATAAAGAAGCAAGAATCAAGATGAGAGAGTTGTTGGATGAAAGAAAAGGTATGGCTACCCAGAACAATGAAAAAGACTATCAAGAAGAGATTCTAGATTTATTTGAATCTTCAGGATCAAATGCAAGTAATACATCAGATACGTTAGAAGAGAACATCACAAATCTAAAGGAGATCAATCAACATCTAATAGAGCAAATAAAGATGCTGCAAATTGGTCAAGAGACCCAGATGGTAAGAATGATTGATGTGATGAGTTCTGCCAGACAAGCTGAAACAGAAAGAAAACTTGCCATTGATGACAGAAGGAAGATTTTAGAGAAACTACAAGAAAAGGAAATGGAAATTCAAAGACATGTTGAGCATCACCATGATCTCACAAATTAGATTATCCTTATGAGTCAAGAAGAAAAAATAATAAATGTGGAACTCATTGAAAGAATACAGATTATCGGTGAATTAAGAGAAGAAAATGAAAAGCTAAAGCATGAGGTTAGAATTTAGCAACAACATAATGAGATTATTAGAAAGGCTGAAGAAAGCAATAAAAAAATGGATGAATTTCTTGAAGGACAATGAAGGGTCAAAAATAACAACAACGGTATAGGCTTTACCGAAAATGGAGAATCATCAAATCCAAAAAATTGTCTATGAAAATCCAAGGCCAAGAAAGCTGACATGCAAGCACTGTGGAAAGAAAGGGCACACATCAAATGTATGTAGAGGTAAAATGAAAGGTACTCCAAAATCTACACCTACATCTTCATTCATAGGATTATGTTATAAATGTAACAAGAAAGGACATAAGGCTTATGAATGCAAGAGCAAGATAGAAAAGCCAAAGAAGGAAACCTACATGGAAAAATACTATCATACATGCAAGATGAATGTGCACACATCTGAAGAATGCTGGAAAAAGAAAAAACAAGCATGAAAGCCAAAAGGTAAAGAAGTTACTTATCAACCAAAGAGAATCGGTAATCAATATGTATGGGATTAAAAAACTTGGACAAACTATACAGCATGTGGTAGATATGGTCACATTGCTGCAAACTGCATGAGAGCATGGATCAAAAGGTCTAGAGGCTGGTCAAACCCCAGAATGGCATGCTTATAGTGTCATAAAGTTGGTCATCTCAAGAAAGATTGCAAGGACCGATTGACAAAAATAAGCACATATCCCAATGGAAACACCATTGAAGATATCCAGAGGGCAAAAGACAAAATGTGGATAAAAGCTTCGAGAAATCATAAAGCTAGGGAAAGAAATGAAAATGGTGACACCCCATCCAATGGATCTAGTGACACCACCAAACTCACTTATGCTGAACAAGTAAGTATGGAACTGCACTATACCAAGTCATATTTTGCATAAGTTCCATTATACAAATTGATAGATAGTCAAAATCTGCATGAACCAAAGATGCATATTAATTTACTTATTACAAATCTAAGAATGCAACATCATCGGTAAACACTTACAAAAAATCATCGATGAAACATAATAATGAGTTGTTTACACTTACCAAAAATTGTCGGTCAACTAGTAAAAATGCTAAATTGCTAATGTAACCCAATGACCGTCGGTAAGCAAGCAAAGTGCAAAAGTTGTCGTGATAGAATACTGATATCCATCAGTAAAAGTGGAATGGTTAACAACCTCCCAAATGTATCATGTCTTCACCGATGATGATTTGAAATATCCTCCCAAAGAAACCCGTCTTCATGCCCCGACGAGTCGTTGAGCATTTATTGCAAAGACTTAGGTCAAAAAGTCTATAAATAGTCGACGTGACAACTTCATTTTTACCCATAATTTGAAGAGAAAGTAGAGTGAAAACTAAGCGATTAAAGAGTAGAAAGTATAAGCATCCCCAGATCGATTCAGTACACAAAAAATAGATCTTTCATCACTATTGCGAATTGAAGTACCAAAGGCACCAAAAGATCTTTGTCATTATTTTATCAAGAAATCCCTAATTTTGAGAATACCCTAAATACTTGAAATACAATGACAACCACATTGAGAATCGCTAAGATGAAGAATGAGAAGAAGAATATGGTAAAACTGATCAAGAATAGTACATGTGTAGAACCTAAGTATAAAATATGCCCATAAATTGCATCAAAACCTGATGAAGCTGACACATTTTCAAAAATTACACCTAGGGTTTTTCTCATAGAAGATGTTAGGTCTTATATTCACTGCAAGATCACAAAAATAGGTGATCTTGAAATGGATGAAGCTTTTAAGAAGCTATGTGATGCTGAAGAAAAAATAAAGGAAGAGCACAAACACTTGGAGGTCAAAGGGTTAACCAATGCCCTACATTTCCTGAGGGAATTCAAAACAGAATGGATTAGCTTAGTCTTGAGCAGGATGCATGAAAAAAATCTATGGCTAGACCAACCCAAGCAAATAATCAAGGATTTTCTTCACATTGTCCGTGGTTATCTGATAACTGACAAGCCTAGGGCACACAAGAATCCATCCATGAAAGAAGTTACAAAACTCACCAATGCAGAAGGAGACAACAGAGGTCTCAAAGTGAACACAATCACCAACAAAGAGCTAAAATTTGGTGCATGTGTTATTGGGTACAAAATATTTCAGGCTAGCAGACTGAACAACATTTCTGCAACAGCAGTAAGCACAACTTACAAGATAGTAAAAAAAGAAATTTAGATGGATCTGTGTGAGATCCTATTAAAATAACTTGATGAGAACATGATCAAAATCAGGTCTACAAAGACCAACACA
The DNA here is from genome assembly GCA_018584345.1 of Thuja plicata. NCBI lineage: Eukaryota > Viridiplantae > Streptophyta > Pinopsida > Cupressales > Cupressaceae > Thuja > Thuja plicata. The sequence goes on along the minus strand of MU224866.1, from coordinate 3,091,504 downwards.
TGTAAGTTTGGATCACTTATCATGTGTACATTTTTCTATTTTCAAGAATACTTTCCTTCAGTAGGAAATGTTTTATGGGACTCTACCAAACCGATAACACAATGGAATAGTGAACTGATTAAGTCACTAGGAAAAAATTTTGAGTCTTTCATGTCTACATACTTCCTTCAGTTCAAGGAAAAGATGATGGAAAGAAATAGGATTCCTAAACAGCTAGTTTAAAAACATAAAGATGAAATATGTTTTATGGTAGACACAGACTAAATACATATCAAACCAGTTGTACCAAGAACAACTTGGTTAGCACCATTAGACTATGAGATCAATATTGATCAAGCTACAAGTGCAATTGAGGCACTGATCAATGAGCCTGTTGATAAGAAACAACAAAAGTTTGGAACATATGAAGAGGCCAAATCTAAAATAAAACAAGGCCTAGAAGTCAAGAAGACTATAAACAAAAAGAATAAAATGGTTAATAATCTCAAAAAGATTCTATCGATTACAGAGGAAGAGAAGGATCAACAAGAGGAAACCAATGAACAGAGAACCATCAGTGAAGAACAAGAAGAGAATAAATTAGATATAGAGGCTACTAAATCTGATACACCTCCATCTCTACCACTTGCAAAGAAGCAAAGGAAAAGGAGTCAAACTGCTACAACCGATACCACACAACTTAAAAAAGGTCAAGTAAGGACCTATATTAGGAAGCAGCTAGCAAAAAGAACAAGACAACAAATTGTCAAAACCACACCACCAAATAAGAGGAAAAGGTTGGTTAGGACAAAGTCTGACTTGGATGACACTAAAGATGATGATCCTAATGTAGTGAAGAAGAACTTCAGAAATCAAATGGTTGATGAAGGTGCCAAATCCGTTGCTACACATGGCACAATGACTGATAAAAAGATTAGACAATGGGATACACTAAACCCAAAGGATCAGAATAAAATACAAGAGGCAGTCATAAAATCAATGATCAAGAACATGTATGCCCCTGCAGAATTTGTAAATCAAATACCTAATGAGCTAGGTAAAAGGATATACCAATAGTGGTCATGTTAGCACTTTTTCTTACAATACTTACCTAACGATAATAGTATACCTTTTATACTTGAATGCAACCTCTTTTAAGCAAGAGAAAGGCAAATTACTAAGGATTGGATAATATCCTTCTTCCTTTTTGAGCTCCACAGACTCAGGCAAGTTTTACCTTTTAAAGATTACTGATATTTTAGCCTATGTATTTGGTGGATTGTTTCATTCACTGGTTATGCACCTAAAACGTCACTGTAATAACTTATAGAAAACTTTAGAGATTGCAATGATTAATTTGAAATAGAGTATTATAAGCCAGGCTATGGTTTTGATAACATGAACCAATGAGACAAGGATTTGCATCCTTCTTCCTTTTGTCTTTAGGAGGGATAACCTAATGATTCACTCTCTAAAGAATCAACAAAGTGGACAATATCCTTCTGATATAAGTCCTTAATGAGTTCAGCTCATATGTTTTAGTAACAGATATGTTTGAAATAATTTTGAAAACTTGGATGATGATAGATTATCAGACCAAGACCTAGACCAGTGCCTATCCTTTGGGTTGTAGAGTTAAAAGCTTAAAGCCTCACAAAAACAAAATACTGTAAGATGCCTTACAACCTACATGTAATTAGGATAAGTTTCCTTACAAATTATTTGATTACCTCTAAAATACTGTATCAAATCTTTAAATACTGATATTCTTCCTAAAACCACTCACAAAACTTAGTTCTTTATAAAAGAAACTTGTAAGCAATTAGATGGTCACCTTGTAACCAAAATGCTTCAGACTGCCTTACAATCTTAAGCATAAAAAAGTATACAAAGAAAATAAAGAGACAACAATAGAGAAGAGTAAAATTGCACCATATTTTATTGATGTAATCCTTCTTTCATACATGAAAAAGCTTTGAATATTGGAAGAACACAGACACAATTTTAGGAAAGACTAATTTTACAATATATTTCATCCTCTTATAGAATACAACTCTCTTCTATATATATAGGTCTTCAACCATCTTGGAATCCCTTTTAAAAGGATGCTACAAGCTTTGGATGGTCTCAAAAAACCTAACCCTAAAACTATAGAAGAGACAAAAAAGAAAGAGAGAGAAGAAGCAGTGGAGCGACCAAGTCAAAAGATGAAAACAGATATCTTTGTTCTTCTCCTGATCTAGCGACTTCATTTTGATAGTATACATGGTAGCTGGTGGTATTCATGTCGATTCTAGATGACTGTGCTTACATATTCACCTACACTTTCCTTTTGCAATAACTGACCTCTTCATCTTCAATAGTGAGGCACCAAGTAGTCACCCTTACTCATCATCCAAGATTTCTTCTTCAACAACTGGCTTCTTTCTCTTGGGCATGGTCATCAATTCCCATTCTTTCACTTCATCATTTGATGGCCATTTGAAGTCTTGAGTACTATGTATTTGTACCTTTTTTCTATCCCATCTAGCATCAGTGATGTTCTTAACATCTATCAGAAACTTGTTGATGTCGGTTTCTTCCTTGAAAGATTCATCCAATATCTTATTGAGTCCTTGTATATCCACATCTGTCCCCAAAATAAATGCCTCATCACTAGGCATTTTGTTGTCAAATTCATTCCTCTAGGCATCTAAGGCCTTTACTTGATCATCATCTCCCCTTAGAGAAGGAATAAATCCATTAAAGTCGTTAGAAAAGAGGCTTAATTTTACCTCTATTTGATTTGATTTTCCTTTAAATAATGAGAGAGCAATATTTACCCTTTTGATCTCATCTTCAACTTCTGTCACTATCTCTAGCAAATCCGATCTTATGATTTTCAAAGATGCTAGCTGTTCAAAAAATTGTACCCTAGTAGACCATTTAGTAAAATAGGGGTTCAAGATAGCCAGATGCACCATCACCTCTGTATGCAAAGCTGGCAACTTATTATAGGCATTGAGCACAACATCAGTCTTATCCTTTAGGATTTCAATTCTATGTTGCAAAACACCTCTTAATGCTTTCAAAGAAATTTCATTTTGTTTCTCTCCCTCAACCTTTTCCTCAACCACTTCTTCTGACTTTTCCTTGTCTTCAATTTGTAGGGGTTGTGGTTGTACAGGCACATACATCACCTCGGGATTCTCTTCCAATTCTTTCATCCATCTTTTTATCACCAGATCTTGTTGGTGCACTTGTATACGACACAATTCTTGATCTTTTGCCAATGCACTTGTCTCTTCTAACAATGTGCTACATTTATCAGACAACTGTTTATTTTTTTCCTCATTTAAGTGAGCCCAGTGTGTCACAATTTGGGATATTTCTAAATCCCCTGTATTCTACATTGTCCATACCATCTGAATACCAACCATATTTTCCTAGATATTCACCACTTGGGGCTTCTGATCCTTTGGGCATAGGCTCCACATTGCAAAGGCCTGAGACTTTGGGCTATACCCAAATCCTTTGATTACATCTCCCATCTGAACTTCACTGGCCATTTTGAGATCTATCTATTTTCTAGTCTGGTTAATTATGAAGGCAGATGTCGAATCCCATCCCTCAGCCAATAATATCCCACTGCCTAGCACCAATTTCCTGGCCTCCTCAGGTGAAATGTCATCACTTTAAGGATCATAAGACTGCAGAGCCACTAAAGCCTCATTTGTTATGGTCTCCTTACCATCAATTGTGAGTTGAGCTCTTATCTTCTCTTTCTTGTACCATTTGAGGAAGTCTTTAAACTCCTAAGTTTTGAAAAAGTTGTCATCATTCAAAAATTCCTGTTGATGGATCAGTCTTTCATCAACACAAGCCTTAAGAGGCAATTCAACCTTATCCTCCAAATCAAGCTGTTGCTTCTTGCCTTCCCTAATTGATTTCCTTAGGTTATGATCATATAACCTATTCCCAAGTACTAGGGCTTTAGCCTTATCCTTTTTCTTATCTGGCCCCATGACTGAATATTTTCCTATTTCTAATTTCTATCTCTTAGTAGTAGGCTCTTCCATATCATCAGGTTGTATCACCATTGTCAAATCAACAATGTGGCCCTCTGTTCCCTGCAGTTGTGGTACTTCAGAAATATTTTGCTGTGGTGGAACATACCTAGTAGGACGTGCATCATCACTGTCACTACTACTATCATATTTGGACTCTGAGTGATCCGGCCCTTGAGCACCTTTCTTGTCAAGAACAGTCTCAAGTTGTTCAGTAAGCACATAATAATTTTCTATCATGGCCTTAATCTTGTCAAAATATGGGAGATCAGGATAAAAATGTTTAAAACTAATCCCATTTCTCTTGATTTGTCTTTCAATATTTAAGAGTTCCTAAATCCTCATTCTTCTTGTCTGAATGCCATCTTCATCCAAAATGTTTCTTGTTGCATCTTCCTCTATGCATTCACAGTGGACATTAGTATTGGGGATTGTAGGAGTATACAATTTTCTCACCTCTGCCATGAAGCCTTCTGGGTCAATATATCTATAAGGAGCTGCCCCCATTCTACACCCTTCCAACCACTAGCCCACTGCATCAATAGCACCTTTGCCAATTGTAAAATTAAAAATTCTGAATTTCCTAGGGGTCAAAGTCCCCTTCTTGTGTGGTGCAAAATGCTAATTGTCAGTTAACAATAGCTGCCATATAAACTCCATTGCAGCCACTCTTGCTAGTACATAGTAAGGTAAGAGATTAGGTGGGTGAATACACCCATATACCCTGATAATAGTATAATTTTCTTCCAAGAAGAAATCACACCAATTATGTTTTCCCTCCCACTTATCAGTATAGTCACATGGCCTTAGCAGTTGCATAATCTTTAGTGGGATCCTTATCCTGCTGCTGCCCAGACTTTGTACTATTGGATATACAATCCAATTCTAGAAAGCACAATAATCACAGTCCTTAGACGTGTAATTCCAAACCCTCACCCAAAATTGGATAGGATTAGGTCCTTTCTGGTAAAACCTCTAAGGGGCCAAATTGTCCACATCCATGATCACAAAATTGAAATATAACAGAAGATGCATAAGAATGGAATAATGGAAAAACTTGGGCTCCTTTTCCTTAGGGTCCTTCAACTTCTTCTGAGTTGCAATGAAACCCTCATGCATCTGATCAATGATATGTTGTATGTAATCATAACTAGTGCTAGAATGCACCTCCTGTAAATCCAACATCATCATCAAAATGCTAGCATTGATCATCTCTACTTCCCCATCTATCTGTAGCACTCTACATAGGGCATAGGCTATATACTTAATGTAGAAGTGTAAATCCTTGTAGTAATATGGGCTTTTCCTAGACATAGGATCTAAATACTTCCTTACTTCCTTCAAAATATGTTTCTACAACTATCCTCTAGCAATACCAGGCTTTAAACTATATCTCTATTCCTATTTTGTCATGTCAATTTTGGTAGACATAGTGCTATACAAGCCAAAAGATTGCATGAATGTATTTATGTTTAGTATCAGTAGGGCAGTGCCATCATTCCTTTTAATCATTTTGGACAAAACATCATAATGACTGGCAAGATCTAGGAACAAGTCTACATCTATGTAGACATCAAGAACAATTAATCTAGCTAAACCACAGGTCCAAGGGTTTGACATTGGAATAGCTTTATCAAAATTTTGGTAAAAGTAAGTAAAAAGTGAAAAACCTGTTGTTCCTGGAGTGTCAGCATCTCGTATATCACAATAATCATCTATGAGAACATTGGCATTTGCTCTTTTATTCTGGGTCAAACCAGGAAGCAATCTGAGGAATTCATCAGAATAATTGGTTTTTCCCTTTGCCTCCTCTTCTATCTTTTCACTTCCACCACTGGTCCAAGCTACACTGACTACTCTACTCATGTTTACCATGCTTGAATCTCGTTTTCTTTACCGATACTAAAACAAATCTATTACTAAGATTCACCTGCTCCCCTGTGCACAATTCTCAGGAAAAAAATGAGGTTTAAGCAATAGAAAACCCTGCAACTCTCTAAATTTTCTCTATTTTAGAATACTTAGCTATTCTCCATTTTGAAATTCTGAAAAAAAGATGAATGAACTTGATACACCATCAGCTCCTTCTAGTAACTGTTTGAAGTACACGGCTCATAATTTGGAAAACATCAATTCTGTCTTTAATTCATCATACTGTGAAATTGATTGAAAACCTAGCTGTAGTTCCATGAGAATGACAGGAAATCAAATTCATAAAACTGAATCCTCAGAAAAACCTTACAGAATTCAAATGAGCTGACATGTCTTCATACGATTGGCTAACTTTCATACGTCTCAGCTACCCTTTTTTGCACAGTAATCAAAATCTGAGCCTGTCATTGGTCGATGAGTGATTTATACTGTCATATCAGATACTGTCACCTATTCTTAATATTTGGTATCAGGCAACCATGCGACTGCATATAATTTCTCTATCGCTAACCCTAGTCTTTAACCCATGATTTTTCTGGAGACACAGCGACTATACAACTTTCCTTACCTTTGTTAACCAAAGTTACATTTGGCGATTACGTGATAATGAAGTAATCAAAGTCACCACTGGTTAGCACTTACATTCTTTTTGGAGACTACGTGACTAACTGTCACTTTTAGCTTTCACGGTTATCTCTCAGTCGCTAGATGTTTTATTTCCTTTGTAAGACCCTGTGACTGCCCTTAGTTTCCCAATCACCAAATACAAATGCTAAGTGCCAAAACATTTTGAGACAACCTGACAAGTACTATGCCCTTAAAATATTCAAAGAATTTGCAAAAAATAGAAGCCCTTAATAAGTCTCATAGTCACTGAATAATTTTTTACCTTTTGGCGATCATGCGATATATCTTTTTAAGTCCACTTACCTTCTAACACATGTCTCATCACATAATGGAAAGCTGAGTCATCTATAAAATCTAGCGACAACCCGAGTATGCTTTATCCAAACCACATATGGTTAGTCACAAAGTCTTGGAAACATTCACTTTACTGGCATCCTTTCTAGGGACCATGCGACTAAAGCCTTGCACAACTTACTTAACCTCGGACCCATCTAGTGATTATGTGACATAAAGAGATCGTGATGTATCATAACAAACCCTTAGCTGCCGATAATTTCCTATGGCTTCATGACCTTTGTGTGGGTCCCTTCATATATTGCTGGCCTATTCTCTGATCCCGCGACTAAGTGATACAAACTAAATCACAAAGTCTGGAAATTCCAAAGGAATATTCTGATGTTGAATGAGACTACACAACACAAGCTAATCACCAAGGCTGGGAGAAAAAGGGAATATGCCATTCAAGTTATGCGACTAGGTGATCAAAATGTAACACATGACTTAAATGAAACAAAAAGTAACAGTAAAACATAAGTGCAAAAGACCTTAGGGTTTCTTTTCAATTTGGAACACCGAACAAGACCTAGGGTTTCAAGGTTTTTGCACATTCTCATAGATTTAGACTTGAAAACCTGAAAATTTTGATAGGGAAAAGGCAAAAGAACTAAGAGAGCTCTTCTTTAATCATGAAATCAGAGACAAAAAAACACCAAATCAGGGAAACTAGCCAAAACTGGGAATACAACCAATAGTGGCTCTGATGAGGATTGGATAAACATGGTTTATGGAAAAGAACCACAGAATCTCTGGTTGCAGACCATAAATGGAATGGAACACCAAAAGAAGAAAGGGAAATATTTATAGAACTTACAAACAGGGAAGGGAAAGACCACATATGATACATATTTACTTGTGCACTACTTTGATTTTTACTTAAAGAAATGCTTCAAAAATTGGCCATGCACAGGCAACTGAAAACCTTCTCCCTCCATATTTTTTAACAAATATGAGTCTTTGTCAAAATGTTCTAAAATAATATAAGGTCCTAGCCATAAAGACTCAATTTTTTTGTGTTTACCTCTATCCTCTACCCTTTCATTCCATTGGAGAACTAAGTTACCAGCCTAAAACTTTCTATTAGTAACCCCTTTGTCAAACAAATACTTCATTTTTTGCTGTAACCTTGTGTTCTCTCTCTGACTATCTCTCCTTATTTCATCTAATTCTATCAACTATATCATCCTGTCTTGCACCTGGTGAGAGACATCTAAATGTTCTTCTTGTATAAATTGGTAAATAGGTAATAGATTGTTAATTGGCAACCTTGCTTGTAAATTATATACTAATTCAAAAGGAGACTTACCAGTTGCCTTCTTGAGTGTTATCCTATCAGCCCAAAGAGCTAATTTCAATTCTATGTGCCATGTTTTCTTATTTTGTTCCAGAGTCCTCTTTAGTATCTTCAATATGCTTTTTTTGCTAGACTCAGCTTGTCCATTAGCCTGTGGATGATATGGGGATGAGTATGATATTGTAATCCCATACCATTCACACAAACTTGTCATTTCTTCTAATCTGAAACTCATAGCATTATCCATTACTAATTTACTAGGCACACCAAACCTGGTTAAAATGTTATCCATGAGAAACTCAGTAACCACCTTTCTTGTTGTTGTCCTGGTAGGGATAGCTTCAATCCATTTAGTAAAGTAATCGGTGGCCACCAATATCTAGCTATGCCCTATTATATATGTGGAGCCTAATCAGAATCAGTTTCTTTCGGTGTGGTTTCCCCCCTAGACATATCTATTTGAGCCCCTTGCGGGGTCCTAGGGCAGTGCCCCAGGTAGGGTCAAGGGGCAGAGCCCCTGATGGGGTCAAGGGGCAACGCCCTTCAACACCAACAATGATTTAATAATATTGTAAAGGGTCGGCCATTGATTTTCTATTAGTCAGAGTATTTTTTTTCCCTAATTAGGTTAGGTCAAATATGCTTGTGAAAAGGGCTTAGGGTTTTGAGATTTCTATGTATGAGGGATTTTCATAGCTTCCTGTGACGGTATTGAGTTGCAGGTTTTAGATTGTAATCACTAGATAATAATAAAAATATTGGACTCACTGTTGGTGGACGTAGCCTAGGGATTGGGTGAACCATGTTAAATCTCTATGTCATTTGTGTTCTCTTCTGTGTTTATATTTGCATTTTCCTTTCCTGAAATTCACCAATAAAATCAATGCCCCATATGGAAAAAGGAGCCTCAGTGCTTACTGGATTCAACAACAGAGCACCTACAAATTTCAATTTGTTGGAAAACCTCTGACATGGTTGACATTTCCTGACATGACTATACGTATCTTTGAACAAGGTAGGCCAATAATACCCTGATCTCAAAATCTTATGAGCGGTGGTGTTAGCAAAAAAGTGACCTCCACATTCCCCTTCATGCATGTCAATTAGTACTTTCTTAGATTGGTATTTGTCAAGACACAACAACAATATACCATTCTTATCTTCCCAAAACAAATCTCCCTAGATCAGAATATACCTTTGAGTTTGTAATTTCAGACTCCTCTTTTGATTTTTAGACAAATGATCAGGGCACTTAGCATTTTTGAGAAAGAAAACAATATCAGTATAATATGGTTGCTTTTCTATACTAGTAATAGCTTGGTCATGTATTTCTATCTGGTTCAGTTGTACTAAATCTAGGTTCTCTTATGTCATAATTTTTGCCAAGCCCTGTCTTCTTAGTAGTTTGGTGATATTGATTTCAAGGTTGAACTCTTGAATTCTTGTAATCCACTTACATCTCTTACCAGTAACCTCTGACGGTGTAAGGATATCTTTTACTACTGAATGAGGAACATAGGCTTGCACCTTAGTACATACCAAGTAGGTTCTAAAATAATTTACAACCTTTACCAATGCATAAGCCTTCTTTTCCATTATTTCATAGTTAAGCTCTGCAGCCAGCAAGGATCTACTATAAAAAGCTATGGGATGTTCAAATCCTTGTTCATCCTTTTGAAGCAATACGGCAGCAATAGTATGAAATGAGGCAAATGAAAACAAAGAGAAAGGTCTAGTGTAATCTGGAGATTTCAAAACTAGAGCCTCTTGCACTACTTCTTTAATTCTTTCAAATGCTTGCTAAGCTTCTTCATTCCAAACAAACTTAGCATCTTTTTTTAGCAATTTTACAATGGGTTTAACAATTTCTGCAAAATTGAATATAAATCTTCTAACAAAATTTATCTTTCCTAGAAAGGATTGTACACCTTTCAAATTCTTTGGAGCAACTACTCTTTGAATTGCTTCCACTCTCTCAGGGTCTATCCTTACCCCTTCCTTGGACACTATATGTCCAAGAAAATTCCCCTCTTTGACTGCAAAGTTACACTTCTTAGGATTCAGTGAAACACCATATTCCAATGCTTTGTTAAAAATCCTACCCAAGTGGTCATAGTGATCAATAGCCCTTTTGGAATATGCAGTCAAGTCATCTTGATAAATAACCATGAAGAGATCTATAAATTCCTTGAAAGTGACATCCATGGCTCTCTGAAAAGTTGCCCTTGCATTTATTAACCGAAAAGGCATTTTGATATACACATACATTCACCAAGGAGTAGTAAATGTAGTTTTATACTGTTCTATTTCTTTAACTAAAACCTAGTTGTAACCTGAAAAACCATCCATCATGGACAACAATTCACAACCAGTCACCTTATGCAACACTGCTTCCATATTTGGCAGTGAATAGTTATCTTCCAATGAAGCAATATTGAGGTTTTTGAAATAAACACATAGTCTGATGTCACCATTTTTCTTTCTAACTGGCTATAGATTTGATACCCATGTTGAATGTCTAATGGGTTGAATTATCCCATCATCTTTAAGTTTTGTCGATTCTTGCTGCATCTTGGGAGCCAACAAGGGGTTAATAGGCCTTTGTTTTTACCTGAATGGCTTCACATATGACTTCAAATGGATTTCATGCTGAAAAAGGTCTTCTCTATATGCTTTCAAGTCATCATACGACCAAGAAAAGACATGTTTGTATTTTATTAGTAGCTTGATCAGATTTATTCTTACATGAGAATCCAAACCCTCCCCACTATAAACTATTTGAGGATTATTTTCAGATCCTAAGTTTATTTCTTCTAGATCCTCAATATTGGCATTTCTCAACTTTGATGTAACATTTTTCTGACTTATAAACAATGCCTCAAGTTCAACCAAACCCCTAGGAATCTGATTAGAACTTAATTGGACAACTTCATTTCCAAAGATATAATCTTTTCCATCATCATGTTCTAGTAAGGAACCACAATCTATACTTTGGTTCTCATAATGATCTAAACATTGCATGAACCTAAAAATATCTTGATCATCCTAGAACACCTACCAATTGTATATATTGTCTGGAACAACCGTTCTTGTTTTGACTTCAAGTATTGATACTCCATGTAAGGTCAAATCATCATTTTTCATAGCCACATTTGCTAGAAAATCAGCCATAATATTTCTTGACCTTTCTAACCAATTTATATTAAAAGCATCAAACATTTCAAGTTGATCCCAAATAGCATGTTTGTACATTTTCAATCTATTCTTTACAGCATATTTAGATCTGACTTGTGCTACCACCAACTCAGAATCACCACAAACCTTTAAGCATTTTATACCATGTTTGATAGCAATTTTGAGTCCTAAGAATAAAGCCTTATACTTTGTAGTATTGTTTGTACATTGGAAGGAAAACATAAATGAGTATTTAAAAGTTGTACCTGATGGAGATATCAACAATACTCCTTCCCCTGATCCTTCTTTAGAGAAAGCACCATCAAAGTACATTTTCCATAATCCATCTTCCTGCAAGATTAACTCTCTATTCAAAGGGTCAGCTTCTTGATCTTTATGTTAATCTTTTTGCATTCTAAAATTCTTCATGTCTATGTCAATGCAATATTTTAAATTAATATCCTCATATTTTTCTATCATGTGGGGAGTTCGGATCTCCCTGAAGACATTAACATTTTCTCCAGCAATGTTGAAAGTAGCATATGATAAATCATTTTGTATACTACCACCCATTGAAGCACTCCATTTCCTTGATAACAACATGCCTTAATGAGGTGGTATGTCAACCATAAGGACATTCATATTCATCACTACATCAGGGCAAACTGCTAGTTTATAAGGCATAGCCTCAATAGTACCAATTACAGGGACCTCTCTAGAATTCATAGCTCTACATCCGCCATGAGGTGTATCAAATTGTAACCCCATTGCCTTCATGATTTCAACTGGCATAACTGTATTAGAGGCTCCTGAATCAATCATACAATTCTTGAGCATTTTATCATTAATTATCAATGAGAGAAAAAATGGGTCAACAACTTTT
>MU224866.1:3050499-3077211 GCA_018584345.1 Thuja plicata | reverse complement strand
TGGCAGCTTCCATTTGTGCCTTTTCCAACATTTTTTCCATGGTTTCCTTTTCAATTCTCAATTTTTCTAAATCAATCTCTAACTTAGACATTTGTTCTACCAAAGGCTTCTGAAGTTTAGGTTCTTGATCTCTATGTTCACCCATCTTTTGTTTACCGTTATTTATTTGTAAAATAGAAGCTTTATGAGTGAATGAAATTTCTTGGTCCTTCTGAGACCTCTCTGTATCTTTCATAGTTTGGTATTTTAAAAATCTTTTTCTATTGTTATCAAGATCCTTATGATCATTTCTTTTCTTTCTCATTTCTCTTTCCTTTTTCATTTGTTGAACTAGGGCGAGCTGTTTCAAAATGAACTTCTCTTCATTTACTAGCATATCAAAAGGGACATCCTCTGAATCTGAACTAGGTGTAGTAATTTCCTCTCTCTCATTTGAAGTAGAAGTGATTGTGGGTGTTTCTAGTACTCTTTTAGCAACCTCCTCATATTCAAAAGTGTTTCCATCATGAGAATGCTGACTGTTATTCATATCTCTCCTGATATTAACCTCTTTACCTTTTAAAGGGGTTTCATCCATGTCAACTTGATTTCTCTTTTTCCTCCAAGACACTCCTATCCTTGAGGATGATGGGAGTCCCTCATGTAATACCCTTTCAGGATTAGTTCTCACCCTTGACCTAGTATTCATTTTGAAAGACATTTATTTCTTTTGCACTAATCCCAGAGATGTTCCTTTTAGAGTCGCCACCCAACTACTTGGGATGAATACCTATCACAAGGGCACCTCAAAAATAACCACAAGTATAATCTGTAAACAAGTTAAAATTTTAAGTGCCAGAGATTTTGATTACTTGGGCAAGAGATATTCTACAGATTCTTAACAAAACTTTAAAATCTCCAGCAATCCCCAGTGGAGCCATTTTGTTAGCACTTTTTCTTGCAATACTTACCTAATGATAATAGTATACCTTGTATACTTGAATGCAACCTCTTTTAAGAAAGAGAAAGGCTAATTTATAAGGATTGGATAATATCCTTCTTCATTTTTGAGCTCCACAGACTCAGGTAGGTTTTACCTTTTAAAGATTACTGATATTTCAGCCTATGTATTTGGTGGATTGTTTCATTCACTGGTTATGCACCTAAAACCTCACTGTAATAACTTATAGAAAAATTTAGAGATTGCAATGATTAATTTGAAATAGAGTATTATAAGCTAGGCTATGGTTTTGATAACATGAACCAATGAGACAAGGATTTGCATCCTTGTTCCTTTTGTCTTTAGGAGGGATAACCTAATGATTCACTCTCTAAAGAATCAACAAAGTGGACAATATCCTGCTGATATAAGTCCTTAATGAGTTTAGCTCATATGTTTTAGTAACAGATATGTTTGAAATAATTTTGAAAACTTGGATGATGATAGATTATCAGACCAAGACCTAGATCAGTGCCTATCCTTTGGGTTACAGAGTCAAAATCTTAAAGCCTCACAAAAACAAAATACTGTAAGATGCCTTACAACCTACATGCAATTAGGATAAGTTTCCTTACAAATTATCTGATTACCTCTAAAATACTGTATCAAATCTTTAAATGCTGATATGCTTCCTAAAACCACTCACAAAACATAGTTCTTTATAAAAGAAACTTGTAAGTAATTAGATGGTCACCTTGTAACCAAAATTCTTCAGACTGCCTTACAATCTTAAGCATAAAAAAGCATACATAGAAAATAAAGAGACAACAATAGAGAAGAGTAAAATTGCACCATATTTAATTGATGTAATCCTTTTTTCATACATGAAAAAGCTTTGAAGCTTGGAAGAACACAGACACAATTTTAGAAATGACTAATTTTACAATATATTTCATCCTCTTATAGAATACAACTCTCTTCTATATATATAGGTCTTCAACCATCTTGGAATCCCTTTTAAAAGGATGCTACAAGCTTCAGATGGTCTCAAAAAGCCTAACCCTAAAACTACAGAAGAGACAAAAAAGAAAGAGAGAGAAGAAGCGATGGAGCAACCAAGTCAAAAGATGAAAACATATATTCTTTGTTCTTCTCTCGATCTAGCGAATTCATTTTGATAGTATACATGGTAGCTTGTAGTATTCATGTCGAGTCTAGATGACCATGCTTACATATTCACCTACACTCTCCTTTTGCAATAACTGACCTCTTCATCTTCAATAGTGAGGCACCAAGTAGTCACCCTTACTCATCATCCAATATTTCTTCTTCAATAGATGGCCTCTTTCTCTTGGGCGTGGTCATCAATTCCCATGCTTTCACTTCATCATCTAATGGCCATCTGAAGTCTTGAGTACTCTGTATTTGTACTTTTTGCCTGTCGCATCTAGCATCAGTGATGTTCTTAATATCTATCAGAAACTTGTTGATGTTAGTTTCTGCGTTAAAAGCTTCATCCAATATCTTATTGAATCCTTGTATATCCACATTTGTCCCCAAAATAAATGCCTCATCACTAGGCATTTTTCTGTCAAATTCATTCCTCCAGGCATCAAAGGCCTTTACTTGATCATCATCTCCCCTTGAAGAAGGAATAAATCTATTAAAGTCATCAGAAAAGAGGCTTAATTTTACCTCTATTTGATTCAATTTTCCTTTAAATAATGAGAGAGCGATATTGACCCTTTTTATCTCATCTTCAACTTCTGTCACTATGTCTGGCAAATCTAATCTTAGGGCTTGCAAAGATGCTAGCTTTTCAAACAATTGTACCCTAGTAGACCATTTAGTAAAATAGGGGTTCAAGATAGCCAGATGCCCCATCACCTCTATATGCAAAGCTAGCAACTTATTATAGGCATTGAGCACAACATTAGTCTTATCCTTTAGGATTTCAATTCTATGTTTCAAAACACCTCTTAATGCTTTCAAAGCAATTTCATTTTGTTTCTCTCCCTCAATCTTTTCCTCAAGCACTTCTTCTAACTTTTCCTTGTCTTCAATTTGTACGGGCTGTGGTTGTACATGCACATACATCACCTCAGGCTTCTCTTCCAATTCTTTCATCAATCTTTTTATCACCAGATCTTGCTGGTGCACTTGTATACAACACAATTCTCAATCTTTTGCCAATGCACTTGTCTCTTCTATCAATGTGCTACATTTATCAGACAACTATTTAGTTTTGTCCTCATTTAAGTGAGCCCAGTGTGTCATGATTTGGGATATTTCTAAATCCCCTGTATTCTGCATTGTCCATAGCAACAGACTACCAACCATATTTTCCTGGATATTCACCACTTGGGGCTTTTGATGCTTTGGGCATAGGCTCCACATTGCAAAGGCCTGAGACTTTGGGCTATACCCAAATCCTTTGATTACATCTCCCATCTGAACTTCACTGGCCATTTTCAGATCTGGCTATTTTCTAATCTGGTCAATTATGAAGGCGAATTCCAAATCCCAGCCCTCAGCCAATAATATCCCACTACCTAGCACCAATTTCATGGCCTCCTAAGGAAAAATGTCCTCATTTTTAGGATCATAAGACTGTAGAGCCATGAAAGCCTCATTTGTTATGGTCTCCTTACCATCAACTATGAGTTGAGCTCTTATCTTCTCTTTCTTGTACCATCTGAGGAAGTCTTTAAAATCCTCAGTTTTGACAAAGTTGTCATCATTCAAAAATTCTTGTTGATGGATCAGTCTTTCATCAACACAAGCCTTAAGAGGCAATTCAACCTTATCCTCCAAATCAGGATGTTGCGTCTTATCTTCCCTAATTGATTTCCTTAGGTTATGATCATATAACCTATTCCCAGGTACTAGGGCTTTAGCCTTATCCTTTTTTTTATCTGGCCCCATGACTGAAGATTGACCTATTTCTAATTTCTAGATCTTAGCAGTAGGCTCTTCCATATCATCAGGTTGTGTCACCATTATCAAATCAACAATGTGGCCCTCTATTCCCTACAGTTGTGGTATTTTAACAGTATTTTGCTGTGGTGGAACATACCTAGTAGGACGTGCATAATCACTATCACTACTACTATCATATTCAGAATTTGAGTGATCCGGCCCTTAAGCACCTTTCTTGTCTAGAACAGTCTCAAGATATTTAGTAAGCACATAATAATTGTCTATCATGGCCTTAATCTTGTCAAAATATCGGAGATCAGGATAAAAAACTCCCAAAAGTCATCCCATTTCTCTTGATTTTTCTTTCAAGATTTAAGAATTCCTGAATCCTCATTCTTCTTGTCTGAATGTCATCTTCATCCAAAATGTTTCTTATTGCATCTTCCTCTATGCATTCACAGTGGACATTAGTATTGGGGATTGTAGGAGTATACAATTTTCTCACCCCTGCCATGAAGCCTTCTAGGTCAATATATCTATAAGGAGTTGCCCCCATTCTGCACCCTTCCAACCACTAGCCCACTGCATCAATAGCACCTTTGCCAATTGTAAAATTAAAAATTCTGAATTGCCTAGGGGTCTAAGTCCCCTTCTTGTGTGGTGCAAAATGCTCATTATCAGTTAACAATAGCTTCCATATAAACTCCATTGCAGCCACTCTTGCGGGTACATAGTAAGGTAAGAGATGAAGTGGGTGAATACACCCATATACCCTGATAATAGTATAATTTTCTTCCAAGAAGAAATCACCCCAATTATGTTTTCCCTCCCACTTATCAGTATAGTCACATGGCCTTAGCAGTTGCATAATCTTTAGTGGGATCCTTGTCCTGCTGCTGCCCAGACTTTGTACTATTAGATATACAATCCAATTCTAGAAAGCACAATAATCACAATCCTTAGACGTGTAATTCCAAACCCTCACCCAGAATTGGATAGGATTAGGTCCTTCTTGGTAAAACCTCTGAGGGGCCAAATTGTCCACATCCATGATCACAAAATTGAAATATAACAGAAGATGCATAAGAATGGAATAATGGAAAAACTTGGGCTCCTTTTCCTTAGGGTCCTTCAACTTCTTCTGATTTTCAATGAAACCCTCATGCATTTGATCAATGATATGCTATATGTAATCATAACTAGTGCTATAATGCACCTCCTATAAATCCAACACCATCATCAAAATGCCAGCATTGATCCTCTCTACTTCCCCATCTATCCCTAGCACTCTACATAGGGCATAGGCTATATACTTAATGTAGAAGTGTAAATCCTTGTAGTAATATGGGCTTGTCCCAGACATAGGATCTAAATACTTCCTTTAGAATATGTTTCTGCAACTATCCTCTAGCAATACCAGGCTTTAAACTATATCTATATTCCTGTTTTGTCATGTTAATTCTGGTAGACATAGTGCTATACAAGCCAAAAGCTTGCATGAATGTATTTCTGTTTAGTATCAGCATGGCAATGCCATCATTACTTTTAATAATTTTGTACAAAATGTCATAATGACTGGCAAGATCTAGGAACAAGTATACATCTATGTAGATATCAGGAACAATTAATCTAGCTAAACCACAAGTCCAAGGGTTTGACACTTGAATATCTTTATCAGAATTCTTCTAAAAGTAAGTAAAAAGTGAAAAACCTGTTGTTCTTGGAGTGTCAGCATCTCGTATAGCATGATAATAATCTATGAGCACATTGGCATTTGCTCTTTTATTCTGGGTCGAACCAGGAAGCAATCTGAGGAATTCATCAGAATAATTGGTTTTTCCCTTTACCTCCTCTTCTATCTTTTCACTTCCACCACTGGTCGAAGCTACACTGACCGCTCTACTCATGTTTACCATGGTTGAATCTCCTTTTCTTTACCGATACTGAAACAAATCTATCTCTGAGATTCACCTACTCCCCTGTGCATAATTCTCAAGCAAAAATGAGGTTTAAGCAATAGAAAACCCTACAAGAAAAGATGAATTAACTTGATACACCATGAGCTCCTTATAGTAACTGTTTGAAGTACACAACTCATAATTTGGAAAACATCAATTCTGTCTTTAATTCAACATACTGCAAATTAATTGAAAACCTAGCCATAGTTTAATGAGCGTGACAGGAAATCAAATTCATAAAACTGAATCCTCAGAAAAACCTTACAGAATTCAAATGAGCTTACATGTCTTCATACGATTGGCTAACTATCATACATCTAAGCTACCCTTTTTTGCACAGTAATCAAAATATAAGCCTGTCATTGGTCGATGAGTGATTCATACTGTCATATGAGATACTGTCACCTTTTCTTAATATTTGGTATCAAGCGACCATGTGAATGCATACAATTTCTCTGTCGCTAACCCCAGTCTTTAACCCATGATTTTTTTGGAGACACAGTGACTATAAAACTTTCCTTACCTTTGTTAACCAAAGTTATCATTTGGCGATTACGCGACAATGAAGCAATCAAAGTCGCCAATGGTTAGCACTTACTCACATTCTTTTTGGAGACTACGCGACTAACCATCACTTTTAGTTTTCATGGTTATCTCTCAGTCACTAGACGTTTTCTTTCGTTTGCAAGACCCCGTGACTGCCCTTAGTCACCCGATTACCAAATACAAATGCTAAGTGCCAAAACCTTTTGAGACAATGCGATAGGTACTATGCCCTTAAAATCTTCAAAGAATTTGTGACAAATAGAATCCCTTAATAAGTCTCGTAGTTGTTAAATAAGTTTTAACCTTTTGGTGATCATGTGATAAGTCTTTTGAAGTCCACTTACCTTTTGACACATGTCTCATCACATAATGGAAAGCTGAGTCATCTCCTAAATCTGGCAACAACCCAACTATGCTTTATCCAAACTGCATATGGTTAGTCGTAAAGTCTTGGAAACATTCACTTTACTGGCATCCTTTCTAGAGACCATGCGACTAAAGCCTTGCACAACTTACTTAACCTCGGACCCATCTAGCGATTATGCTACATAAAGAGATTGTGATGTCTCGTAAAAAACACTTAGCTGCCAATAATTTCCTGTGACATCATGACCTTTGTGTGGGTCCCTTCATATATTGCTAGCCTATTCTCTGATCATGCGACTACGTGATACAAACTAAATTGCAAATTCTGGAAATGCCAAAGGAATATTTTGATGTTGAATGAGACTACGCGACACAAGATAATTGCCAAGTATGGGAGAAAAAGGGAATATACCATTCAAGTTATGCGACTAGGCAATCAAAATGTAACACGTGACTTAAATGAAACAAAAAGTAACAACAAAAAATAAGCGCAAAAGACCTTAGGGTTTCTTTTCAATTTGGAACACCGAACAAGACCTAGGGTTTCAAGGTTTTTGCATAATCTCATAGATTCAGACTTGAAAACCTAAAAATTTTGACAGGGAAAAGGCAAAAGAATTGAGAGAGCTCTACTTTAAACATGAAATCAGAGAGAGAAAAACACCAAATTAGGGAAACTAGCCAAAACTGAGAATACAACCAATAGGTCATATTCCAATAAACAGAGAGAGAAGAAAGAGAAAGGATACTTGTGAGACTGATGCCTCCTGAATCCAAAGTTGAAGAAATAAAAGAAGTACTAAAGAAACACTCAAGTAAATTTGTAGCCAAAATAAGGGCATAGAAAGTACTAGAGAACAAGTTTATAGAACTGGATTCAATGATAGAAACTAAATGGAGACAACTCTTGGATCTATTAGCAGAGTCAACAAGTGTGAGAAACAATTACTTCTCACAAAAACACCTCACAGAGAGGAGGAGATAGATAATGCAAGTCCTCAACATATTTCTCCAGACAATCAAGAAAGTGATGATGAGCCTATTAACTTAGATACAGGCATGGATAATAATATCCAAGATATAACCAAATATGATTTTGACAATGATCCAAAGAAGAAAGATGATGTAATATTTATCACACTTGAGGATCAAGAACAGAAACAAAGCTTGAAAACATCATATCGTACAATAAATTATTTTATTGATGAGACAGTACAAGACACTTCAGTCTTGAACTCAAAAGTACAAGACCCTACAGAAGATATACAAAGAGATGAGGATGTCACTGTTGATAAGGCTCTAACCGATGAGTAGGAAACCACTATTGACAAAGCCCAAGAAACAACTCAAAGTAACATGCATGTCCTAATGAAGGCAATAAACATACTAGAGAGTAATAATGGATGAAATGAAAAGGAAACAAGCACACCTGAAGACAAGGGTGATGAAGAATCTAAAACAAAAATAGATACAACTACAGAGCAAGCTGCAACCAATGATTATAAAGATACTTCTACTGATCAGAATAAGGAAGAAACTCAGAAGGAAATAGGGGACAAACCAATAGAGAAAGGCGACGAAGGAAAGAAGGATGAGCTTGAGAACAAATCAGGAGTACATTCTGTAGAAACACCCAAGGTTAATGAAGAGATGTCTTCACATAACCGATAGGTTCCCATTGAGAAAAAGACACAAGATGCATCCTCTACAAAACCTTCACCAAGTAATTCAGAGTGAACAAATGAACTAGCTATGGTAGTTCATACATCTGCATCCCCTAAAATCTTAAAGAAGAAGAAAGGAAAGAATAAGAATCCAGTAACTCTGGATGAAATCATTGAGATTCTAGTCTGTGATCCAAGAACATTGGATTCAACTTTATTGACAAAATATGCTAAGATCTATGAAAGAAAAGCTATTCAAGACAAACTAAAGAGAGCAGCAAAAGAGGCCAAGGTACTAGAAGTAGCAAGAAATATACTTCAACAGATTTCATCAGACATAGATATTGATCAATAATCTCCAATTCTTGATCAACTGGTCATAATCACAGATGCAATAACATCTCAGTATACCAATGCTGAGAAGGTTATGGAAGAGAGACTTGAACAAAAGTATGAGTTCAAGCTCGTAGAGAAAATAAGCCAGGAAGTGGCATTGAAAAAAGGTCAAGCTATCTGAATTGGTAAGTACGATTGATCCAATTCTATTAGAAGATGTTAACTTAATAAAAAATTTGTGCACTTTAGATCAACTCACTCAGGAGTATACTGACAAGATAGAAAAAATAGATGCTGATCTTAAGTCCAGTGCACAGAATCTAGCCAACACAAAAGAAGCACTTAAATTGCACAATGAACAAATCATACAGGCTAGGAAATTGAGACAGCACATACAGTTTGTAGAAATGAATATAGAGATGAGGTCAATGAGCTCCAAGTTAAGCTTTTATCGACACTTACACTTCTACAACAAAATATAACATAGGAAAATACTCTAATTGCTACCCCAAAAATGTCTGTCCTAGACAACATTTATGATATGCATGCAAAACTAGAGCTGCAACACATGGCAATAGAATAGTTGAAAGAACAATGGAAGAAACTGCTAGGAGATATCAAAACAACCCATTCTAATATTTTTGACACATTATAAGTTGCACATTTTTGTCACAATTTTGGCATATTATAAGTTGTACATTTTTGTCATCAGTATCAAAGAAAGGGGGAATTTGATATGTTCACTCACCTCAATTAAAAGGAGGAAATCATATGTATAGTAAAAGAAAGGGGAAATAATGTACATATAGAGAATGAATAGTATACATGTACATATATATATACTATACTGGTACATATAATTAGGGGGAGTCATATTATGACAAGGATATAAACATGGTGTATACATACCAAAAGAGTTTAGTATTATGCACATATCAGTTTTTGATACTAATGTCAAAGGGGGAGATTGAAGGCATTATATTTTTCCATTAGTATACTTAGAGAAAAACATGAACTACACCATTGATTTACTCTATACCGACAGATAGGGAACAACACTATCCGATGCCAAGGTTACCCGACAAACACTGTTAAGTGTTATCCGATAACAAAAAGGTAAAAGAAACCTGACGAGTAACAATAGTGCTACTTGAAGGAACATCAAAGAGAGGAACCCAAAAGATACAGGGAACCTAATGAATAGTTCAGTCAAGGAATGCCGATAGACTGCAAGTTCAAACCAACGACCAAGAACCGACAGTCAGTTACATCCCGCAAAAAGTGGATCTGACTTTCCATGTCAGATAAATCACTGAAGTTGTATTTATAGCTTCTTGATTTGTTTTTAAATCCATTATGTGCGGAGAAAACAATGTATTCGTTATTGTTTTAATTATTTTTACTATTTTAAAACATGCAAACTAAAGATCAAGGGCAAGTTGTAAACCCTAGATCTGAGAGTTAACATTGTAAAATGTGAATTCTAAGATAGGTCAAATACTTGTATAAGTAGGTGCTCAATTCATTGATAATAGTTGTTGATCAATGAAGATAGTAACCATGGAGAGAAACTAAAGACCAGAAAGAGAATTCATGCAGAAGAACACAAACAAAATCAAATCAATTTTCAAGAACAGAACATAGGCTACTAACAAGCAGAGAAAAGGTATTCATCAATCACTTAAGGTGATATTATTATTGTAAGAGCTTTAATGGATCTGTAAATCAAAAATAGTAGATTGCATATAGTCAGGTCAACATTTGTACTCATTCTAACAAGTGTAGTACACTAATGAAATCCTTTCAAGGAAGGTGGGCTTAACTATCCTATTGTAAATCTCATAACTGAGTGCACACTTAAATCAGTGTTGCTAAAGCTCTTAACAAAGTAGATCTTATAAGGTCTCCACCTTAATACTCCTAACCGGGTAGATCATTAGAAGTGATCAAATTGTAAGCCTTAACCAGCTCCCTTCCATTCTATAGATAGTGAAGTTTTGTGGGTGACATCCCCACCACAATTTTTACTTCCTAACAGGAGTTTTCTGCGATACCATATCTTGTGTTATGTGTTTATCATTTTCATGAATGTTTCTATGACTATTGAAAACTATTAAATATTGTGAACAAACAATACATACATAAGAAAGAATAACAGTAATGGTTGGTAATATAGAATTGAATGATTACTAGTTAATGATGAATTAAGAAAGGTGTTAAAAGTTTTAGAGGTACTGATTCACCCCTCCCCTCTTAGTACTACTTCCCATTAATTCCAATAGTCAATAGCACACTATAAGGATCACAACTACAAAAGATCCAAAATGGATGATAGAAGAAAGAAACTCAGAGACTGATCAAACAAGAAAATAGAAAAGAATTTGTTTTTGGTTGATGCAAGTTTGTCAAGATCCAAAGATGCTCTTACATAATTTTTTATTCTCCTTTCTCTTCCCAATCTAGTTAGGACCTCGTATATTTCAAGACCTTTCTTTGAGTATGTACCAAACCTCTTTTTAGAAGTGTTAATAGGTTTTTGTAAGATGTCTTCTGCATAGGCCTCAAGAAGTCGACCATCTACCTCATATCCGATAGACATTACCAAAGAAGTTTTGGGTTCAACTACCTCCATTAGAAATGCATTGGTTTCTACCATAAAACATATACTCTTTTCATATTTATTTACAATCATAGGATCAATGTTGTACCTTACTTGCATAAACTCTTGAGATTGTTTAAATAATTCCCATAGGTTTCCTTTAGCAGTCTATTCTCCCAACAAGTCATAATAATTTCTAATCTGAATTGCCACAAGAATATCTTTCTTCCAAATGATATTGTTAATACGAAGAAATAAATTTAGTAAATATAAAAATATACATACCAATAACTACCCATATTTGAAGATTTGTCTTTTATAATCCTTCTTTATATTCTCAAGGTTCTTCATTAACTGATCCCCCAACGCTTTTCATATGTCATAGTCAAGGTTTTACATCACCATTTTGTAGGTCACATAGATGATGGGGCTTGATATTGAGTTCTCTTTTCTTTAGTGGTAGACCTTATAACCCAAAACCATTGAACAAAATTTTACATATGTTTGTTTTATGTTGTTAACAGTCATCACACATTTATCCCACTGTAATTCTATGAGGTGAGTAACAATGTCCTTCTGACTAGATATAAGTGCAAGTACCTCACCAATGTAAAAATATCTAGTTACTACTTTCATAACCTATTTTGTGATTTTTTGTGGTGAATCCAACCACATGAACTAATCATGAACACAACTCAGAATAATTTGGGTCCACACCGGTTTGAAGAAATCCGCAAACTCCATGACCTAAGTAAAATGCTTCTACTTTAAAGATTTATACTCATCTTTCAGAATAGAATTTTTTGTAACTACATTCCATTGCTCAACTATTTCTCTCTTCAAATTCTTCCAAATGACAATGTAGATATGCTTGCACATCCTCAATGTGAAGAACACCATAGGCACAAAAGAAAAATATCCTTTTGGATCATCAAATATTGATTTCACTAGGTATTTATTAAAGACTAGCCTATGTCTATCTACGATAACAAAAAATCTAGGATTATTTATACAATAATCTTTGCAATTGTAAGTTTTCTAGAAAAATACCTCTTTTGTTGAATTCTAGGCTATGGATGAAAGATGTGGATAAAATTACCTTTGAATGTAGCTAAATCACCTCAAATGCTCTACAAAATCCTTCAATAGTATGCAAGGTGTGAAATGAAAGTAAGAAAATATTTTTTTCAACTTCGCACACCATAAAAAAGTGTTAGCATTAATTACATTGTACTTCATCCTCAAACTTTCTCAGAACAAAGTATGTAAAATTCTTCTATGATCCTTCCCAACTTCTCAAAAACTTCCATGATTGATATTGAAGATGTAAATTGAAATTAGATAACTCACTATGCCCTTCACATCCAATTCTTCATCAAATTTAGGGGTCAAATAAATATTTTCATAAAGAACTCCCCCTTAGATTAATGATCTAACTAATTCTTAGAAGAGATAATCAAACCAGAAGCTGGTGCGATCTTGCTAGTAGTATACATAATATCTTTTCTAACCCATATCTTATTTAGTTCCTTTCTAACCTCATTCACATCAACAAATTTCTTTCCTTTATCATTCTACACATTGTTTTCTTCTACCAATCCTCCTACATTGTTCATTCTGCAATTCCTAGAAATATGACCATGATTCTTGCATTTACATGTCACATTAGCATACCATGTGATTGCAAGGTTTATCCATATTCTACATTTCTTCACAATATGACCAAAGTTGTTTCATTTTTTACATGTTATATTCCTTTTTTTCACCAAGTTTTTCATCCTTGATCTGCACTCACTTGCCTTTTGTCCATAATTCTTATAGGTAAAATAGATAGAAAAGGATGTGCCATTAGGCTTTCTTCTACAATTATTTTATCTATGCCCAAAATTTTTGCATGAAAAACATCTCCCATTAAAGGTCTTTCCATTTGGTTGTCTCAAGGGAGTTGGTTTAAGTTACTCTGTCTACATATTCTGAACTGATCTAGAAAATTCTCCTTTCTCAAATCCCAGTCCTTATGTTTATCCAACTAGTCTTTTCCTTTCCTATTGCTCATCAACCTTCATAGTACTTGATCTTAATTTTTCTTTGAATTCATTAGCAATAGAAAGTTCACTCCTAAGAACTTCATTAACTCTTTCAAGTTCCTGGTCATTATGTTTAGTCTCCTCAAGGTAGCTCTATAGTTCTCCAACTTCACCATTCAGTCTAACATTCTCCTGTCTGAACTCCTTCAGGGTTTTCTCAAGATTCTTCTTTTCTTCAATCTCTTTAGTTAGCTTCATTACTACACTTTCTAATTCATGTTTCAAATTGTCTCTTTCTTTTGTTATCTATTCACACTCATTAGATTTTTATTTTAGGGATTGTGAACCATTTTAACTCCCTTTCTATTTCAATTGTTCAACAATATCTTTCCTCTTATCTCTGGATTTTTTCAATTGATCATTTTGGTTTTCAATGAAAATTTTAACATCCTTAAGATTTATCTACAAATCTGAATTATGATTATTTTCTTTGTCAAGGTCATTAAGCGCAACCAATAGTTGCTTTTGTACACTACTAGAAACTGTCAAATCTGCCATCAGGATCTTCCTTAAGTGTTTAGACTTCTTCCAAGGACCAAATCTCTAATACCAATTGTTAGGATTTAATAACACTGAGAGGGGGGAGGGTGAATCAGTATTCCAACAAATTTAGCTATCAACCATAATTTGCATGTCAATAAAATTAACAAAAATGGAAGTAAACCATAACACAACAACCATAAAATTATAACACCATATTTTTTTACCATGAAAACCCTATTAAGGTAAAAAATATGGTGGGGATGGAACCCACAAATTTTTTTAGTTCTGCAAAAATAAAATTCTCAATTAAGGGTGAAAGTACATAAGAGGGGAATGCTCATGCATTTAGGTGTACAACATAGAGCTCATTTCTCAATAACAAAAACAACAACAAGGCTCACTACCTTAGCAATATGATACAAAAATAAATAGGACTTACAGTCCCAATCATGAACTGAGAAATAATATCAAGTATGCTAATACAGTTCCAGTGAAGTGTATAGCTGGTCAACTGTAAGGAAAACTTATGAATGATGTTCCTTTATTAATGTGTCACGTGCCTTTTTCATATCCAACCTTTATATCACAATCCCTATATAATCCATCTCAAAAACTCAATCTTATATATCAATTGTTTCTTAACACTGTCAGTCATAAGAACAAAATGAGTAGCGTGGAGTGTGTCGGCCAAATACCTTATCAAATATTAGTGTAACCCAAAACATAGTGTGTACATCATTTACCATGTTGACTCCAACTCCTCCATTGATAAATCCAATTACACCATCGATCCAATAGGATCATTGCACGATCTAGTGACCAACTATACAATCTAGTGATTAACTATCTTTGTCTCTGTCACCAACCTATCAACTTGATACTCAACAAATTATAACTCCATCAAATCTTAAATTCAAAATTTATGATCATAGAAATAGGTAATTATATCATTTTTGAATCATCTCCTGCAACCGCAAATCAAAATTCTATCATATGTGTATGTACCAATCTCAATACCAGAAGTACTGTATCATTGTGTCAGTAATTCTTGACTTAGCCAAATTTACATTCTGATCTTTGATATCACAAAATTGTGTTAGCCAATCATATGCAATATGTGTAGGTTTTTATCAATGATAACATACAATCTCTCCATTAGTGTCTCTTTCCAACAACAAATTATATACTTTTGGCATACATGCCTAATTACAAAAGAATTCAGATCTAAACCCTCATGTTAATCTCCCAAAGGTTATCCTACTTGAGAGATACCTCATGCTACTAAAAAAGATCAAAATCCTCAATATATAGAGCCTTCACAACACATGTGTCAGCTAAATCAATTACATTTTCCAAGACTAAGAAAATGTAACACATAGAAATATATGTAAGGGCCTAAATCATAAGAACTCATTGCAAAGATGTAGAAATGATGCACGATCCAAGAGAGATGTCGACCAAAGATCCACAAACACCAGGATATGAGTCACCAAGATTCATTGATCAGGAAAATGCTTCACAAGATCGAAAAATTTTATTTGACTATTGGAATAGGAAGAACACACAAAACTAACCATAAATCTTTAATATCTCCATAACAAAGAATCCAAATGATGTACAAACCCAGACATAAGTAAAACATGTTGTCCAGAATAAATCCTAACGTTTGAAACAACAAAAGATCCAAAACAAAGGAACACCACTAATAACTCAGAAACTAGAAAATAGGAACAAAATGAAAGAAAATATTTTTGGGTGATGCAAGATTGTTAATGATCCAAGGATGCTCCTAGATAATGTGTACTTTGTAATTGAATAATATGCTTAATGTTAAGTAGATTTTGAAAATGTGTTAACCATATGTATTAGTATATAAAAAAATTATTGCTCCTGTTTTGGGTTAGAATAGTGTTTCCTCTTGGTGGTTCCCTAGCGGGGCATTACAATACATGCCAACAAAGAACCTTTATGTCATCCAAATACAATTTCAAATAGGTCACACCAGACCATTCCCGCAATGGTAAGGAATGAAATGTGCACCACAAAATCTTCTTAAATAAAACAACATGCTACACAACCTCCATGACAATCAGAGCCACAGAATAGGTAAACACATGTTACAATGCAAACAATCACTCCAAAACACATCAACCAATAACTAGATTGGTTTGGACCCAAAAGATGAAATCTATATGCATATCAATGTGAATGACACTCAGAAAAAAATGGTGAAAGATAGATCCTCATAGAATGCCATCTGGTGCACAACCATCTGCATCATTAAATGTCCTAAATTACCAGTAAGATATCAAAATACCTCAACTTGAACCTTGTCAACTAGGTAAGATATTTTAACATCAATGACAACCATTAATGACAAAAACAATCACATTTACATCAAGAATCATGTTGTTATATGTACCTTATCTCTATGTCATTCAATCTGAAATTCAAATTGAGATTTTAATTTCGCTATAATTTAGTGTCCTTTTTCCAACCAGTAGATTCTATATTTAATTGGGTTCATAAATATCTTCAGCCCAAACTTTTACACTGTTTCTTTGGATAGTAATATGTTGGATTTCACCTTATGAATGAAAATTCCAACAATTCATGTTGACACTTGGATAAGAAGAGAATATTTTTCAATCATGACTCCTTATCCTTGTGAATATTTTTTTATAATAACCTTATGCATCATTAGGATATTTCAATCATGTAGTTACGTGCTTTCTACTTTTTTTCTAAATATGTCAACTCCTTTCTCTTGTACTAATTGCATACACTTTCTACTTTAGTTCTTACTCACATAACATATATATTATCAAATAAATGATGACCTTATTTTCCATATTTGAAGAAATTCCCATAGAATTGTTTGTTGAAAAATTAGTTTCTTCGATCTTCACCTTTTTCAAAGATTTGGTCATGATTTTTCTTTATGTGGTGTTTATTTTGTTTGTAGCATCCTTAAATGCATGCATCTAACTTATTTCTCCTTTATTGTTCTTTCCACATTTTCACTACCATTACTATTTTCTTTATAGACGTCAACTTCTTTTATTTGAGAGATACATTGTAGGCATCCTTAATTGATTTAATCATTACTAAGAAAATCTCATATTTTATTGAAATGGATAAACCATTTATATAAAATCCTTCTTACTATAATCCTAGAGATAAATAGTGTGATGCATATTCTATAAAAATCCATAGCATATTCCTTCAAGGTTGTATCAATTTACAATAGGTTTTAGAACTTCTTGTAAAAATTAAATATATAGTTGATCAACATAAACTTCCCACAACATAAAATTCCCATTGAGTTTAGTCACAATGTGATCCCATTATAAGATCTTGTCCTTATCCTTTTGTATGCTACTTTTTTAGACAACATTGTACCACAAGGTATCATGTCCTTTTACCTCTATTGTGACATATTTGTGTCATCAATTACCTTGAAATTGAATATTTTAAAATATTAGTGATCAGTTAACCAATCATTTCACATATTAAAATCTTCTTAAATATTACAAGAGATCAAACTATAGATTTATTATAGCCTCCATCAAGGTGATTTTAAATATTTCATTTATTGTGATATCATTTTCAAAATTATCTAAGTTCATAGCATCATCCTCACATCATGATATTTCCTTCCATCGATGGAATTTTTCTATTAATTTTTTTTCTCTTTTGGTTGATATTGATAATATTGAATCAAGGTCAAATAACTTAGTGTATCAATAAGATATGTAATATAGGTCACTTGATTTTTTCTTGCATCACCTTCTCCAAAATTACAAGTGATATTCTCTAGTTTATCTTCAATGTGACAAAACCATTTGAGACAATTTCTCTTTAAATTATTATAAAGGGTCTTGCTATCCATGATTATTTGAGAATATTAGACTGATTGGAATCTATGTTTATCCATCAAGATATGTTATTAAACACCCCTCCTTAAAATACACCAAATTTATCCCAATTAAATACTTTATATAGTGCACTATTGAGAAATAGTGCATTCTAAAAAATTGTTTAGGAGCATAAATATCCTTAGGATAACTTTGTTATGCTTAGTAAAATAAGGATAAGTTTGTTATGCTTAGTGAAATATCAGTAATCAACCAAGCCTTTGTGTACTTGGTACAACATGTTTTAACTCAAACTTAGTAGCCTTGGCTAGGGTTTCATGCGTACAACTCTTTGTCTGTGCTTTTTCTCTAAGTTTTCTACTTGTCATACCATATTTACTGTCGGAGTTCTCATTAGGGTTAGTTTATAATGGCTATGGCCAACTTCGGTCCAGCAGTTGATGTTGGTGCTCGAGTTATTTCTTCAAAAAGTCATGGCGCCCCCTCTGAACAAGTGACCGCACAAGTTCGTCCCAAAAGTCTTCCATGAGGTAACCCTAGTATTGTTCTTAACATTCAAAAATTTGATGTTGCTTGTGATTGGTTAGAGAAACGTACCTTGATAGGATATTTTTTGGTTTGTAATCCTCATGAAAGTATTATGAAAGAATGGGTCAACAAGAGCTAGACCCCTCATGGGGTCTGCCTTGAAGGTGTTTAAAACCTTACAAAAGGTTTTTTCCTATTTCATTTTGCCAACCCTTCCCAAGAGGAGGTGGTTTTTAGTCATGGCACTTGGATGATTAGGTCTTCTCTACTTGTGTTTTAGAGGTGGTCTCGACATTTTATAGTCTCAGATGACACGAAACTTAGGGTTCCTATTTGGGTCAAGTTTCATGGTCTCCCATTGCCATATTGGCCATTTATTGAGTCTATTTCCAAAACACTTGACAAAGTTATTATCATGGAGCATGATAAGTTTTCAATGCTCATCCACAGAAGTGTGTTTGCATTGAGGTTGACCTTTCCAAGGACCTCAAAGATTCTATTGAGATTCTTCTCAGCTCCCACACCTTTTCTCAAAAGGTGATTTATTTGAACATGTCGAACACTTGTCATAAGTGTCAATCGGTAGAACATAAGATCAAGGATTTCCCTTTGGCTGTCCCTCGGGTCAAGCCACAGCCAAAGGAATTTCCTGGTAAAAATTTGGAGGTTGGAAAGAAGGAAGAATGGACCACGGTGGTGTGAAAAGGCAAGACCTCTTATGCTCCCAAGCAGGCACCCGCCGCTTCCACTTATGCTCCCATGCCGGCTCCTCCAGCTAGTGAGAAAGTACCAGCCACCGAAGCATCATCGGTCATTCCTCAAATTTCAAAACATTCTTCTCAGGGAAAATCTACAGCTATGTAGTCTACCACCCTAGGGGTGGTGCATACTCCACATGTTGTGTCCTCATTTTCTTGATTGCAAGCATTGCATCAGTCTCGCAGTCCTGATGGTTTTGTGGAAGACCCAAAAGAAAAGAGGAGGTATGTCTCCCCTGGAGATTTACCCTTCAGCTTTGGCTCCATTCCAAATTTATTTCAAAATAGTTTCTCCTCTCTTGAGGATGAGGAATATATGCAAGGGTTTTCATGAAATTATTTATCCTACAATGTGCGAGGTCTAGCTGACCTCTCATGAAAGTACTATGTTCAGGATACTCATTGTAGACTTTGCAGTCTGGATGTTTTGTGTTTACAGGAAGTTAAAATTTCTAGATTTTTTCTTACTTCTTCTTGTTGTGTCATATGGTTGGATGACATTGTTTTTTCTTCTTAGCATGAAGCTGGTAAAGGTGGTGTCATTACTTTTTTGTCACCTTGAATTCAATCTACTATTATTACGCATGGTTCTAATCCAATGCAGTGAGTCACTTCGATTTTGGTGTCCCTCAATAATCATTCCTTTGGCATATATAATTTTTATGTTCCTAATGATGTTGTGAAAAGATCTCAACTTTGGTGTTGGTTGGTGGATAATTAGCCTCCAACAACTTGGGTGATGTGTAGGGACTTTAATATGGTTGACCTGGCCTCTGACAAGGAAGGGATTTTGCCTTTTCACTGGACAGCTGGTGAGTGGGAAGTGTGGTACTATATGCACAATAAATTCATCCTTTTTTATCCTAATTCTAACCGCCATCGACAAAGTGGGGACTGGCACACTTGGTCTAATTTTAGAGCTAGTTCTGACCGCATATTTAAGAGGCTTGATTGTGCTATGATAACTGCTCAATATTTTTTCTCTTTTTCTAAATATTGGGAGTTAATTGTCATTCCCTTGACAAATGTGACCTTGTCAGATCATTACCCCATCTTTTTTGGCATCACGTGGTAGTCTTATGCTCAAGAGGCTGTTAGAATGCAATTTTTTCCTAACATGTCTATGCTGAATCATGCTTCCACTGTTGCTCACATTATTTGAGTCTGGGATTTAGAGCCTCAACCCCACACTCACTCTAGGTGGATCCCTTGGTGGAATGATGTCATCACCTGTATGACCATATTTCTCCACATCTATGGCTTCCATTTGGCTCTATACAATAAGTGGTCCTATGAAGCTACCACTAAAGCCCTCCAAAGTGCTCCTGATGCTCTTTCTTTGAATCCCTTTGATTCTAAGCTTCAACTTAAACTTGCCCAGCTCCACCATGAGAAGAAAATTACAAACAACTATGCTGCTTGGGGAGCTCAAATCAAAGCTCGCCTCCATTGATTAGAGGTGGGCGATAAAGCTTCTAAAGATTTCTTTCATTCTCTCAGAACCCATCATACTAATTTTGGGATCAAAAAGATCAAGCAAGGGCATGAAAATATCTTAGATCTTCTTGATATTCTTTGAGCCTTTGTTCAGCACTATGAAAAAGTGTTTACTTCACAAGGAAACTTAGTTTCTCGAGAAGAAGCTCTTAGGACATGTATTGCTGCTACTCCAAATGACATGGCAGTCAAACAACATTCCTTCTATGAGAAAATTCTCACCATAAGTGATCTAAAAGAGGCTTCCTTTTCTATGGTAGATGATAAGTCCCCTAGATGTGATTGTTTCCCCTGTGAGTTTTACAAGCATTTGTGGGATGCTATTTGTCCTGACCTGCATAAAGTGTATCTCAAAGCCTACCGTAATAAAAAGTGTGGGTGATATTATTAATAAAGGAAACATCAAATTCATACCTAAGCCTGGTGATCCTGAAGATATCTATAGTTGGAGACACATCACCTTGTTGAATGTTTCTTACAAAATCATTGCTAAAGCTTTGGCTCTTAAATCATACATCTCCTTTCGCTGATTGTCTGCCCTGAGTAGACTGGTTTCATTAAATCCAGATATATCCTTGACAACATTATTGTTGTTTGGGAGGGAATGGAATGGAATCATCAATCCAAGCAGCGGACTATGTTCCTCAAAATTGATTTTTCCAAAGCTTATGATCGCATTGAATGGACTTTCATTCTTTCCATGCTGCAAGCTATTGGTTTTGGTCTCAAATTTTTGTAGTCTGTGGAGATGCTTTTTGGTGATGCCTCTATGTGCATAAATACCAATGGATCAGAGTCTGACACCTTAGGGCTCTTTAGGTCCATCCTACAGGGTTTCCCATTGGCTCCTATGTTATATGTGCTTGTTGCTGAAGGATTTGGTTATCTACTGGCCAACTCTGTCTCCTTTGGTTTAGTTCAAGGCATCTCTCTTCTGAATTCCTCCTCCCAACTTTTCAATGGTGATTTTTCTAATGATTCATTTCTCACTCTCCTTGAGGATGAGGAAAATATTACTAATACCTTGTAGTGTTTGGAGACTTTTTGTCAGGCCTCTGGGTCTACTATTAAATGACATAAGACCTTCTGTTACAAACAATATTTTCTGCCAGTCCCTCCTTGGCTAGCCAATTTTGATTGGAAATTAGTTCAAAATGGGTAATTTTTCCACTTTCTGGGCATCCCCTTTGCATTTGAAGGCTCTTCTGTGGATTTATGGATTTCTGTGATTGCTAAAATTGAGAAGAAACTTTAGTACTAGATTACTAAACCCCTCTCTCTTGCGGAGAAATTTCAAATTTGTTCTAAGGTTTTGGCTACTACCCATGTTTATTATTCCTCTTGCTAGGCTCCTTCTAAAGCCTCCTACCTCAAGTTGGAGCATCTCCTCAGAGATTTCCTCTAGGCTTCGAGAGCCGATGGCCATGGGTTTCATAGAGTTGCTTGGGATTATTGTTGTCTTCCCAGAGATTCTGGTAGCCTTGGTCTTCTCTCCATTCAAAAGCAGGGGCTCTCTCTTTGTGCTAAATGGATTATTCATGCCCTCTCAGGCAATGAAGCTTGGGAAATCCTTGTCAGCCATTGTATTTATTTAGGTTATCCTATCCACAAGCCTGCTTGGAAGGGAATTGGTCTTCAAACCCTCCTCATTATGTGGGAGGTTGTTCACATTCAAGGCACCTTTATGGTCAAGAGCATATGGAAAGCCTGGGAAGCGATCAAACCTTGGCTCCGCTGGGATGGTGATGGATTTTTTGATGGGCTTTCTTTGAATCAAAAGAACCTATGGTGGTCTCTATTTTTCTCCATTTAGAGTATTCCTCTGGCTAGAATTCAAGGTGCTAGTGCTCTACTTTTTTTCAAACGTGGTATCAGAACACCTAAGGACCTATTTTCCAGGATCACCATGAGCCTCCACTCTTGGGAGGATATACAGGTCTAGTTTCATCTTGCTTGTCTAGATCATCCAAACTTTGATCTATTGGTTTCTTCCATTACAGATCATTTTCTTCATAAGCTCAGAGTTTATTCTATCTGACCCTGGTGGAAAGACTGGAAATGGGACCCTGCCACTCCCTTCAACAATTTCAAGCCTAAGATGGGTTATAGATTGTTGTCTCCTCATCTTCCCATGGTGGACACTCTTAACCAGAGATGGCATTTGCACTCCTCTCCTCATCACTAGAGCTCTCGTTTCAAGATTATTTGGTCTACTATCACAAAGCCCAAGATGGCTCTCTTTGCTTGGTGTTTTCTCTTCCAAGGTCTTCCTTAGGCCCTTTGCTAAAACATCTGGGTGTTCCTGATCCTCGGTGTCCCTTTTTTGGGAACCCAAATTCCTTTTTGCACATCTTCTGGTTCTGTAGAAGAGCTCAATATTATTGGGAGTGCATTCATAATTTTTTAAAACCATTCTAGCCTGAACCCTTCTCTTGGCATATTATTGTCCTGTGCGACTCTCTGAGACTTCCTTCCAAGTTTACCCAAATTTGGCATACTTTCAAGATGGAGATATTGTTTACTTTGTGGAAACATAGGAATGTTGTTCTTTTCACTCACAACTTTCTTGATATTAATGTTTCTCTATATAATAAAGCATGTATATGTAACAATATTATGATGCAGATTCAAGTGGAAGCTAACAAAGTTTCTCTGGAGGTGGCCCACCTCCAGGAGCTGCTCAATCATTGGGCAATGCTCCTTGTACTATTTCCCAGGTCCTAGATTCAGTTTCTGATGATGGTACTCTGCCTAGGGGTCATCGTCGTGGCTGTAGCTTGTCAGCTCACCACTCCCACACTCTGAGGTTGTTGGCTCCCAACTACCACTCCCCCAGAGGTGGAAATGATTCTTGGTGGCATCTCTCTGCTTCTCTGTCTCACCATGCCTCTATCTGGTCTCTGGCTTCAGTTATTTTTGTTCCTCCTGATGCTCCTTCTACTCATGGTGGCCCCTCTTGGCCTCCTACTATCTCCTCTAAGTGGTCCTTCCCCCACCTAGATTTGGCTATTTTTCTGCCTCAAGTAGAGGAGAAAGATAAAGAGAAAGATACTGTAGATGTTGCTGATGGATGGTTGTTTCCCAACCCTCCTGTCAATCCCAGGGATGCCTGGGGTTCTGATGACATAGATCCTCCTCCTTTGGCTGGCACTGCTCTTGTAGCCTAAAGGCTTTATCGATTTTCGGTGAATATTTTCTAGTTTTTTCTTCTGGCTGTTGCTGTGTGAACTCTCGCGGGGTGATTATTTTATCCCCCGGCCCCTTTTTTGTGAATATGTAACTTTAATATTATATTAATAGGAAAGGCACTATTCATAAAAAAATAACTTAGGAGCCTTGTCTAATCTAAATAAAAATTATCAACATGCCCCACTTCATTAGGTTATTTTGAGATAGATCACCAATAAGTTCTAATATCACTTTATAATGATGAGGTTTTAAATGACACATTCAATATTTCTTTTCATTCAAAAAAATTGTAAGATAGAATCTTATCTTCTTTATTAATCTCATGGCTATTAACAATGTATAACCATGTGATTTTAGTGAGAAATAAAAATAGGTTGTCATTAGTGAACAATCAAATGGTTCCCAACAATGAGTATAATCTTATTTTTTAATTAACAACTAAAAATAGAATCTTCTTGTACGCCTCTCTTTCGATTCCCAAGCTTTCCAAAGGTGGGGGTTAGTAGCAAATGTTTCACAAATGAATGGAAATCAAGTATAGAATGACTACTAAATGAACACTAGAAACGTGATCAATAACATGTAAAAGAAAGAGAAAGGAACACAAATAAATGCAAACCCCATGATTCTTGAAGCTTCTATTGTCTGTCTCTACTCCTTCCAAAACATTGTTCTTGATGCTCAGTATTGGTGGGGCAGTGTCTATGACTTGAGAAGTATCAAGAATTTTCTAATTGAAATGGGTGTGTGATCGCAAGATGGCTTGATTGCTAGAACCAAACTGACGGAGTAATGATGCACGAGAGCTTGAAATCTTGGATCCTTCAAATGGTTATGAAGGGTTTATTATATAGGAATTGGTGATGACATGAACGGTGGAGATCAATCCGAGAGATAGGGAGAAGAACGGTAGAGATCAAAAGGAACAGAAGAGGTCCTCAGTAAACTCCACCTCTTTATTTGGCAAAGAGGAGATAGAGTTTGGTTAACTGAAGAGCTATTTATGAGTTACCTTTTTGAACTGAAGAGGTGGGTGAAGTTACCCATGTGGACTGGAGAGATGGGTGG
Source organism: Thuja plicata (assembly GCA_018584345.1). NCBI lineage: Eukaryota > Viridiplantae > Streptophyta > Pinopsida > Cupressales > Cupressaceae > Thuja > Thuja plicata. Next base: position 3,052,416 of record MU224866.1, on the reverse strand, counting down.
AGTAACCCATGTGATCTGATTGGAGTTATCTGTTTGAAGATAAATGAATATTTAATTCATTTATTTAATAATTGTTTTCAACATGTGAGATAATTGAATTCTTTTTTATTAAGAATTGCTTTATTTGATGAAATTAAATTAATTTAATTGGAAGAATTTAATTAGTAAGTTTAAATATTTGAATTTAAACTATAGGAAATTGAGTTTAATTAATTGATTAATGGTAATTAATCAATTAAAGTTAATTAATTAAATAAAATTAACTATTTAATTAATTTTGGGAATTTGATTACATGATTTGGGGAATGAATTTAGAGGAAAATAGATGATTAATTAATGATTAAAAAACTATTAATTAATAGATGAAAATTAGTGTTTTTAATGTAAAGTCGTAAGCCTGTCCATTTTAGGGTGTCTACATTTGCCCCTCTTTGATGCGATGTGACTTGTCACAGTGTGTCAAAGATTCTTTTATTTTGCCCCAGCTTGCCACGGCATTTAGTAGGTGTATTTATGCCCCCTCAACAAATTTGAGAGAAAAGTCACGAGACGAGCGTTCATTTGTTGAAACTACAAATTATGGAACTGGGTAGCTGACGAATTTGAAAAATACTTTAAAATGCCGCTGTAATTGACCTTCAAAGTTTCTAGGGACTGGGAAGAAATTTTGGAGCTCACAGGTGAAATTAGGGTTTTCTGAAACCCCTATAAGTAGCTAAGAGAGCTCTTCATTTGTCACTTTACGATTTTGGAGCTCTGAATCATTGGTGAGTTTGCTTTTTGATTTCTGCTTTATTTCCTCCTATTTTCGAGTGATGGCGGGGCTTCCTACCGTTGTGCACATCTCTGATCAAGTTCGAACCTACCGCAGACCTACTGGCTCTAGGCACCCGGTGAGTTTTCTCACTTTGCATGTCATTTATTGCATTTAAAATTTGTACTTTTTAGAAAAATTTATGTGATTGCCGTAATTGCCTGTGGTTTTGCCGCAATTGCGGTTTAAATGTCGCAATTGCCGGTTTTATACCGCATTTGATAAAGGTGCCACACTTGCATGTATAAAATGCCACAATTGTAGTTTGTTTGCCACACTTGTAAGTTAGGTGCCGCAATTGCTTAAAAGTGCCGCATTTGCCCCTGTTTAGTACCGCAATTGATTCTTTAGCATTGTCTGCTTGATGTTTCTATCAGTTATCTACTTTTTCTAGCTTCTGTTACTTTCCTCCATGACTGAAACTGATAATTTTCATTTTTTTTTACTCTATGTGCAGTTTACTGGGCGTATCTTGCGTTGTCGTGAGTCCAGACCGGCGGGGCTCGTATATAGATTCCAGCTGACCGAGGATGAGAGGTTAGTCCTTTGCGATCTTGGTCTTTATTGGATATGTTATATGCCTAAGATCACGACCAACAGGGGTCTGATCTCCACTCTTGTAGAGTGTTGGCACTCTGAGATGTGCACTTTCTGGTTACCCACTGGGGAGTGTACCGTGACCTTGGAGGATGTGTATTGCATCCTCCAACTCTCTATCCAGGGTGATCTGGTGGAGTATTCCACATGCACTGGTATCACTGCTTTGACTGAGCTCTCTGGACTACCTCGAGATCAGCTTGGGCTTGCAAGAGATTATGACATTCCTTGGTCTAGATTTGGTTTAGGCCTTGATAGACTATCCATGCTGCTGGGTAGTCTGATATGTGAGATCCTATGCCCCGATCGGTGTCAGCATGGTTTTTGTGTTGGTTTTGGTGGCGTCCTACAGAGTATTGTCTGAGACCATACCATCTTTGAATGGGGCCCATGCATGTTGGCCCACATGCATTTTCACATGTTATATGTGGCTTACCTGGATGGTTAGTCACTTGACTGCGGTGCTACTTTGCTTCAGATTTGGGCATGGGAGCATATAGCAGTCT
>MU224866.1:3013732-3048760 GCA_018584345.1 Thuja plicata | reverse complement strand
TATATATATATATATATATATTGATATATATATATATATATATATTGATATACATGTTGATCACCTCTTTGTTTAGACTTGTGAATTTTCATTGTACTCAGATATTTTGATTTAGATGAGATGCAGCTAGTGTTTTTTGATGTGATGTGCAATGGTTTACTTTTTTATATGTATGATTCTATATGACTAGTGGTTTAGATGATGAGATGTATATGCAATATGATTCTATTATGCAGACCCGTATATGGATGATTTTCTCTCCTATGATACTGACATGTTATGCAAGATGGTGTAAATGAAATACCTATTTTTATATGAGATGCTTTATGGATGCATGTGAATTTTATGATTTATCATGGATGCAACTACCATGTTTTTTCCTTTTTCTTATGCACTTAATGGAATGAATGCAATCTATTATGCATAAAATATCTGAGTAATGCATGTGTTAGTTAGAAATAAGTTATTTTGGATAGATGTGCACTAAGATTGATCTAGTAGAATGTAATGATTAGAAAAGTTTTCTTTTTTTTGCATTTTTGGATAGATATGATCTGATAGAAAGGATGAATGTCCCAAGTCGCTGCCCCTATTTCCAATATTTGTCATCATTGCATCTTTTTTGTATTTTCTGATATTCTAAAAGAACGTCAAATGATCCAGATCACATAGCACCTGGATACTGTCACGACCTCTTGATAGAAGGAGTAGAGATATTGAATAGAAAGAGACCCATAGTGCACCCAAATATTGACCATCTGGATTCAAATATGTTCCCTATTTTGAAAAGAAAGAGAGCCAAAAGCACCCAGATATTGACCATCTAGATACCGCTTGTCCTCTGAGTTAATCTAAAACAAAAGAAACCATGATAGAACTCCTATGCCTCCAGAGTCCATCTGGATAACACTGCAAGCTCTTGATTTTGAAAGGGAAAGCCAAGAAAACAAGATAGAACTCCTACGCCCCTAGAGTCCATCCGGATAGCATCATGAGCTCTTGTTTGCAACATAAAGGGAAATACCATAGAAACCAAGATAGAACTCCAAAGCACTCAGAGTCCATCTGGATAGTGCTGCGAGCTCTTGATTCTATAAAGCAAACAAGAAAACTAAAAGAGAAGGAATGTCCAATTCTTTCCCAAGTTAAAGCTCAGATCGTGGAACTGTGTGGCTCCCAGATAAGTGACAATACCTACCGCATTTTTTCTAAATCATCATGGCCCTGAAATTGAAGTGAACATTCAATAGACAACAATCAAAGAAAATAAGTCATGATCTATCATAGCTATTCTCCTCACATGGTGGATCCTGGAGTAGCATAAGAACATGACCGCAACATATGTATTGACATCTGACTGACTTGACTGACCTAGTCAACATTTTTAGAGTGGTTCCTTGATGTAGTTTGATTCTCTTGATTAGGCTCAACTCTTTGGATAGGCTTGATTGGCTTGATTGCTTTGATCATGTTGGCAGCTGATTAAGCTGTGTCAAATGGGCTGAATGTGTGTTCACAAATCTCATGATTGTGATAGTCTTTGAATGATTTGATCATATTGGCAGCTGATTAAGCTGTGTCATATGGGCCCAATGCTGGTTCACAAAGCTCATGATTGTGACAATTGATTGATTAGATGCTATGATCCTGTTGGTAGCTGATCAAGCTATTTCAGATGGGCCCAATGTTGATTGTAAAGCTCATTATTGTGACAATTGATTGACTAGGCATGGTCGCCCCTTCCTTTGTTGATATCCGAGTTGGTTTTATTTCTTGGAATTTTGCAAATGTTTGAATGTTTTTAATGAAGATTGATTTTCTCTTGATTTTGATCTTTTTAGGATGTTTGATGGATTTTCTATTTTTTAGGATTTTCAGGTCATTTAGAATTGCCCCCTAGTCTGGTGGACTAGTTATTAACCATTGGTAGGTGTTGTGCTTAGAGGGGTTTGCACTTGTGGATATAGCTTTGGATAGTCAGTCTTGCTTTTGAAATCTGCTCAAGCTTTTGGAGCTCATTGATGGTGAAGCTGGATTTGAACACTTGGTGCATGTTTGCCAAGTTTTTACCAAGGTACCTACTCAATAGTGCTTGATTGCCAGTTTTTCACTAAGAGAGCAATTTTGTTTTCTCTTTACTTTTTTTCTTTTTTAAGTTGTCGCCAAGGCGCTTGATTGCCAGGTTTTCACCAAGGTAACTTTTGTATTTTCTAATTTTTTTGGTATTTTTTGAATATGTAGATAAATGCCTTAACCATAGAGTTATCAAGGGTAGAACCTCTTCAGGTGCATATTATTGATGTAGCCAGGGATCTGATCTCCTTCTGGTCTGGCCAGGATGAATGCCCCACTTTGAGTAGAGTTGACAATAACAAACGGTCCTAGCCAGTTAGGCTCAAACTTACCAGGTTTGACTCGTTGTGCTTGATTATTTTGATTTTCCATGAAGACAAGGTTTCCAACCTCAAATTTTTTTGGCTTCACCTTCTTATGATAGTTCCTTCTAAGGTGGTTTTGGTATCCTTGTAAGTGGTTGAAGGCATGTTACCTTTGTTCATCTAGCAAATCTAGCTCACTGAGCCTTGTGACTCTGTAGTCCTCATCTATGATCAGGTTCTTTAAGGATATCCTTAGTGATGGGATTTCCAATTCGAGGGGTAATACCGCCTCTGATCCATAGACTAGGGAGAAAGGAGTTTCTCCTGTAGGTGTTCTCATGCTAGTTCTATATACCCATAATGTGGGACTAAGCTGTAAATGCTAGTCACTCCTTGATTCGCTCACTATTTTCTTCAGGATTTTCAGGATCATTTTATTTGTAGCTTTGGCTTGGCCATTCCCTTGAGGGAAGTAAAATGAGGAGAACCCTTGTTTGATGTGGAACTATTCACATAGGTCTTCAACATCCTTGTTCTGGAAATTGGTACCATGATCTGTTAGGATTGTTTAGGATATCCCGTATCGACAGATGATGTGGTTAAGTATGAACATCGCTATTTTCTTTCCAGTGATGTAAGTGAGAGGAATTGCTTCTACCCACTTGGCGAAGTACTCCATTGCTGCTATGATGTACTTATGTCTATTTGCTAAAGAAGGTGTTATCTTACCCACTAGGTCAAATCCCCACAATGAAAATGGCAATGGTGATGTGATGGGATTTAGTTCCTGGGCTGGTGCATGGATGAGGTCTTCATGGACTTGACATTGTCTACACCTTTGAACATGTTTGTGGGCATCCATCTCTATTGTTGGAAAATAGTATCCTATACGGATGATCTTCTTAGCTAAGCTATTGCCACCTCTATGGGTTCCACATATTCCTTCATGCACCTTGTACAAAGCTTTCGAGGATTCCATGGAAGTGAGACATTGTAGTAACATTCCATCTAGAATTTTTCTATATAAAGTAGTCGAGAGGATGGTATACCTAGAGGCTTGTTGGATTAGGGACTTTCTCTGGTTCTTAGACAAATTGGGAGGTAAGACATGGTTTTGGTGATAGTTGTAGAGATCTTAGTACCATGGGGATTCAGGACCAACAAGGACACATGTTGATTCTATGATAGATGCCTGATGTGATGGCACCACAATTTGCTCCACTAGAAACTAGAATTTGGTATCATTACCTGGCATTGTTAATCAATGATGCTATGGTAGCCATCGCATCTGCCACTTTGTTTTGTGCTCTTGGGACTTGCTCAAAGAGTATGTAATGGAATTTGGTGTGCAGTCTTTCCATTTGGACTTTGTAAGGTATGAGCTTCTCATCTTTGGTCATATAATCATTGTTAACTTGAATAATGATCAATTGCAAATCGCCAAAGACATTCAAGTTCTTGATTCTCCATTGAATGACTATATTTAAACTGATGACCAGTGCTTCATATTCTACTATATTTTTGGTGCATGGGAAGTTGAGTCTAAAGGAATTTGGAATTGTATCATGATCTGGAGTGATGAGCACTATCCCTACCCCCGCACCATGGTTTGTACATGATCCATCAAAATAAAGTTTCCATACCACGATCGCCAATTGTAGTGTCATGATAGATTCGTCAAGAAAATTAGATACAATGGGCCGATGGTCTTGGATAGGTGCCTCTGCTAGTTGATCTGCAATTACTTTCCCTTTGATGGCCTTTCTGTCTACATACTCTATGTCAAACTCACTCAAGAACATTACCCACTTTGCCAATCATCCAGTGAGCGCTGCTTTTCTTAGTAGGTACTTCAGAAGATCAATATGTGCAATCAGCTTGGTTTGGTGGCTCAACATGTAGTGTCTTATCTTTTGGGAGGTGAAGAATATTGTGAGGCATGACTTATCTATTGGCATATAGTTTATCTCATATCCAACCAATGTCTTGCTTAGGTAATAGACAGCCCTTTCTTTCCCTTCATCATCATGTTGTGCTAATAGTACTCCTAACGTTGATTCCGTTGTTGAGATGTATAGAAGCAATGGTCTATCCTATACTGGTGGTACCAATATAGGTGACTTAAGAAGGTAGTCTTTGAATATCTGAAATGCCCATTAGCATTGCTCTGTCCATATGAACTTAATGTCTTTATGTAATAGATGTTGGAAAGGGTGACACTTGTCTACCAGTTGAGCTATGAAGCATCTGATCGATTGTAGCCTACCTTGTAATCCTCGTAGTTGTCTCAGGTTCGATGGTGGAGGCATCTCCAATATTTCTTTGACCTTTGCTTGGTCTACCTTGATTCCTCTATTTGATACAATGAATCCCAGTAATTTTCCTGTTGTGATGCCGAAAGCACACTTCTTTAGGTTCAGACGGACCTTGAACTTCTGCATTCTATCAAAAATGGGTCCCAAAACCTGTAGATGATCCTTTCAAAGTATGGATTTTGCTAGTATGTCATCCACATAACCTTTCATTGTCTTATGAATGAGATCATGGAATATAGTTGTCATGGCCCTTTGATATGTTGCTCTGACTTTCTTTAAACCAAATGGCATGACATTCCAACAATACATTCCCCAAGGACATGTGAAATCTATCTTGTGTTGGTCCTCCGACGTGATCCTTATTTGATTGTAACCTAAAAATCCATCCATGAGGGATAGCATTTGATGTCCCGCAGTTAGGTCTACTATCATGTCAATGTTTGGTAGAGGAAAGTCATCCTTGGGACATTCTACGTTGAGATCCCTGAAATCTATGAAAATACGTATTTGACCACTGTGTTTTGTAACTGGCACCAGATTAGATATCTAGTCCACATATGGTATATGTCTAATGAATTTAGCATCCAAGAGTTTTTTCAATTCTTCTTTCACTAGTAAGGTAATGTGAGGATGCATCTTTCTTAGCTTTTGTTTGATAAGTTTTGCATTGGGTAGCAATGGGAGATGATGTAATACTAACTCTGGATCCAATCCTGGTATATCTGAGTAAGACCATGCAAAATTGATCATCCGTGCTTTGAAGAAACTGATAAATTGCTCTCTCTTCAGGAGTGAGTGATTGCGCCAGGTATATGTTCCTTGGGTTCTTGTCATCCCCCAAGTTAACTTCCTCTATCTCTTCTACTAATAAGGTTGATTTCTCTTCTGTTAAGGGGAGGAGTTCCTTCTTTCCATCTTATAGGGCCTCAGCAAGGTTTTTGCTAGAAGATACGTCTTGTTTTAGCTTTTTATCATTCTTTTCTTTTTTATTTTGTGGACTGGAAAGAGGAGCTTCCTCCCCAAAATATGTTGTACTGTCTAGGTTGAAGGAGAATCCTGCCTTGTGATCTCCTAATGGGATGCCTTCCCTTAGTCCCATGAAATGAGCTATAGCCTCATCATTTTTGAAGACATCAAGATCAGGTGGTCCTTTTTGATCCCATTCTATAAGCTCAGGGTGTACAAGACAGACACTTTCACTACTATTTGGCTTCGGTTGACTAAAGGGGACTACTGATATGGTGCCTACGAAATTGGACCATGATGAGGATGCACCACTTGAGGTTTGATGAATGATATGTTTTTCTATACAAGGTTTTTTGGAAATAGTCAATTGGTCAAATAGGTTTGCGAGATTTATGACAATGTCTAACGGAGGGGAGTAATCCGGGATTGATGGTTCAGAGTTGTGAAGGGATCTCCACTCGTACTCATGGGAGTCGGTCTCTATAGAATGTTCATCTGATGTCTCACTTCCTTGGGTATCATTAAATTCTATATGTAGGTTTATTAGGGATTGTGTGGTTCCCTCTTCGGTAAGCAACAACTGCACTAATATGTTGCTTATTAGGACATGCTCTGTGTGGTGCCCCTGGTGCATCTCTACCACTTGTTCCTGATCTACTTGAATGTCTTGGGTCACATGACTGGTGCTTTGTTGTCCGTAGCCCAATCCTCTTGTATTTCTTTGAGTTGGTGGGAGAGGCAATTCATATATGCCCTGATGCCTTTCCCCCAGTCCAGTTGTACCATCGTACCCAAATCTTTGGATCATTGTGTAACCATTACTGTAGTTTTCCAAAGGGAGTGGTGGTCGGATTGTCTTAGGGGTGTCTTGATATAACCAGGTGTTGATATCTTGTTCAAAAGGATTCTCATCCTCTATGTTTCCCATCTGACAAAGGTGGTGGGTGGACATCTGAATAGAACAGGTTGCGGAATTTTTTTTTGCAATCACAGATTGTGGCATGCCATGAGTTCTTGGGCTTTGAGGCATGTGCGTGATAGTAAAAGCTTCTTCATATCTGTATTCACCATAGCCCTTATCTATGATGGATATCTTTCCTACTTTCTGTGTGATATCTTTAATATTTGAATCTGAAGATGATGAGACACTTGCATCTTGTTTAATGACTATCTTTCCTGCTTCTCGTGTGACATCTTTAGGATTCAAATCTAAAGAGGATGAGATGCTTGCATCTTGGTTTGATGATACCTAGTTATCAGTGTTGATTTGGACTGCATTAAAGTATTGGAATGGATTGGGATCTCCTTCTATGATGATCTCTTCTCCCTGGTGAGGGAACTTGATGCATTGATGGTATGTCAAAGGTACAGCTTGCATTTCATGTATCCAAGGTCTCCCTAGTAACATGTTGTATCCCAACTCAAGGTCTAATATTTGGAAGGGTGTGTTTTTTACCACAGGACCAACGCAAATAGGTAGGATGATAATACCTTTAGAGGACCTTTCCTCTTCATCGTAAGCTCTGATATTTATTCTCCTTGTGACATCAATGCTTGATTCTGAATAGCCCAGTTGCTTGATTAACTTTAGAGTACATATGTTTAACCCAGCTCCACCATTAACAAGGACCCTTCAAACTGCACTTTTGTGGATTTGGACAAGTGTAGCGGATATTTATGCAGGGGTTTATGTGGCGATACATCACAGTCTATGAATGTGACATGTTTTTTAGTTGCTATATGGTTGACCATTGTTTGGAAGCTCTCGGGTGTTATGTCCCTTGGGACAGCTGCATTCTGAAGTGCTTGGTCAAGTTCCAATTTATGCTATGGAGATATGCACAATAGGTCAAACATGGAGATCTGGGTAGGTGTGTGCTTTAGTTGGTCCACTATGCTTGTTTGTGGATCCGAGTTTGCTATAGGATTGGTTGATGTATTAGCTAAGGATGGTACTCCTTGCAAGATGACTCTAGCACAATGCATTGTTACAGCACAATTGTTACCTTGGTCTCTGATAGTGATTGTAGCCACATGGCTATCTAAAGGATTGAGGGAATTGATGACATTATCACTGTTGGCATATGTATAGTTAACTTGTTTTGTTTGTCCACCACACCTGGAGGCTTTTCTCTTGTTGTGATCACGAAAGGTATCGTTGGATATGGTATGATCAGTGGTGCCTTTGTTTTGAGTATTCGTCACATCAATGACCCTTGTGTCAATTAGATCTTGAATAGCATGCTTCAATCAGTAGCAGTTGGCCATTTTGTGACCTTTCACACGATGGAACTCATAGTAATATTTGTTATTAGACCACCTTGGTTTGTTTTCATCTTGTTCAAAGTCCCTAATTTCTTGGAGAGTGATAGTGTTTGATTGCATCAACTTACGTAAAGTTGATTCTATCAGTTCTCCTAATGGTGTGAAATCTCATTGCTGGAATTGAAATCGTGGTTTGCGTTGATTCTTTTGTTGACTATTTTTCACAGTGGCCGCTTGTATAGGGGGTGTCAGTTTTGGGTGTATGTTTATTGAGTGGGCACTGTGGGTTTTTGGTTGACCACAGGTGCACCTTGCAGTGACACCTTGGGTTGCACATAGTTGACTATCTTCACATCAATGACACCATCTCTAGTGACATTTTTTTTTTGTTTCACCACTTAGATTTTTCTATTGCATTCTTATTTGTATTCATTTGTGTGGGATCCGCAAGGATTCCTTGTTTGACTAAGTTCTGCTCACAACAAAATCCTCTTTCAATGAGTTGTGTGAAGTTTGGAGCTAACTATAACTCTGTTGTGAATGACATGTTTGGAATTAGATTGTCAACAAACATGACTATTAAGTCTTGTTCGGGCACATCATATGTTTTGCAGTTTTCTGTATTCCTCCATCTCTGTAGGAATTTCACAAAATATTCTCTATCCTCTTTTTTTATATCGCAAAGGTCCTTGATGCTGATCTTGCGCTTGATGTTCTGAAGAAAGTGAGCTATGAACTTTTCTGCCAATTCCCCCCAAGACTAGATGCCATGAGGTAGATGTGAAAACCATTCCATTGCTTGTTCGGCCAAGCTTTGTCAGAACAGTCGCATTAGATAAGTCTCATCATGAGTGACTTCGATGCAACTAGCAAAAAAATCTCGGATATGTTCAATAGGGTTGGTACTGCCCCTATATTTGTCAAATTTTAGTACCAAGAAGTGGTTTGGGAATGGAGACATATGAAGAGAATGGTCAAAGGGGTATGGGTATAAGTCCTCTACGGTATCCATCATTTTGCCCCTGATTTTTCATATCCATCATTTGGGTTTGAAGGGTTTGCATTTATTGCATCAACATGTCTGTTTGATTTTGCGGCTGATGTGTAATGTTCCTCTGTGCCATGGTGGGTATGAGGCTTCGCCTTTGCGTCCCTTGTGTAGGAATATAATATTTCATCCTAGGGACCTGATATGGATTTCCCCCCAAGTCATTTGTAACTGGAGGTACATGAGTAAGCCATGGTGGGTTTCGATGTGTTTGTTGTTGTGACTGAAACTGGGGTTGATACTGCTTGGGTTGGTATTGTTGTTGCTGAGGTTGAGGTCTAAACTGGGGTTATTGTTGCTGAGGTTGGATTTGAGGAAACTGAAGCTGGGGTTTCTATTGTGGAGGTTGGATGGGCAACTAAAGTTGGGGTTGCTGTTGTGGGGGTTGGATAGGCATAGATGTAGCCTTGGGTGGGCCTTAACTATAATTCGTTCCTGCCGAGATGGATCCTTGTGGGCATGAAGTATTGATCCCCTGACTAGTGTGAATTGACTGCAGTAGCGGCATAGTTTTAGAATAGTTGGTGTTAGGTGGGATGGAAGGCATAGCATGAGAGATTGATTGTCTTGGCCATGAGACCAAAGGTGTAGTCATACTAGTAACCATGGGTGCACTTAGTTGTGAGCCTATCATGCTTTGAGTGGATGATGTGCTAGCTTGGTTTAGGTCCTTAGTTTGACTAGATATAGTCTACGCTGATGTAGGTAAGATCAAAGGTGGAAATATTGGAGACACAATAGGTAGTATCTGAGGTGTTTGAGTAGCGTTTTGACCTGCGAGAGGGTTTTCAGGCCATATAGTCGATACACTAAATTCAGCGGAGAGTTTGACTCCCTTCTTTATTAGCATGGCTAAGTAACATTCAGGGTTCCTCTCTACAAAAATGTCAACTACTTTTGTGGAGTAAGAATCTTATTCCACATCTTCTAGTTCTTCCTCTGTGATATCTTGGAAAAAATCTGCCCCATGGCGTTGTTCAATTAATAGAGAAGGACTGGTATTCGCAAAGGGATCATTCTCTTGCTCAAGCAGGAAAATGGTTGATATATGACTCATTAGGTTGAGTTATATCCTTAGACCTTATGTAAGGTCTGTCATAATGTGTTTGAGACATAGTGTGGTCTAGGTTTTGTAACTAAAACAAGTGATATAAAGCAAACAAGGAATAAGATCCTTTTCTTGAGGAAATCTGAGTTATGTTTTGGACAAAGGTAATTCTAAGGACAGATTTTGATAATAACTTGATCTCAAAGTTGTGATGATAAAAAGATAAGATTTGTCGACCTTTTCTTTGGACAAAGTAAATTTGAAAAAGATGATGATATTTTAAATGATGAGATCAAGGTATTTCGAGTCTGAGCTTTTGAACTAACAATGTTTTTGACAATAATCGTGCTTCTACAAAGAAAGGGTAATCTTTAATGTTTAGAGATTCACACAATGTTCTTCACATTTTCCTGGGTTAAACACTAGTTTTGAACACCAAATGAAGAATTCTTTCAATTTTTTTAGGTCAAAATAGGCATATAGTATATCTGGTCACATGTGGTACAATTTCACCGATTGCGGTAAAATGACTGGTCGATTGTGGTAGTTTATCACAAAAATGCTTCTGATTTTGCAAGATAGTTGACGTTGAAAACCCTAGGCTTTAACACGTTTGACTCATTTTGACAGTTTTGGATGTTTTTTTTTGCATTTTCAGAAACTGGTCAAAGAGACAAGCACATTAGACACTGTGTTTTGAAGAAAGAAGACTGAAATTGTGTATGTTCTACGGATTTTTCAAGTTGCAAGGTTATCACGAGGTCTCAAAAATGAACAGTCAGATTAATCTAGGTCAATGGCTTCATAATACAATGTTATAGGCCCAAGGCTTGAATGTTTGTTAGCTCACACAACAATTGTCACGCTACTAGGACATGAAGGTCCATGACGTAGGTGCCCGTGTTTTTGTCATTTCCAGGTATTGTTGCCTTGAAGTGAAGATCTCTTTCACTACAAAAATACCGTGGGACACATATGTTGGAAATGTTGGGGGGGAATTTTGGAACCCCTTGCACTATAATAAGGTATCTATTCGGAGGTAAAACGGGTTGGCCTCTAATTAACAAGGTTGTAGTAAGGGTCCATGGTGTCTCTCCAATTGGTTTGTATGTGCGTGACTCACTTAAGAGCCTAGTTGACCACGCTGGCTCCTTAGGGATATTCACCTGATCCAAACTATTGTCAACACGCCTCGCCCGAGCTTGGCTAGATAAGATGGAACTTTGATTCACGCCTTGTTTATATACCGATCAGAAGGATTACCGGTTTAAGGTCGTCCTCCGAGGAAGAAGTGCATTCCCCGATCAGGCCTTTCTAAAAAAGTGTAAAGGTTTGTAATCTAACAGTTTGTGCAAGTGCACCCAAAACTCAAGACACAAGGTAAATCAATTAAGCTCCAAATTTTGAAATGTGAACTAAGCTACACCACCATACAAGCACAATGTTCAAATTTTAAGCCCAAAGTAGGTGTTGATTGCTTATTCATTTTTAATGCACCAAATTGAGAGATTCTTTGCCTTTGTTCAGTTTTAATCCCCATGTTAATTTTAAGCCCAAATCCAAAATATGAGGTATGATATGTTTTGCAAGCACTGTTCTTTCTAAACCCAAATCGACAAATGAATTCCTTTTAGTTTTGTCTTGTTTAAACAGGTTAGTACTGAAAAAGGATTATTTGCAAAATAAGGATATAAGTAACTTGTAAATAACAAATGGTGCTTACCAAACTTACCCTTCTCTATCCTTGGTGACTTTGATCCAATCATGCACAGAAATTGAAAAGAATGTCAATTTAGAAACAGATGGGCAGAAGATTTGGATCTGATGTTTACAACATTTCCTGCGATTGTGGCAATCTTCTTGCAATTGCAGTAATTTTTTGTCAATTGTGGTAAAGCACTGGCAACTACGGCAAAATGCTATCGATTGCGGCATGGATCAGGCAACTGTGGTAGAATTCTTGCAATTGCGGCATGGATTAGACGATTGCGGCAAAATAACAGAGGAAAAAGACAAGAAATGGGCAGAATAACTGTGAAAGCCTACAATCAATTGTGGTATTAAACCAGTCGATTGTGGCACAGTATAGACAATTGCGGTAAAATACCAGCAATTGCGAAATAATACAGATGTCGAAGAAAAGTGTGATTTTTAAATTTATGACTGTACAACCATGGTTGATCAAATTGTTTCTTCGTCTGCAAGAGATATTTGAGTTGTTTGTTCACGTCGGGTTCACCAAAATGTACGCCTCTCTTTCGATTCCGAAGCTTTCCAAAGGCAAGGGTTAGTAGAAAAGGTTTCACAAATGAATGCAAATCAAGTATACAATGACTACTAAATGAATACTATAAACGTGATAAATAAAATGTACAAGCAAGAGAAAGGAAGACAAATAAATGCAAACCCCATGATGCTTGAAGCTTCTATTGTCTCTCTCTACTCCTTACGAAATGCTATTCTTGGTGCTCAGTATTGGCAGGGTAGCATCTATGAATTGAGAAGTGTCAAGAATTTGCTAATTGAAATGGGTGTGTGATCGCAAGATGGCTTGAATTCTAGAACCAAACTGATGGAGTAATGGCACATGAGAGCTTGAAATCCTAGATCCTTCAAATGGTTATGAAGGGTTTATTATATAGGAATTGGTGATGACATGAATGGTGGAGATCAATCCCAGACATAGGGAGATGAACGGATGAGATCAAAAGGAATAGGAACAGAAGAGGTCCTCAGTAAACTCCACCTTTTTATTTGGCAAAGAGGAGATAGAGTTTGGTTAACTGAATAGCTATTTATGAGTTACCTTTTTGAACTGAAGAGGTGGGTGAAGTTACACATGTGGATTGGAGAGATGGGTGGAGTAACCCATGTGATCTGATTGGAGTTATCTCTTTGAAGATAAATGAATATTTAATTCATCTTTTTAATAATTGTTTTCAACATGTGAGATAATTGAATTCTTTTTGATTAAGAATTGCTTTATTTGATGAAATTAAATTAACTTAAGTTGAAATTAGTTTAATTGGAAGAATTTAATTAGTAAGTTTAAATATTTGAATTTAAACTATAGGAAATTGAGTTTAATTAATTGATTAATGGTAATTAATCAATTAAAGTTAATTAATTAAATAAAATTAATTATTTAATTAATTTTGGGAATTTGATTAGATGATTTGGGGAATGAATATAGAGGAAAATAGATGATTAATTAATGATTAAAAAATCATTAATTAATAGATGAAA
This sequence comes from Thuja plicata, assembly GCA_018584345.1. Taxonomy (NCBI): domain Eukaryota; kingdom Viridiplantae; phylum Streptophyta; class Pinopsida; order Cupressales; family Cupressaceae; genus Thuja; species Thuja plicata. Next base: position 3,035,494 of record MU224866.1, on the reverse strand, counting down.
ATTAGTATTTTTAATGTAAAGTCGCAAGCCTGTCCATTTTAGGGTGTCTACACTTCTTATTGAAGAAAAATATTTGTAACAATAGTAATGAGTCAATCTAATCATACAAAATAGAGTAATTCAAGAGAGGAAGTTTATTAATCCTTTTCAACAAACACAGTTTGTGCATATCTTGCAATCATGGCTCTCAGCGAGACCACATATCTTTTAGGAAATTTGTCAAATAGGTTCACAAGTCCTATCTACGCATCTACATTTTGCATGCATATGTATTAGAGAATTTCTAACAGTGTAGATGGGCATTCATGTCCCGTTCCAAAGCTTCCATTTTGGCAGAGGTGGCGAGGGACCCCCGCATGCAAATGAAAATTGTTTACTGTGCATACGAAAATATTGCAGGCGAACAAAAATAATCTAAATCTTTTTAATTTTGCGTGATCACTTACATTTTAAGTGGTTGTTTAAGCCCAGCTGTCAGGTATTGTATTTCAAAAGATCAAAAGGCCGAGGTAACTTTTAGATTTAGAATGACTTATTGGGTGTCCAATTCAGACAACTATAAGTTTGTATTTTGGGAAAGGAATAGTTATAAATTGGAAATTTTTTATAGATCTAAAGAGCTATTTTATTTATAGGTGGTGTGAGCTCAGAGGAAGAATATTTTTTGTATTCAAATAATATTTCTTCACCTTCGTTGCTGGTGAATATTTTACTAGTGAATGCTTTTTGAGGTAAATCTGAATTTGTTTTCTTACTTTATTTGATTAAATTTTTTTTAAAATTTGTTATGGATATATTCTATTTTTTTGCATTTGGTATTCTACAAATTAAGAATTCTAATGTGAATTTATTTTTAATCTACATACAACTTAATTTTCATACGAATTGTTTCTTTATTTACATACAACTTTATTTTGAGACATACATGCTCTAAAATGAAATTTCATTTCAAAAAAGTCCAATTTATGAATTAGCAAATTTTTTGTAGCTCCTGTTGTCTGGTGTGTTCATTAGAGATTTTGTGTTTAAGTGAGATGGAAGACATTCTATAGGTGTTTTTCAAAGAACTGGTAAATATCCTCCTTGCCAGTGAGATTCAGTTTAAGTAGAAATTTGAAGCATCAATGGAGACACAAGGCTTTACCATGAAACAAGTTGCTGAGGAATGCGACATTCTCAAATCGTGTGCTCATCAACGCATCATTAGCCAATTGGTAGTTGAAGCCCATTCGGAAAGGGTGATTTATGACATTACCAATTGGGATGTTAAGGATGCAATTGATCTTGCTAGATGGTCTGAGAGAAAAGAAGGCCAAGATGCTATTTATCTTGCTCGCTCATACATGAGAAAGAAACACAAACATGCTATTACATTGGATACCAACATAGAGAAGTTACAGAAAAGAGCATGTCACTCTTTCATCCCTCAGGATTACGCTTGGGTTGTAAAGAATATAGAATTTGCTGATCTATTAATTCGATGCTCATGGGTTTGGAAAGAACCCATCAACTCATCAACAGTCAATGTTGAGAGATCCTTTGTCTCTTCAATAGCAATAACGAGAGTATCAAATTTTGAGGGCAGACTTCTCAAAATTTTCTCTACTATTATTTTCTCCTCCATGGTTTCTCCATTGGTTCTCAACTGGTTTATCAAACAAAAGAGTCTTGAGCTGAAATCTGAAATTGATTCATTGTCCTTCATGAGAAAAGTCTCAAATTCCCTTTGAAGCATTTGGAGCTTCACCACACAAAATTTTTTAGTCCCTTTAAAACTTGTATGAAGGATATCCTAAGCTTCTTTGGAATAATCAGTTGCTGCTATTATGGGAAAGATTGCCTCTGTCAAGGCAGTTTCAATCAAGCTCAAAGCTTTTGCGTCTTTCCTCCTTGATTCCTTCAACTGAGCCTTTTGATTGTTTGTGAGGGCAGAAAATAGAGCTGGGTCAGTCACATCCACAAAGCCACTGACCACAAGCTCCCACAAATTGTTTGCAACCATTACGATCTTCATCTTCTTTATCCAAATATCATAATTTTTTCCATTGAAGGATGATGGCTACTGCCAACTCTTTCCTCCATCTCCAGCCATGTCTCCTGTGCAAGAAATTCAAATACCCAGAAAAAAATGCCCAAACTACAAGGATTGAGGTCCAATCAACTCTGATACCATGTAAAGAATATAGAATCACTCTATATTCTGGAAACACATAGGAAATACATGATGATATAAAATCAGATATAGAAGGCTCCAAAAGGTAGAAAATTGGCCCAACAGAGACCAGCAGTAGCAATACTGAGAGTTGTGATCCCACTCTTGCCTCCCTAGTGCGAAGAAAGACCAAGAGTCTAAGGGAGATTTACCAAGATGAAAGGTATGAAAATGAATTTAATGAAAACATCAATTTTGCTTTATTTTCTCATAGTGATCCAATTTATTTTGAGGATGTTGAAAAAGAAGAAAATTGTATAAGGCCATGGATGAGGAAATAGATGCAATAAAAAGAAATGAAACTTGGGAGCTCACTATTTTACCTCCTAACAAGAAAGTTATTGGAGTTAAGTGGGTCTAAAAGACCAAGAGCAATGCTGAAGGAAAAATAGATAGGCATAAGGCTCGATTGGTGGTCAAGGGGTATATACAAAAGTTTGGTAGAGAATATGATGAAACCTACGCCCCTGTTGCAAGAATGGAAACCATGTGTGCTATCATAGCAATTGCAGCCCAAAACAAATGGAAATTATATCAAATGGAGGTGAAATCCACTTTCTTGTTCATGGAGTATTAAAAGAAGAGGTTTATGTGGAACAACCACTTGGTTATGAAGTTTTGGGTCATGAAGGTAAAGTGTATAGGCTGAAGAAGGATCTTTATGGGATTAAGAAAGCTCCACGGGCATGGTATAACAAAATTGACTCATATTTTATGAGCAATGGATTTTGCAAAAGCGATGGTGAGCGCACTCTTTACATCAAGGCAGGAAATGGTAATATTTTAATTGTTGTCTTGTATGTTGATGATTTAATCTTTACTGGGGATAATGATTTCCTCATTGTTGATTTTAAAGAGGTCATAGAAAGAGAGTTTGAAATGTCAAACTTAGGTCTCTTGAGATATTTTCTAGGCATAGAAACTTAAAACAAATGCATGATAAAAATTGTATCTCTCAAGAAATATATGCAAATTCTTCTCAAGAGAAAGCTTTCAGAGCTCAAGCCAATGCAAGAGGCAGGGGGAGAGGAAGAAACAACTCTGGAAGAGGCTCAAGAGGTAGAGGTCATGGTAACTCTAGACAAAAAAATGCTGGAGGGGAAAGCTTAGAACAAGCAGCCACAAATGAGGGAGCTGGCAGCTCTCAGAATAATTCTAGAGGAGGCAAGAAAAATGGTAACTTGAACAAGAGCAATGTTGAGTGCTATTATTTCCATAAATTTGGGCATTATGCAAGTGAATGCTATAAAAATCAAGGTGATTGGTCAAAGCAAAGTGCTAATGTGGCTGATGTGAAAGTGGGTGATGGAAATAATATCACAGCCTTCATCATGTGCAATATTGGTGAAGAAGGCAGCCCCGAAGTCTGGTATTTGGACAACAGTTGTAGTAACCACATGAGTGGTAATGAATGTATTTTTTATTTCATTGATAAATCTATAAAATCTGATTGCTTGAGCCTCTTTCTTTGACTTTCCAAAAATTGAAAATCTCCTCTGTTTTATTGCTCAAAGAATATCATATTTTGTGTGGACTTTTTTTTTAGATAAGTTCAAATCAGGTTTTGGGGAAATCTGATTTCTTCTTTAGACTTCTGATATTTTCCTAGGACAAAAATTACTTTATAAGTGAAAGAATGTCTTTATTATTTCAACAGAAGAATAGACTTGTAAGAAGTTTATTTGCAGCAACAACAAATTTGTTTATTTTGTAAGTGCTATGTTTTATCAGAGACTTGTTTTTTCCAACAATAGTTGTAATCGATTATTTTGTTAAGTAGTGATTGCTTCAGATAATTTTGTAAGAGCTTTGAGAAGCTCAAAGTATTTTGTATGCAGCCCCAGATAGCTGCAAGTTTATTTTGGTTTTAGAAGTAATTTCCAAATTAATAGAAGCAAGAGGAAGCTTGCATATCTCGAGTTCTGTTCATGTTTATGCTCTACCCTATTTTTGGGGTTTCTTGATTTAATTCATTGCTGAAATAGAGCATTTCCAGTGTGTTTCCAGAAGATAGAGTGATTCTATATTCTTTACATGGGTCTCTATACTCGATCTCCAACTAGCTGATCTTGATGCATATGTCTCTTCATACAAGATGGATGCTATGAAGAAGATTACTGATCTCAAATCTAAGATGGAGGAAAAGATCGGGGCCATCAAGAAAGGAATTAAAAATTATGAAAAGGAGAGGAAAACACTCTACGATGCTGGTGGGAGTTATAAGTCCCCATATCGAGAACAGATTTCAAGGTAGTGTTGGGAGAGATGTGTTGAAGAGCATCAATGAGATGGTCTCCCTCTCCCTACCTATAATGACAATAATGTTATGAATGTAGTTAGGAGGCATGGAGACTTGGTCCTCCATGAACATAGACAATTTTTGTGCAGATGATTCAGTGTGTGATGAGCTTGAGAGGTATCTCAAATTTAGATTGAGCAGTTTGAAGTCTAGTTTTTGTCTTGCCAAAAAGTACAAATCTATGTTGGTTTTCGTTGGTTGTGAAGTAGAAGCTCCTATTGGAGTTGAGATAGCTGCAGGCCAGGCAGGTCCCAGTGGGCAGGGGGAAAATACCTTCCATGCTCTTTAAGTTTCTTCTCTAGTAGGTTGTGCAGTGTCAGACATAGTGGGGGCCAATATTAGGCGCTGACCACCCCAACAAATTTATAGGTAAGCATAGAAATTTTTCTTCTTATGAGAACATCGTAGAATAGAGGTGGTGGTTGAAGCTTCAGATCCCATCGCTAATAGTGTTGGATTTTTAGTCTAAAATCTGATTGCCTTGAGCCACTTTTTTTTACTTTTAATTCTCCCCTATTTAATGTTGATAAGTATAAATCATTTTTCTTTTCTTGTGGACTTTAAGAGATAAGTTCAAATCAGATTTTTGAAATCTGATTGTGTCTTTGGATGGAAAATACTTTATAAAGAGAAGAATGTTTTTATTCTTCAAGAGACTTGTAATAAGATATTTTGTATGCAGCAACAAATAGTTTAGTTTTTGTAAGTGCTTTGTTTTATCAAAGAAGTGTTTTGCCACAACAGTTGAAATTAATTATTCTGTTAAGCAGTGATTGCTTCAAATAATCTTGTAAGAATTTTGAGAAGCTCTTTGAAGTTTGTATGCAACCTCAGATACCTGCAAGTTTATTTTGGTTGTAGAAGTAATTTTCAAATTAATAGAAGCAAGAGAAGCGTGCATATCTCCAATTCTGTTTGTGCTTATGCTCTGCCATATTTTTTAGGATTTTAGTTGTTTGCTGATTATAGAGAATTTGTTTTCTATGTGTTTCCAGAATATAGAGTGATTCTATATTCTTTACATGGTATCAGAGCTGATTAACCCTTAATCCTTGTGAGTTTGGGCATTTGTTTTTTCTGGGTATTTGTTTTTCTTGCACATGTAGGAAAGAGTTGGCAGCAGCCACCATCTTTCAATGGATAAAATTATGATGTTTGGGCAAAGAATAAGAAGACCGTAATGGTTGCAAATGATTTGTGGGAGCTTGTGGTCAATGGATTTGTGGATGTGACTGACCTAGCTCTATTTGCTACCCTCACAAATAATTAGAAGACTCAGTTGAAGGATTCAAGGAGGAAAGATGCAAATGCTTTGAGCTTGATTGAAACTGCCTTAACAGAGGCAATCTTTCCTAGAATAGAAGCAGTTGATTATTCTAAAGAAGCTTGGGGTATCCTTCATACTAGTTTTAAAGGGATTGAAAAAGTTCATGTGGTGAAGCTTCAAATGCTTCGAAGAGAATTTAAGACTTTTCTCATGAAGGACAATGAATCCATTTTATATTTCATCTCAAGACTCTCTGGTTTGATAAACCAGTTGAGAACCAATGGAGAAATCATGGAGGAGAAAAAAATAATAGAGAAATTTTTGAGATGTTTCCCCTCAAAATTTGATACTCTAATTATTTCCACTGAAGAGGTAAAGGACTCAACATTGATTGTTGATGATTTGATGGGTTCTTTCCCAACCCATGAGCATCACATTAATCGATCAACAAACTCTTCTCAAGAGAAAACTTTCATAACTCAAGCCAATACAAGAGGCAGGGGAGAGGAATAAACCACTCTGGAAGAGGCTCAAGAGGAAGAGGTCGTGACCACTCTAGAAAAAAAAATGCTAGAGGAGAAATCTCAGAATGAGAAACCATAAATGAGGGAGCTAGCAGCTCTCAGAATAATTCTAGAGGAGGCAAGAATAACAATAGCTCGAACAAGAGCAATATTGAGTGATATTATTGCCATAAATTTGGGCATTATGCAAGTGAATTCTGGAAAAAGCAAATTGATCAGTCAAAGGAAAGTGCTAATGTGGCTGATGTTAAAGTGGGTGATGGAAATAATCCCATAGCCTTCATCATGTGCAATATTGGTGAAGAAGGCAGCCCCAAAGTCTAGTATTTGGACAATGATTTTAGTAACCACATGAGTGGTAATGAAGATATTTTCTCTTTCATTGATAAAAATATAAAATATGAAATTAGAATGGGGAACAATGGAATTGTTCTAGTTGTGGGCAAAGGATCTATTATGATCTGCACCAAGCAAGGTGAGAAACAATAAATTTAGAATGTTTATTTTGCTCCAGGTATAAAGCACAATTTGATGAGTGTTGGGAAACTCATTCAAAATGGATATAAAGTGCTGATGGAGAATGACCAATGTGTCATTTATGAGAAGGATGGGAGTAAGAAGATTATTATAGCAGTCCAAATGACAAAGAATCGAATGTTTCCATTGAATCTAGAAATGTGTTTCTCTTCAATTTCAGCAGCTGCATCTCCCAAGAAAGCATGTACAATAGTACAATAATTATCCTTCAAGAGTGTGATTGAATACCCCTCCAAGCTATGACATTTAAGGTATGGACATCTTGGCTATGCTGGTTTAAGTTTATTGTCCAAGAAAAGAATGGTAGATGATTTTCCATTTATAAAAGTGTTCACTAGCAAGTGTGAGGCTTGCATTTTGGGTAAGCAACATAGGCTTCCCTTTAATTCTGGTAAATTTAGAAGGGCAAGAGCACCATTAGAGCTAGTGCATACTGATTTAGTTGGCCCTATGCAAATCACTTCCATTGGGGGAGTACTTATTTTCTGACCTTAATAGATGATTTCAGGCGTAGAACATGGGTGTATTTTATGCAAAATAAATCTGAAGCTTTTGAAAAGTTTATAGAATTTAAAGCCCAGGCTAAAAAAGAAAGTGGACATTATGTTAAAGTCCTAAGGTCAGACAGAAGGGGGGAATATACCTCCAATATTTTTGTGAAATTTTACAAGCAGAATAACATAAAGAAGGAGCTAAAAACTAGTTATACTCCGCAGCAATATGGAGTGGCTGAAAGAAAGAATAGGACCATCGTTGAGATGGAAAGAAGTATGTTGAAAGCAAAAGGACTCCCAATTGAATATTGGGGAGAGGCTATAGAAAAATTAGTTTATTTGATAAATATAAGTCCTACAAAGGCAGTTTGTGACAAGATTCCATTGGAAGCATGGGCAAAACATAGATGGACAGTTGAACACTTGAGAGTGTTTGGGTGTGTAGCATATGCACACGTGCCAAAGTAGCAAAGGAAAAGGTTGGATGAAAAGGGTGCGAAGTGTATCTTCATGCGATATAGTCTTGATTCAAAGACATATAGATTGTATAACCTAGTCACCAAAAAGATTATCATTTCAAGAGATGTGGAGTTCATTGAGAATGAGTCATGGGATGGCTCGGTGGACACATCTTCAAGAACTTCAAGTAAAGTGCCTATTATTTTTCAAGATGATGATCTTAATGATCAGAAAAATGATATAAAAACACATATAAAAGGCTCCAAAAGGCTACAAATTGGCCTAGTAGAGACCAACATCAGAAATACAAAGAATTGTGATCCCACTCTTGCCTTCCTTGTGCCAAGAAAGACCAAGAGTCTAAGGGAGATATACCAAGATGAAAGGTATGAAAATGAATTTAATGAAAATATAAATTTTGGGTTATTTTCTCATAGTGATCCAATTTATTTTGAGGATGCTAAAAAGGAAGAAAAATGGTGTAAGGCCATGGATGAGGAAATAGATGCAATAAAAACAAATGAAACTCGAGAGCTAACTAATTTACCTCCTAACAAGAAAGTTATTGCACTTAAATGGGTTTACAAGACCAAGAGTAATGTTGAAGGAAAAATAGATAGGCATAAGCCTCGATTTGTGGTCAAGGGGTACAAATAGTAGTTTGGTAGAGATTATGATGAGACCTATGCCCCTATTGCTAGAATGGAAACCATGCATGTTGTCATAGCAATTGTAGCCTAGAACAAATGGAAGGTATATAAATGGATGTGAAATCCGCCTTCTTGAACAGAGTATTGAAAGAAGAGGTTTATGTGGAGCAGCCACCTGGTTATGAAGTTCTGGGTCATGAAGGTAAAGTGTATAGGCTGAAGGAGGCTCTTTGTGGGCTTAAGCAAGCTCCACGGGCATGGTATAGCAGAATTAACTCATATTTGATGAGCAATAGCTATTGCAAAAGTGATGGTGAGCCTACTCTCTACATCAAGGAAACTAATGGTAATATTTCAATTGTTGTCTTGTATGTTGATGATTTAATCTTTACTGGGGATAATGATTTTGTCATTGCTGATTTTAAAGAGGCCATGAAAAGATAGTTTGAAATATCAGACTTAGGTCTCTTGAGATATTTTCTAGGCATAGAAGTAAAACAAATCCATGATGGGATTTTTATCTCTCAAAAAATGTATGCAAATAAAATCTTGGAGAGATTTAGAATGCAGAGTAGCAAGCCTGCCCAAACACCAACTACGGTAGGTCTAAAGCTAAGCAAGAATGATTGCAGCAGCAATGTGAATCTGAGTTTGTTTAAAAGCTTGGTTGGAAGCTTGATGTATTTAACAACAACTAGGCCAGATATTATAGATGTAGTAAATTTGATTTCTAGATTTAAATGGAAACTCCAAAGGAATCCCATTAGCAAGCGGGAAAGAGAATCCTAAGGTATATAAATGGCACCAAGGGATATGGTATTTTGTATACTGCAACAAATGATTCTGAGCTAATTGGTTACTCATATAATGATTAGACAGGGAGTTTGGATGATAGGAAGAGCACTTCCGGATATGTCTTTCACATGCGTTCAGGTGTAATCTAATGGGCTTCTAAGAAGCAACCCATAGTTGCTCAATCTACAAGAGAGGCTGAATATATAGCAATAAATGTAGCAGCATGTCAAGCTATTTGGTTGAGAAGGATCTTGGCAGATTTGAAGGAAAAACAAGAGGATGGAACCACAATATTTTGTGACAATATTTCCTCAATAGATTTGTCAAAAAATCCCGTGTTTCATGGAAGAAGAAAGCACAATGAAATCAGGTATCATTTTATTAGAGAATTGGTTGAGAATGGTGAAATAAAAATGGACTTTTGCAGGTCGGAGTAGCAGCTAGCAAACATTTTCACCAAGCCATTGGGCATTGCAAGTTTTGAACGCTTAAGGAGAAATCTGGGCGTGGTCATTTTGAATCAAGCATGATCGTGTTTTTTCGGCTCAAGAAAATGGGGGAGTGTTGGATTTTTAGAATAAAATCTGATTGCCTTGAGCCACTTTTGTTGACTTTTAATTCTCTCATGTTTAATGTTAATAAGTTTAAATCAGATTTCTTTTCTTGTGGACTTTAAGAGATAAGTTCAAATCAGATATTTGAAATCTGATTCTGTCTTTGGACAACAAATACTGTATAAAGAGAAGAATGCTTTTATTCTTCAAGATACTTGTAAGAAGATATTTTGTATGCAACAGCAAATAGTTTAGTTTTTGTAAGTGCTCTATTTTATCAGATAAGTTTTTTTCAACAGTAGTTGTAATCGATTATTCTATTAAGCAGTGATTGCTTCAGATAATCTTGTAAGAGTATTACGAAGCTCTTTGAAGTTTGTATGCAGCCCCAAATAGATGCAAGTTTATTTTGGTTGTAAAAGTAATTTCCAAATTAATAGAAGCAAGATAAGCTTGCATATCTCCAGTTCTATTCATGGTTATGTTCTGCCTTATTTTTGGAGATTTTAGTTGTTTGCTGATTATAGAGCATTTATTTTATGTGTTTCCAGAATATAGAGTGATTCCATATTCTTTACAAATAGTCCATATTGTGTTGTGTTTTAATCTCTTAGTACATCATTCAACTGTCATAAAGAAAAAAACTTTGAATTTATTTTTGCGGGATTCATATTTCCCAGCTTTTGTTGAATTCACTATCTTATGCGGTGCTAAATTAGTTTGTCCTTTTTTGGTATTTTTTCTATAATTAAAGGGAAATAGTATTGATTTTTTTTGTGCAATTGATATTCTGAATTAGTACTAGCTTAAATTTGTGTATTCCTTTTCGTACCTATATCCATTGTTATAGCTTTGTGGATAATAGTTAAAGGTTTATATAAATTATGTTCTCATTCGAAGGTGTCAATTATTGGGATCATACTTGTATGGTATAAATATTGATTTAAAATTTTATATAGGAGTAAAAATTGTATGAAAAAAAATAAAATCAAAAGAACAAGGTTTTTTTTGAAAAAAATTGGTGAATGTTCTAAAATAAATCAGATTTCCAAAAAGTGTAAAAAATTGTTTAAAAAGAGACAAAAACTATCTTTTTAAGCATTGCCATAAAATAGAGATAATATCACATTGTTGATTTCATAGACAAATATTCAGTTTACTTTTTAGAGGACAGTCACCAAATAGTTATTAAAATCGAAATCAAACATTACTTAAGTTTATAAAGTAACTAGATCAATATTTTCCAAACTTTGTAAGAGTGCATTAACCAAATAGTTGTCTAAGTTTGAGATAAAATATTAACTGTCTCTGAGGTAATTGAAATCAACATTTATTAGACTTTGTAAGAGGGCAGTCACTAAATAGTTGTCTAAGTGACTGCCCTCTTACAACTATTTAGTGACTGCCCTCTTACAACTATTTAGTTAAGACTGAAGAAATTGAGATCAAAATTCACAACCATCTAGTTACTATGTAGCTCAATATTTGAGAAAGCTTATCAAATCAAATTAAATAGTTGCAATGCTTTATATTCAATAATAGTGATTGGTAAGTCCTTTCTATGGAGTAGAATTCAATACAAGACATTTGTTTAATTGAAGTAATAGATTAGCATGCCACTAGTTTTGGCAATACCTAACTTGCAACTACTATTTTAGGTGGAGACAAATGTTAGTAATAAAGATTAAATATATTAATTATAAATTAAAAATGAGTTTACACTTTCAGATCTGCAAGGGATTAGTCTTCTTATGCTTGGTTTTCCTCCATGACTTTGATTTTTTAACCTCTAATGTTGATGGATCCTCAATTGTTTCCAACTAAGGCCTAATTCTAATATGATTTGTCCTTTGAGCTCTGATTCCTGTGCCAAGATTTGCAATTTGCAGCCCTTGTTCTCTGATTTTTTTGGAAAATTCAAATAAAAATACATTTATGCCCGTGAAACAATTGATTTTTCACCTATTAAATTACCTAGGAGGCAAGTTGGTGACTGGAGGAAAGTTCTTAGCCCCAAAAGTGGGTGGCGGGATTTCAGGGTGTCTCGTCCATATGAGGACTAAGAGGGGGTAGGAATCTAACTCCTCCTTGTCCAAGCTTGGACAAGAGGGGATCATATTCCAACCCCTTCTTGTCCCTCCCTTATATGTAATCGTCATGGGCTTGGACTTTAAGTTATCCCTTCTCTTGTGATTTTACTTCAAACTCAACTTCTTGGTCAACAATATCATTTCAATGTTGCAAGTCTTGATCATGAATTCCTTCTTGAAAGGTCTGATTTTCACATTTTGTTGGGGGAGGTTGATCTTCTTAGCCTCTCAAACTAAATTACCTAGGAGGCAAGTTGGTGGTTGGAGGAAAGTTCTTAGCCCCAAAATTGGGTGGTGGAATTTCAGGGTGGCTCGTCCACATGAGGACTACGAGGGGGTAGGAATTTGACTCCCCCTTGTCCAAGCTTGGACAAGAGGATATCAGATTCCAACCCCTTCTTATCCCTCCCTTATATGCAATCATCACAGGCCTGGGATTTAAGTTATCCCTTCTCTTGTGATTTTACTTCAAACTCAACTTCTCGGTCAACAATATGATTTTAATCTTGCAAGTCTTGATCATGAATTCATTCTTCAAAGGTATGATTTTCACATTTTGTTGGGGGAGGTTGATCTTCTTAGCCTCTCAAACTAGACTCAACTTGGAGCAAAAACTAATTTATAGCCTTAATTACACATCTTTTTGACACAACAAAGCCAAAGAAGACAAAAATTTCTCTTTGTTTGATGGTGGAAATCTTGGGGTCCTCATCCAAGAGAGGACAAGAGGTTAGAATTGTCCAAGATTGGACAAAAGAGGGCTAGAATTTGACCCCTCCTTGTCCCTTCATCAGTCACAAGTTTGGCTCTCCTTGCGATTTGGTGAACTCTACTTACTTTCTTTTCCATTTTCTCGCTCATTTCTCCTCCACTTCTTCATTAACTTTCAAAACTTTGTCCCTTTTTTTTTCAAACTCATCGCATAGCTTCATCAAAATGACTTCTCCTTTACAATCATCTTGACTCATATGTCTTCATCTCCATCCACCAAGTGTTCTCCTTCACCATGTTTTCTTAATTTCAACTCCAAACATTACAATTGGACTTCCCTCCACTCTTGGTGAAAGAAACTTAAACTCCATTTTGGGCTTACTATTGTCTGATTAGACCTTGGACCTCTAGCTCAACCTTCCTAGGACTTGCCTAAGTTCTGAACTTCTCACAACTCCACTCTTATCTTATCTTCTCATTTGGCTTGAGAGACTTTGCATTTGCTACCAACTAAGGCCAACTATGACCACTACTATTGCCAAAGAAATAAGATGGGTTCTCCATTTGCAATGGGGCAATGGTGTGAAAACTTCACAACAAGAGGCTTTTGTAAAAAAGGAATTAGCAGCAAAAGTACTCAACACCTCATTAAGTTGTCGAAGACGCTCTTCTCATGTCTTTCTATATACTAAGATTTTATCAAAGAAAATGAACATGAAATTCTGGAATTTCTTATTGAACATCATGGAAGACTGAAAGTAGCTGTAGCATTCGATAGTCGAAAGGGCATCACCAAATAATCAAAATGTCCATAGTGGCACCCAAAAGTTGTCTTGTGAACATCCTGCTCCTAAACTTGAATATGATGGTATTCAGAGCGAAGATCTATTTTAGAGAAATTGATTGCTCCATGTAACTCATCCAACAACTCATCAATATGCAGAATATGATGCTTGTTTTCAATGGTCTTCTTATTAAGTGCACGATAATCAATGCACATATGATAGTACCATCCTTCTTCACCAAGAAAACTAAAGAAGCGAAGGAACTAGAACTAATCTGGATATAATTCTAAAATCCAACAGCTCCTGAGTAGTCATGTCAATCTCATCCTTGAATTGTTTAGGATGATGGTAAGGATCCATAACAACTGGCTTGCTATCTAAAAACACAATAACATGCTCAAATTCATCCATGGAGTGGAGGTAGTCCATGCAGTATATCTGAAAATACCACAATATGCTTGTCCAATAAGCCCTGTATGTCAATATGATATCAACGTTGTCCTGTATCGGTAGACTTATCTGAAATGAAACACTGCACTACCCACTCAGCCTGTGAATGCTGAACAATTCTCTCCATCCTCTTGGCTCAAATGACTCTATGCTCATCTGAAAATAAGCACCATAATACCTCCTTCTAACCATCTGCTGGAAAACTCAATTGCATGGTTTTAAAGTCCATGAGGTATGTGTTGTGTTGTAAAAATCTTTTCCAGCGTTTTCATCAGACCTGTTCACAGGTATGCTATTTCATTAAGGACATTCTAAAACTTAAGAATTGTTGGGGATCGCAATCCCAACTACTCATTAAATCTGCCAGTAGTTCCATAACCTCCATATCTGAAGTCTATCTCTCACATTAGACACATGGTGTAAGATGACTTAGGATTTGGATGGATTTGAATATACTGCTCAAATCTTTCACTGTAACAACTGCAATGCTCTAACGTATAGTGGGTTGTTCAAAAATATGATTTGATGCAATTTCTGCAGTACTATGTAGGTGGTCAATATGCTATATAATATTTGGCTTTAAAATTTGTTTGCACTCTTTCAAATGGTCCAGCTCTTCAGAGCTGTAACAAGCAGTTTCTAATGATGTAAGATTTATATGAAATTAAGTTTGAAAAAAGGTTAGAGAAGCAGCTCAATCAGTAGTTGTAATGTTTTGTTGATGAATATAAGTTTTAATATCTGTTTTCTATATAATTTCTGCTCCTTTTTATTACAACATCTTGTATTAGAGTAGGGCGATCAGGGCATAGTTGAAGAAAGTGATTGCCAGCAGAAAATAGAATTAATTTGGTCTTTTGTGCTAGTATCAATCAGAAAGAAGCTGTAGAGCTATTTTATTTGTTGAAGATGCCAAAGTCAGAAGGCATGCCCTCCGAAAGAGAAAGGGTGGAAGCTAACAAAGAGGGGCAGAAAATTATTCAATGCTAAACTGTTAGGAGAATGAAGGGTTGCTGTTTCAAGTGAAGCGACTGATCGGATAAAAGTCATGTAAGATTGAAAGGCAAGTAATAGCATTACCAAAGAGCAGTTGGTTTGGTTTGTAACCACCTGCCTCAAAGAAATCACAGCAAGTGTGAAGCCATCTGCAAGGCTAAATCAAAGAGGCATTTCACTCTGAAGAAGAATATCCATCGTATTGTCGGTTATGTGAAAACAAATGCTAAAGCAGTAGCCATAGAAAGAAGTCGTTCAAGACACCAAGGACCGAAGAGGGTAATTTACTAGTAAAGGAACAATTGCTGGTCAGAGGTAAGATAAGAATGAAGTCATTGACTTTGAAGGGCTTCTTGCTGTTTTTGAACTTAACAAACAGATTATGGGTTTGCCATTAGATCTCAGTGGTGTAAGAAGGTCATATTGCAGCTAAGGAGGACTCGTAATTTGCAAAATTCAAAGGTAAAGAATAAAAGTAGTTATTTCAAATGGTGTTTTAGATTTGTTATTTTAACAAATCACAACACTATCAGAACTGTCCAATGAAACCGCCAAGTGAAGAAACAAAGATGTTGATGTTGACAATTGTTCCGTAGAGGACACCAACAAAGTAATGTTTAAAAGCCATCAATTTAGTGAAGAAGGACATGGACAGAACCGCAGCTCTTAATTTATCAGCCACACTAAATAAATAGGTGATTACTTTTTTATTTATGAAAAATTTGACATTAAAGAATTGTAAATGACATAGGTGATTACCTTTAGCATGGACATTAAAGATTTATAAATAGTAAAATTACCTAATATGTTAGATAAATGAGAATTTTTCCTTGCTTTGAACTAAGGAGTAATATAGGTTTGAATCATTGCAACTTAGTCCATTCAGTATAGGCCATAAGAAATATTAAATGGGTTAATTGTGGTTATAACAGGCCTAAACCTAGCAAGGGACATTACAAAGTAACCTTTCTTCCAAGGACAAGCAGTCACATATCCAATCCAGATTTAAGAACTCCGTATCTGAGCAAATGAAATCCCAATTTCAGCAACTCAAAGCCCAAATGCCCTTCAATTTGCAAGAGAAGTAGTTAGTGGCCAAACAACATGAACTGATTGTTGCAGCTGTGGAACCATCAGACTGTCAGATGGATACGCAAGCAATTTGATTAAGCCCATTTACAGACGACGGGACATGACTTGACTTGGTAACTTAAAACGTTCAATTAGGAAAGTTAACGCAGTGAGAATCATTGCTGAGCACATCCCTTATCCAGTTAAGTGAGGGAAATCTTTCCATCCCAATTTTCACTGTGATGGCCAATTAATTGAATTACACAAGTATTCCATCACTTGCAAGAAAGGTCAATACAACTTCAATAGTATGTTCTTCCTGATCCTCCACATGGAACCAGTGAAAAAGGTCAGTGACAGAAAAAAAGAGAATGTAATATCACCTTGTACAGAATTGCCACATAATGTTTAAAAACATACTCTTTCAACAGAATAAAAAAAAAAGGCCACAAAAGTCTC
This sequence comes from Thuja plicata, assembly GCA_018584345.1. Taxonomy (NCBI): domain Eukaryota; kingdom Viridiplantae; phylum Streptophyta; class Pinopsida; order Cupressales; family Cupressaceae; genus Thuja; species Thuja plicata. Next base: position 3,019,141 of record MU224866.1, on the reverse strand, counting down.
CAGAAATTTTATTTAAAACAAAAGAAAAGACAGTAGAAGTCTCGAACAAAACACAGAAGAGAGTGAGAGGCAGGATCATGGGTAATTTGGGCTATCCACTCTTTTTTGGTGTTTCATGTTGTGGACTAAGTAGAAACTTCCAAAAGCATCCTAGCAGTGGCACAAGCTATTGGCAAACCCAAAGAAAAATATACCAAGAAATGCCAATCAATGAGCACGAAAGTCAATAGGAGTTGTAGCTCAAAAGTAGTATATAAATTTATAACTTCTGTAGGAACTGACAAACCTATTATTGATTGAGGAACTTCCCATGTTAAAAGAGAACATATGGTTACTTTGGATTTATTTCCTGGTATGCAGGCTACCGTATTGAGTATTGGGACTGGGTTTGAGGGTCATCCATTAGACCTCAATAACAACTTTATGCATTACATCACATACTGAAAACAACAACTTTATATATTGCATGAGAAACTCGAATCCACTGCAATTTCATGCAGTTCTGTTACATACTGTTTTATTGGTGGACTACAACTTGCATTCAATGGAGAGCCAAACTATAGTCATTTCTCAAGAAGAAACTAAATTGAGCAGAAGCATATGGATGGCCAACTAAACTTGTTGAAACAATATAGATGGAAAATGACAATATATAGTCCTGCTTTTCCTCCTCATTAAATATTACTGTTTCTTCTCTGCATTGGAATTTTAGTATGGGCTTCTTGCTAGTTAAGAGCACGTTTTGTAATATCCCCAAACTCGGGTGCTAGAAAAAAAGATAAAAATTTCTGCAAACTAGAGCACACAATCTGAAAATTTATTTTCATATAAATATTTTCATTACAATCTCACAATTCTGATCAGATTTCAGAACTCATTTGTGCAAATATAATAATCAGATTATTTCCGAGCCTACCACAAAACAACAAAAAAATGCCCTTATCATAGATGGAACACTCGCAGAGTACTCGGTGAGTTGTAAAAACTCATTGAGCTTTTGGGCTCTGCGAGGTTTTCTGGTTTTTACTCACCCCAATAACTCACCGATTACTCGCCAAGTTTTTGGCAAGTCCGACTTAAAAACTCAGCCGTAGTCTTATTCCAGCGTTTAAAGGAAAAAAAACAGCCCCTCGTCAATTTTATTTCTCATTTGTTCACTTCTATTTTGCTGAGAGGGGGAAAAATACTTTTCCAAACCCTTGTAAACTGATTTCCATCGATTTGAAGCGGATTTGAGGTGGACTTGTAGCAGATTTCCAACTTGGGGGTGCTGCCCCCAAACCTCTGTTGAAAAAACAATTGGGGGAAAATTGCGCCAATAAAAGTGGGAAAAAATTAACCTTGGAGTCTGATTAGGCTCCATATAACAATAGGGAAGAGGAAGATGCAATTGTAATGATGTATTTACTTTTAGTTTTACAGAAACTATTTACTATTTTTCTTCCAACCACCAACATTCATCATGAATGCGATGTTGTACCCACTTTGTGTTTAAATATATCTAGACTCAGCTTGTTTCTTTTGTGTTCTCATTTATTGACTCATTTTATGCATCTTCTCATTGAATTTTGTAAAAAATGTACTTCTAATTAAATCCTTAGGAGAAGGTGAGACAAAGGAGTACTGAGAACTAGAATCCTTCTTAGACTTTGTGCTTGATGACTTTTGTGTCTGTACCTGCTTCCCTGAAGATGGGTGAGCTACCAATGCATGGTTCTCTGATTGAGTGAGAGAATCAAGATGAAATAGCTTTGCCTGGTCACTAGTCAAACGATCAAAAAACACATCAAAAGTAGGCATGGTAAATCTTGGACCCAAAGCATCCATGGTAGAATGGAATGTAGAAGAAAATATCTAAAAAGAACCACGAAGCTTTGAAAGTATCAGATAAATACACTTGGTATTTGTCTTATTCTCTCCACAACTATGTAAGAGGGACCTTGTAGATTTGAATTTCGTTAAGAAATCCTGAATAGAGGAAAATGTCTCAGGAGCCATGGATATCAATTCTGCTTTGATCTGAAGTGCCCGAAACTCATTTACTGTGCCAAAGAAAGTCTAAAACTTCTCCCACATCTCAACAGGAGTATCACAACTATCAAGGTGAAAAAGTAAACTATCTAAAACATGCAAAGAAAGAACACCCATGGCCTCATCCATCTTATTTTTGTGCTACATGAACTCGTAAGGATGAGTCAAAACGGGCTGAATAATATCCAAACAAGACCATAACCCGAGTGACTAGAGAAGCCTAGTTATACGAGATTTCCACAAATGATAATTATGTGGTGTGAGAAGCTCAACTGATGCTGAATTTGTCATGTCATACCTTAAGCCTACTTTATTTGATGTTTTCTTTCAAAACTAGAGAGAACATGTAGAAGGGTTTGTGTTTTATGTGTTGGAGTGTTTTGGTTTTGCTGAGATAAATGACAAAAAAAGTAGAAAGAAACACCCCCACAGAGAGAGAAACCAAACCCCAATGCAACTAAGAAGCTAGAAGAAGAAACATTAAGAAAAGGTTGCAGAATAAATGGGTGAAATACCTAGAAAATTCCCATCAAAAGGATCTCAGATCTGAAGCGGGCTCGTTAAGAGCCTTCTGACGCCTGTTCAAGAGCAAAAAATAGAGTCTGTATGCTCATTCTAGAGGCTTGGAAGCGCTAAAAATAAGGGCTCTCTTTGACTAGAAAAAAAGACAGTAAAATAGAAAAATATCATAATGAAACCCTTGCCAAAATCTCCATCTTGGAAACAGCTTTCCGACACTATCTCATTTCAAAAAAAATGGCCTCCATTTTCTCAAGTTATGAGCAAAACACCGAAGACTACTCCAAAACAAGAAACGAACCAAGAAACCCAATTGCCATGCAAAAAAAAAAAAGTTTTTTTTTTTGCAAAAATAAATGGTGGTGTGAATTTTGAGGCAGTATGGAAATCAAGGCAGCGTAAAAACTGAGGCATTTTTTTGCGTTGAAAAATATGCCAAGGTCGTGCATGCAAAAAAGAAGACCCAGATTTCAACTATGTCCAAATTGGACATGCCTTATATAAAAATAGGGGTTTTGGGGCATTCTGGACACAACCCAGATGTCAGGTTTTGCTCAAAGTGCTCCAAACAAATCCTCTTTAAATCCACACAAAAAATCGCTGAAAAAACTTGAAACCCTCGGAGCTCCAAAAACTTTAAAAACTCAAGAACGAGTTGCAATAGCAAGACTCTGATACCATGTTATAATTTATAGAATTCAACCACCAAGATCCACAACATGCAAAATAACCTATTACAAAAGCAAAGCTTGGAGGCACGAATGTTCTAAAAGACAAAATGTTCATTTAGAGAGGTAATAATAAAATATAAAGAGATCAATCCTTATAAAGGAGATCGAACACCGAGTAGGTGGAGAAACCTAGGTTGTATGAATAATTAATAAAGAATTAATTATTGCATTCCTAAAGTTTAGCTTAAGTGAACAAGAGATAAAAAGGTGACTTAAACAATTAAATCAATAATGATTTAATTAATAAGTGAACATAGAAATACCTTTTTACTCTAACAAAATTTCTTTATAATCAATAGACATGATTTTCAACATCTTATAATTAGATAAGTATTTAACAATTACTCATCTTTAATGTCTCCCATTTTTTTTATATTAAAGTAATGTTCCTATAAGTGATCCCCAATAGACGACCATGCTTAGTGGAAGGAAGATATTTCAAAATTTGATTCCCAATTTAATAAGCCATAGCTATAAAATTTTCATCTATGTTCAAAGTTAGCATGAACTCAATATCAAACATATATACTTCAAAATATTGTTCAAGTCGAAGATCACACACACACACACACACACACACACACAGATATGTGTGTGTGTGTGTGTGTGTAGTAAGATAGAAAATATGTTTAGGCTTTAGAACAATGTTGGTTTGCTCATAAAATTGACCCTATGCCACATTTAACCACATACATTTAATTAGGTTGATAAGGGGTGTAAATCTAGAAATGTTTGCAAAGAATAATGGAATAAAATACATACCTTTGAAAAAGAATCTACTGATAACCCTGTCAAACGGTCTCAAAAACTATTGATTTTTGCATTCTTGAACCAAAACTACGAGATCTACAAAACCCAGAAATCTTTTCTCGATCCGGCTCAGTTTCGATTTTGATCCTCAAGTCAATGTCAACCTTGACCTAGAATTTTTTATTCTGACCTAGGTCAGGGTTGAGGTCAACCTTGACCCAGAAAGGTTGACCTTGACCTACACAGTCTGACAAAAAATCTATTTCTGGATCCCGATAGTTTTCTGAAAAGGGTATCTGGATCTACACTCCAATTCTTTGTTCCAAACCTGTTCCTGCAAGAAAAATGGTTTGTTTGTTGGGGGGGAGGGGTTTTCTATGGTCAAAACCTGGTTTTGGAATTAACCTTATAATCAAACTAAAATTGCATAAGTAAACAAAGTAAATTAACAAATTCACCTTGCTTGTATAGAAACCCTTATGGAGGATTCAAATCCTTGGATCCACAAGTATGTATGTACCAAATGAATGTAGAATGGAGGATGTAGGATGTCTCAAATCAATTTCTTTTAGGTCTTCAACACCAATCTTGAATGGATCTTGGAATAGGAAGAAGGTTGCATGGATGTGGATAGAGAAATCTTCAACAAGAGGGCTCCATAGAGCTTGAATCCTTCAATGACTATTAATGGATCTCCTTGATAAATTGAGTGTTTGAAGGTGCTTGAACGCTTGAGAATAGATGAATGCTTCAATGGCTACTTGGTTTACTTCAAATCTTGCTTCTTCACCTTTATATTTCACCTCTTAAGTCTTTAAGTCTTTTATTGTTTTGTGCTTGATGATCATGGTTAGAGAAAATCAGAGGAGAAGGCTTCCTTACATACAAATCTAGGGCACAATCTTCTAGAGAGGCATACATAGGACAATTAAATTCTTATTAGACATATACCACTAAAAGTGGACCTATATTAAATATAATTTAAGAGTCATCATTTCGGAACCCAAAACAGTTGACCCGGAAGCGAGAATTAAATCTTTCTAAAGCCCGACATCCAAAAACTCAGAAACCTGAAATCTAGACCTTAGGTCAGAAAAAAGGTCAATTCTAACATAGGTCAAGGTCAAGGTCAAGGTCAAGGTCGACCTTGACCCAGAAAGGTTGACTTTGACCCTGAGGTCAAAAATCTCAGTTTGCAGTTTAGGGTGTCAGAAATAGGCTTAAAAAGTGGGAAATGAGGCAGAACAGGGAAAAAAGCCAGATCCAAGTCAAAGACACGTTCAAGGCGCTTGAAATAACTTCAAACCACTTACTCGGAAGGCTAAACCAGTCTACAATAGAAGTGCTTCCATTTTCCAACTATATATATATATATATA
>MU224866.1:2985609-3013668 GCA_018584345.1 Thuja plicata | reverse complement strand
TATATATATATATATATATATATGAGCTATCATACTCTAATTAAGGATATACATGCATTCATTTTGCATTGTAATATAAATCTTGAATCCTTTGTTTACCTTAAATACATCATGGCATATCCATCCATCACATGTTATATGAGCCTTGAAGATGTCACCATGTGATTAAATATATTGTATATATGGTGTTGATTAAAACCACGATGACGTAAAGATGTCTGAGTAGAATACATATAGCCATTTGGATATGTTTCATACTAAAAAGGGTAATAATGTTCAAGATCTATATTCACAATAGTTATAAAATATGTAATACCCTCTCATATGTTTCCTTTTAGTATGTGTGTGCATTCAGGACTTTCAGACATTGACTAGATATGATGGATTATTTTTCATGATTGAGGACATTATTACTTTCTTATGATGATTATTGGATGAGTTATGATGGATACAATAGCAATTGCAGGATCATTACTTATGTTTTATGATTATGTTTATATGATTACTACATGATGATTTTTATTCTATGTTTATGATTCACTAACCTATGATACATGATGATTAGGATATGATTATGTCTTATGTGTGTGTTATGATGATATCTCCATGAGATGTTTTTATGATGAGGGAGGAAGTCGTAGTTGGTCACCTACTAAGGTCCACAGGATGCCTCAATCCCCTTCATTGTCTAAACAATTTTACATGGGAATATGTGTGTGTGTGTGTGTGTGTGTGTGTTTGGGGGGGCGGGGGAGGGGGGGTTGGTGTCTACCTCCTTAGCTCAGTGGGAGTGGACCTCTGGTTTCCACATGGTTGGGTAGTTAATATTCTCTTATTGAGGTTCAATTCATGTTGTATGGATGGATCTTGCACATTTACCTTTCAGTTTTGTTGTATTAGAGGCAAGGGGTCTTCACTAAAGGGACAATACAATTTCATGTGAGTTCATATTGGCAGTCAGGGGTGGGGTTTTATATAGGAAAACATGTGTGGGGTGTATTGGAGAGGTGTTGGAGGGGGGTCACAAAATGGGAGTTTGGGGCAATATTTTTTCAAAAATAGGGGGATTCTTTAGTATGACATGAACACACTTTCTATGATTTGGTCTCACTAAGTGAAGCCCCCATGATTAGAAGATTTCATCTTGAGCCTGTTATTATGATATATTGTACTCATTGTACTCATGTATACTCATTGATGTAATTGTATACTCCTAGAAGGAGATTAATGTATTCATGGACATATTGATGTATTTGTGTTTAAAAACAATGAATTTTGTTGTCCTAGGTGAAATGATATGGAAATGTGTATTGTTGTAAATATGATCTTAAAATGTTGATTAGTAAAAGAAGCAATGACTTATCTATGTAGATGGTAAATGTTAAGTTAGAAATGCACGTATAGATAATGGGGATGAATCTTTTAATAAAGTGTATGTATAAATGTACAATGAATCTAGGAGATATAATAAATGATAGTGTTAATTGCACTGTTTGAATGATTAGAAGATGAAAAGAGATTAGAAATGAATTAGTAATTGTCAGTTAGGAATGTATTTGATACGTAATAATTGATCGTATAGTAAGGAACCTAGGTAGATGTTTCTAGAGGTAATGGTTTATTTTGTTAATGAGTATTATGATTGAGATTAGGGAAGAGATTTGGCTAATGTTTAGATAGGTAGGTTATTTTAATTTATTTAGTGATAATGGTCACATGAGGAAAGACAAGAACATAGAAAAATTTACTCTAGTACAATAAACTGAACCTAGACATAAGGAACGCCATGTTACAATTCCTATGATGTAGTTGATTATTATTTTTGGATGAATGATTATGTTAAGAATGTGTTGCTTAAAGTAGCGACGTTAGGGAACCTAGTGTGGACTTAGGTTAGATGATGAACTCTGCATTAGGTAGCATGGGCATTGAGTAATGTAATAATGAAATCTGAATTCTACATTCATATCATGCAATGTAATTAATGCATATGATATCACCACGTTTAGTTATTTGTAGTAGTTGTTATAAAAAGAGAAAAATATATTGATTTGTATCATTTATTGGTTAGTTAGTGTTGTCGTCTCAAGTTCCCTCACGAGGTGCTACAAAGTTTCTCTAAGCATTGTTGATAAATAGGTCAACTTTAGATGGTTAATAATGCTACATCTATTGGATTATGTAATCTATTTTTAATCTTTACCATATAGTGAACTCCAACACTTAAAAATGTTATTAATTCACAAAATATGAAAGGTTTACCTTAGCCACTTATGATAAAATAGGAAACTAGTCTAGTAAGTTATAGGATATCAAGATATGTTATATTGTATGGTTCCAAAATGGATCAATCTCTTAATCTCTACAATATCAACGAACTAATAGTAGGTACATTATTAATTTTAATGAAGCTACAATTTGAACTAAGTTCCTTAATTTGACTCATAGTTTAAAGGATACCAAAAAGTTCTATAACCACATCATGTACACTATGAGCAATAAGAGCCGGTACTATTTTTCAATAGAAAACATAACTGATATTGATGATTTCATACATTAGAAATTGTTTTAATGCTAGTGACTAACTTGGGCTTAATAATGTTTTAAACCCTTTCAAAATTTGAGAAATAAATGGGTGTAGGGTTTGTGGGACATTGACATACCTCTCAAGTTGCAAAATCAGGGTAGCACCATGACTTTCTTTCGATCATTGAGGGAATACTGTGTTACTCGCGCTTGTTGCAGAAAATAAAGGGATATCCAAGATCCAAGAGCTTCTCTATTTTCGGCTAATCTTTGTCATGTGCCCACATGTGATCTATGCATTTACTCCTTGTCTCATTCTCCCCTTTTGTCATGCCGTAGATGTTGTCATCCTCTCCCACAAAAATGTCTATCCCTTCTTTCAAAAGAAATGTGGTGCTGAGCAAAAGGTAGAATTGCCATATGCATGAGATAGATTTTTTGAAAGGGCTCCAAAACTTTGCACAACCAGGATTGCAAGTTATGCACAAATGGATTTGTTGAATGGGCTCCCTAACTTCACACAATCATAATTTCACTATATGGACAAGATAGATTTACGGAGAAGTGCTTAAATTCTTCTAGATAATGTTGTCTCCGAAACATTTGCCAGTGTCCTCCTCGCAAGAAAGTGTGCCTGGCAAGCGTAAAGACAAATTCTTTGCCAACATCATCCCTGGCTGCGACAGAATGGGAGCTTTGGGACCGGGTATGGATATACAATGTAACGACCCCTACAAAAGCTCCTATAAACTCCAACCGTCTGCTCAAACTACAGCCTCCTAGGCATTAGGGCTTCATTTGATCGTGGGGAAAGCCATGGACAAACACCCCATACTTTGGCCTAACATATACGTCTGTAATGGGCACTGGTTTCAGGTTTATACTAGGGAGGAGATGAATGCAGTCATCCTCTCGACCACCATGATGCGGCAAACCAACAGTTAGCATACCAATACTATCCTTTGAAATGGTCTCGTAGATCTAGTTGCAAAACGTGGAAAACACAAACAAGGCAAACAGTTCGATACCTCAAGGACTTTCCAGATTTGCAGAAGATAGATTTCCTGAAACGGCTTTTGGATACTCCCAAGCAAATGTACTTGCCATGAATAAGGCTACGCTACGCACCACATAGCTTTTACTGTTCATGTTTGAAAAGATTTCCAATAAAAATGTTGTTGGCTTAAGTGAAACCATATTTACCATCTACGCCTATTGGCATCTTGAAAACCCTTGCTCACTTTCGTAGTGCAAAGTATCTGGGTTCTCCATAAAAAGTATCTTAATGCAGTGAAGGCTGCGCCCTATACCCTTGGCATGGTGTCCGTGTCTGTCATTAATTTCATCTCGACTTCCTCACTCTTCTTTGCCAACCGTGCACTTCCCCCTTCATATTACATTAGATTTAAATGTCGTCTCAATTTTGCGATCTCTTTGGGCACGTTATTCTCATTACTCTATGCTGGTATGCACGGATGTGACCAAAGGATTCAATAGGAGCCATCCTTGTATACACAGGTAAATTAGGTGGGAAATTTTTTGATAGTTTCATTGTATGTTGGTGATTTACTTTTCACCAGAGACCTCTTTATAGATTACGTTAAGACAACCAACAAAGAAAGTTTTTTATGATTGATTTAAGGATGATGAAATATTTCTTGTTATTGAAATTACTCAATCTAAAGATGGTATTTTTCTTTGTCAAACTAAAGTATACAAATCATATTTTGAGAATGTTTAAGATGCTGAACTCTACAAAACTCAATAAGAAGAATCTAGGGTCAAGTGTTGATCTGACTTTGTATAAGAAATTGGTTGAAAGTCTCATTTATTTGCCATCACCAACACCTGACATAATGATTCTTGTAAGTTTAATTTCTAGATTTATGGATTCTCGAAATAATACTAATTGGCAAGCTGGAAAAACGATGTGAGGATATATTGTTGGAACAACAAATTTGGTATCTTGTATACTTTGGGTTTAAATTTTAAATCAACTGCATAAACTCATAGTTATTTTTCAAGCAGTATTGATTACAAGCAAAGCACGTGGGGATACATGTTTAGTTTTGGATCAAATGTGATAGCCTGTGTTGAAAAAAAACAAAGGCAAAAAATAGAGCAAGGAGGAAAAACACAGAGGAGAAACTAATGGAAGAGAAACATAATGAAGAAACCAATGGAAGACCCTCAATTGATCGCAATGATTAGATAACAATCTGATGCTGGAACCATTACAACTGCCTCTTTAAATAGAGGTCTTTAGAATGCTCTAGAATATGTTCTAGAATAGTCCGTGTAGTATAGATTGTACTAGAAGTTTCCAGTTTAACTGTGCAGTGGTCGGTGGTAAGTAGATAATTAATTTACTTTTCCAACATCCCCCCATAAATTAATTATCGAATTGTTTTAGATATCCCCCCATAATCCACAAGTGATGGGTCCCGGCTTATAGCCTTGTTAGGTACCCATTTACAATTCACTTATCAAATTCTCCAATACATTGTTTCCCCAATCACTGTGGGTTTTCACGGATTACCCCTAACCAATGTGCAAGTTTGATGTACTTTTTCAGTCACCACAAACTTTGCACTCAAGTGGTTCTAGTTCACCACAAACCTCACGCATGAAATAAGAAAGTGGTTTAAGGATGACCACGAACCTCACAATAAATGGTTTCAGGATTACCACAAACCAAGCACTCACTGGTTCTAATGACTATAAATCATCATTGCAGGGAAACTATCATCACTCTGGGATTTTCTTGATTTGCACCTGCATGAAACACGATTATTGAGTCCATATGAAAAGAAATCCATCTACCGAGATACATGGGTGCCCAGCCGCTGTACTTGCCAGTTCTATAAGAATCCTTTTCGGATACACGGTTCATCAATAAGTTAAACCGAAAAACTTATGGGGTGTCGGGTACAACCGATAATGCACCCCAATAACTCAGGTACAATACATTCTTCAACTTCGTGATTGCACACTATTTGAAATTGGCCTTTCTTCAAGAGCCTCCCAAATACTATTAATCACTTTACAAAATGAAAACAGTGATATCTTGAGGAGCATCTGAACGGTATTCAACTCAAACAACAAACTTTAGCATACTCTCTCACCTCCAATCCAAACAATGTAAGTGCAACCTCAAAGTTATAATCTCCTCATTCAACCTTTCCACATAAAAGAAAATAACATTGAGCAATACACTTTGGACTCTATACTGCCCAACGCACTTACTCAACAGTTATTGCATTTGGAAGAGCATTAGAACTCTCTAAATGTTCACAAAAAACCAATTTCCAGAACGGCAATACAGGGGAGATCTGAACCAAAATCTTACCTTTTAAAGTCAACAGATAAAATTATGGAATGGCAGGTCACTTATTTTATTGCACTCACAGATCTGTATTTTTTATTCTCGCCGTGAAACGACGTACAAGAAGGGCTGCGATAGGCCTAAAGACCTTATATACACACTGACTTTCTAACATAAAATCTGTGATTACCTTTTTAGACTAGCGGCTCTCCTTCTTAGGGCAACAACTTTTTAGTACTTTGATCACTTCTTCCCTTTGGCAGCGGCAGTGATCTGCTCTTATATCTGGCTGTGATCTCCACTTTCCTGATTTCAGCGGCTCTTCTATGGCAGCGACACACCACTCTTTCTTTGCTCAATACGGCAACCTTAACCTTTCTCCACACTCGTTGATAGGAGAACAATTTCCTTACTTTTTTGTTTAAACTCTTTCCATTACCATCTCTGTAACAAAAACATTGGCTTGTTGCCCATTTTCTTAACACACACTTCACAGGCTGCTTTTTCCAGCAAAGCAACTTTTATTACTCACAAACACTCTTCACAGCCCCAAGATCTTCATCTGCTCTGATACCATGTTGAAAAAAAACAGAGGCAAAAAACAGAGCAAGAAGGAAAAACACAGAGGAGAAACTAATGAAAGAGAAACATAATGAGGAAACCAATGGAGGACCCTCAATTGATCGCAATGATCAGATAACAATCTGATGCTGGAACCATTACAGCTGCCTCTTTAAATAGAGGTCTTTAGAATGCTCTAGAATATGTTCTAGAATAGTCCATATAGTATAGATTGTACTGGAAGTTTCCAGTTTAACTGTGCAGTGGTCGGTGGTAAGTAGATAATTAATTTACTTTCCAACAGCATGGACATTAAAGAAGCAACCTATTATGATTTTATCATCTGTTAAGGCGACGTATGTTGCAATGACAGTAGCAGCTTTGCACTTGGTGGATGTGAAGTATTTTGGCTGAATTGTTACATGAACAGGTGGAACCAACTCAGATTTATTGTCACAACAAATCACCCATTGCCTTAGCAAAAGGAACATGTTTCCATAAGAAAGTAACCATATTAATACGAGGCATCAGTTCATTTGACAATTGATAAACAACAAAGAAATTTGTATGAAGTTTTGCAAATTAAAAGATAATTTGTAAATATATTTACAAAACTCTAGATAAAAGAGTTGTTTGAAAATCACAGAAAAAATATAAGAGTTTGTATGATGTGACAGCCAGTATTATTAAACAAAAGTATTATAATTAAAAATATTTTCTCTGACCACCAGTGAAGACCGACTTTGTATTAAATGTGTCATCAGCTTCCTTTCAGAGATGAAATTTTCATTACCCTGTGCTACTTTCACTTAGAATGAATTTACCATTACATACGCAGTTACTGAGGCACCAACGTGGAAGGGTATATTTCAACGGCCAGACCCATTATAAGGAATCACACTTTACTCTGCAAGCCTATCATAAGTTTTCTTCATTTGTCAAAATTAGGAGCATATTTTAATAAAATGAGTTTCCACCTTTTTTATTATTTAATCTAAATGTGTATTCAAAAAGAACATTAATAGTGAAATGAATCTTTTACATTTACTAATATTTATGAAATGCTAGCATTTGATTATCAATTGAGCTATCAACTATTCGTTTGTTCTCACATTATGTGATAACAACTACAAGCTACACAAGGCTTAGAAGGGCTCACAGGAGCATTTTCACCTCAATGAATGTTCTGGATTGGGAAAGGTTTGAATATCGGTGATACGTGGTTTAACCATCTCTTTCTCACAATTTTTATACTTGTGAGGGCTACGTAACAAATATACAACAAATAATGGGCAGGATTATAGTGGAATTGTACCTATTTTCCCTGCTTGCCGTGAATTAAGTTACTAAACTATTAATTTTTTCACGGATTGAGGGGACATTGCTTATGAATTAATCTGTATACAACTCTGTTATACATCTTGGGAACACAAATTACAGATATTTGAACTCTTTCGATTTCATTATTTGTACTTGCTGTTATCTATTAATATAAATTATGTTTTGTATGCTGTAGCATACAATTGTGAATGCTCTGTTTGTTTTCTTCTTTCAATACTTTGTTATTGTGATTCCCCTGCACCTAAGATTGATTGACAATAGCACTTACAAAAGTTTTCTTATTAAAAGCTGAAAAAGCTTTTGTTTTCCAAGGACCATAGGTCATGAACTTCAGATTTTACAATTTGATCGGTGCTTCTCCTACTGCTGCTTAGGAAACTACAATTATTTTATAAAGCAGACTCTGCTTAGTAGTTATAAGCAGGGGTAGTAATTATATACTTTAGCTTGTTGGTGAGCCACATACATTCCTCTCTTATTTCATCTTGTTCTCTCGTTCACAAGCTTTTGCAAGTGGGCCTTTTGGACTTGCTGAAGCTGCATCTGAGATTGTGAATAGCTTCTTATAGAATCTACTTCAATGAGTGCGCAGATTAGAAGTTGCTTCAACATATCCTCTCTGCCCACTACACACATTACTATTCAGAACTTATAAACTGCGTGAAATTCCAAACCAATGCAATTAAAACTATGAGAGTGGGTGTATTAAATTTGAAACTGAATGCAAGTGTAGGCTTGAGCAATCACATCTTTCTACAGAGAGTCTATGAGATAGAGTCGTTAAAGCTAAATTGAAAGAGAAATCTATTAACTACATTTCTAAGGAACCGCGACCAGTCCAGCCATTCTTTGATTTATATCCATACCCTATTTCAACAACCCCTGTTCTAACAAAGACAGAGAGGATACCAGCAAAGGTATTTGGCTTTAAACTTGACAATTGCATTTGTTCGAGAGTTTCTGAATCTTTTTCAATAAATCCAATTTGCGTATGTCCTCATATTGTCAATGCATGTGAGGGTTTCTATGCCTCTGCATATTCATTTCTAGAGGAAAACAATCGATACAAACTAAAACCTATAGCGAAAAACTTGACATTTGCAAGAAAAATTTGTATAAGGACGAGCTTGCAGAAATAATGATGAATTTTAAAGAAGGTCCTGCTACTGAAAACAGGTACTAAGTGGGCATGCATTTAACTTTAGCTCTAAGAACAAACAAAGTTAATTGATTCATCTGAATGTCAATCGCCTACATAATTTTATCCAGGAGAGGATCATATATGAGTAAGTGAGCTCAAACACTATTCCAATAACGATAGATTTGCAAATGCAGTCCCTGGTACAGAAAGTGCACTTGTAGTTATATGACGTAACCGCACCTTAACTGCACTCAATAAACTGTGTAGAATTTTGTTCGCTGCGCCATTTTACCATTAAAAATATTTGGGATTACAAAGAAAGAAACTGTTGGATTTTGTACTCATCCAACTTAGAGACCTAGGGTGTGGTGGGTTTACTGATTTGATCAATGTTAGCTTGACTTTGATAAAAGAAGTTATGTTATGACAAGCTTCATTGGAAGCTTCCCCCACCTTAATCTAAGTATCAAACATTGTTTCTCTGTTTGGGACACCATTTATCTTTAGAATTAAGGATCCAATATTCAGTACCCTATGAAATATAATAATATAGAAGCGTAGTAGCACCACACTCTGTCCATTAATAAACGATTAAAAGCATATTAGAAAGGAATGATACATAGACAATTGTGAAAATATGAAATGGCATATAGTACATTTTGTTGACAAAGTTTATTACTTTCATCAAGAGGGGACCTCAAAAAAATCTGACTCAGTCTCCAAATGCACGTGTTTGTGTAATAATTATGTTTCAGTTCTGAATTCAAAGTCTAAGTTTGAGTAACGTTTTAACACATCGATTAACCACCCTCTCATCATTGCCAGGGGAATAGCGGAATAGTTGAACTGACTCTTGCCAATATTTACCTATCCCTAACATGCATCTTGAATTCTCAATACAGATCATAGTTCATTGTATACAAAACTCTCGTGTTAGTTTATACTGTTCTTGGTATTTATCCAAAAGGACCATCCCTAAATAAACACGAACACATGATATCAATTCAAAATGCAACTTTTCAGAAGTTACAATTTAAATTCATTCTATTGATACCCTCATCTTATAAACAGGAAGAACAACAGTATGTAAAGTCAAATGAAGCACTAAATTCTCAATCACCATCACGAAAAGGAAAGATGCAAAGGAGTCAACTAATGTCATCATTAAAGTACCAAAATATTGTAACCACCTCATACAACTAAAATCTATAGTAATAGTTGTTGGGTGATGCGACGCGCTCCCCTGCCCACAGGTGGTTAATTATGTGGTGTTCCATGTTCACTAACAGTCATGGCTTTTGGTGCAACGGCAAGTGGGCCCTACAATTGGTATCAGAGCCTGGTTTTGGCNTGGTCATGGGTTCAAATCTCCCCGGTGCCTTCCCGACCCGCGTAAGCACCTGGTATGCGCGTCGAGGGGGAGATTGTTGGGTGATGCGACGCGCTCCCCTGCCCACAGGTGGTTAATTATGTGGTGTTCCATGTTCACTAACAGTCATGGCTTTTGGTGCAACGGCAAGTGGGCCCTACAATAGTTTGACATAAGCCAAATTTTACATGTATATATTTTGGAAATGACATGTTCTGACTCCTTATCGGAGTATTCTAAATGCTCTTTTATACTCCGACATAAATCTTATAATGCCCATATTATGTTGCTCATATGCTTCTTTCACTCGGAATTATAACAATACTCAATGAAGACATTGAAAACAAACCCGTGAGTTGAACCGCGGGTTCGCTGTTTTGTTGCATCATATATTTTCCATGATTTTGTGACTAATGCAGATAAGAATTTCCTTATCATCTATCTACTTGTTCAAATATCCTTGGAAATGATTTAAAATAGAGAAAATTGTAAAATTATGGGAAAGAACACAATGTGTAGAGACGCTAGGACCCAGTTTGGAAACAAAAATTCAAATGATAATCATGTTGCTCAAATCTTACTGAGCAAGAGGTATAGTATTTCATAATAAATAAGATAAAAATAATACTTACACAACATCTAAAGGGATATCTGATTTTTTTATTTTTAGAAAACCTTGAAAGAAAAGAATTTATTACCATATTCCATAATATCTAATTATCCACTTATTTCATAACAGTGACCCAAAATATTCTGTTAGCTCGTGGACATTCGCTAATGAGTCCTTATATGATTGCCTATACCTACTTCATACTATTGAAATGCTATTTCTTGTTGTTGTGACATGCAGAATAGTATAGATTAAAAGCGCACATTACATATTAAGCCAATGCTTTTAGAGGATTCTACAAAGAAGAACATGTTGAAGATTGACTAAGGCCACCATACGGTGGAGGACCATACAGCAAAGGCCACCGTACGGTGGAGGATGACGGAAGGTGAACCGTACGGCAAGACCACCGTACGGTGGAAATAATATCATCGTGCGGTGAAGAGGGAAGATGCATGTACGGTAGAAATGAACCGTACGGAAGGTGAACCGTATGGCAGAGACACCGTGCGGTGAGGAGAAGGTGCCTGCGCGACCGCCAGAGGATGTGTCTCACGGTACGAACAGATCACTGTATGATGGAGGCAATCTCACCATACAGCAAAGGGAGAAGTTACTCGACGGAGGTAAACATGCCGAAGGGAGAAGTTACCCAACGGAGGTAAACATACCGGAGGGAGAATTTACCTGACGGAGGTAAACATGTCGAAGGGAGAAGTTACCCGACGGAGGAAAACGTGCCGAAGGGAGAAGTTACCGTAAGCAAGACTCGACGGAGGCAAAAGTGCTAAAGTGAGTAATCACCATGTGTGACAGACGGTTGGTAGACAACTGTTTTACCGATAACCGTTCTTGTACCGAATTCTGTAACAAATTGTAGTGTGCATAAATGGCTGCAAGATTCATGAAGAATTGTATGGTTGTAATATCAGGTTGATTGTAACACAATCTGAGCCTGTGAACCTGTACGGAAAACCAGAGATTTTGTATGTAATTGTTTACTGTAATACAAAGTTGCTCGGGGGTTTTTCGGTGGTGGGTTTTTTCCCGTAAGGGTTTCCCACATAAATCTTTGTCTCTTGTGTTTTATCTTGTGTGTGGCTTTATTTTCTCTGTTCTTATTTTTCCTATGCATCTCAGTAGATTTGATCAATTTCCCCTGTAAATTGACATTTGGAAGGCATTTCCGCGAGTAGCTTTCCTAACAAGTGGTATCAGAGCTAGACCCATTACCATTATTCTGTTGGATAGGGTTGGTTGTTTGGGTAGGGTTGGTCGTTGGTGTCAATTTGGTTCCAGTGGGAGTTAGTGAAGTGTTGATCTTGAAATCAAGATGGCGGGTACATTTGGGAGAATAGAAATTGAAAAGTTTAATGGCACAAATTTTGAGTTGTGGAAACTTAAAGTTGAAGATATGTTGGTAGACCGAGATCTATGGGCTGCTGTGTCTAGGAACAAGCCTTCAGGCATGAAGCAGGAAGATTGGGATCTGGCAGATCGAAAGGCGAGAGGAATGATACGATTGACACTGGCAGATAGTGTCCTATTAAACGTCCATGAGGAGAAAACCACACATTCTTTATGGAAGAAATTGGGAGATATTTATCAAGGAAAATCCTTGGTAAACAAGCTCTTCCTGAGAAAGAAATTGTACTCTTTGAAGATGGATGAAGGAACTGTTGTGGCTGGTCATTTAAACGCGTTCAATATGGTGGTTGCACAACTGACATCTGTTGGTGTGTCCATAAGTGAAGAGGAGCGTTGCATGTTGTTGTTGAGTTCTTTGCCTGATTCCTGGGACCATCTTGTGATGGCTATTGGAAGTGCTACTACTTAGTTTAAAATTGATGAAGTAGTTGCTGCACTCTTGTCAGAAGAGATGCAGAGGAAGACTTCTGAAGTGGCTATGGCTAAGGTGGTTCTTGTTGTTCGAGACCAATCGAAGGACAAAGGCAAGGACATGAAGTCTGAATCTTCTGGAAAGAAGTCCAAAGTGAAGTGTTGGAACTGTGGGCAGACTGGTCATATCCGAAAGGATTGCAAAGAGAAGAAGAAGAAGAAGAAGAAGAAGAAGAAGAAGAAAGTGGAGATTTCTTTTGATTCTGAGTCTTTTGATAGTGACAGTGAAGATGCTAGCTGTGCTGCTTTAGCTAATCGGTCATCTTATGATGACTAGTTTGATTAATTTGGTCTTCATGTGGAAGATGGTAGTCACGATGCCATGTGTGACTCGACACTACAGTACGGTAGGAGTTGATGGCAGTGACGTAGGTGCCATGAGTGACTCGTCACCACAGATCAGTGGGAGTTTTAGCAGTGATGTAGATTCATCGTTTGATGATGGATGAAATGTTGTGTCATGGTAAACTCTTGAATGCATTTAGAGTTTTTGGCATGATATTGTTATGTTCATATGGAGCATGTTACCTCTTTGGATGAGATGTTTTAGGTCATGATTGTCATGCTTACGTTCCTGATTCTGCAGTTGGAACTTTGACATTGGTCTTGGTTTAGTTTTTTGTGTTTTGAGTACATTGATAATTTGCTTGGTACTTCATGATATTGTGGCTTTGCATTTGGAGTTTGGCATGGGTTTATCAGTTATAGGTGCTCATGGATACATAGAAACAAAAATGGTGTGCATACTTGGTGATTGTTTCTGTTAGTCGTGCTGAGTAACTCTTTCCTTCGTCAAGTGGGAGATTGTTGAAGATTGACGAAGGCCACCATACGGCAAAGGACCCCGTACGGTGGAGGATGACGGAAGGTGAACCGTACGGCAGGACCACCGTATGGTGAAAATAATATCATCGTGTGGTGAAGAGGGAGGAGGCATGTACGGTAGAAATGAACCGTACGGAAGGTGAACCGTATGGCAGAGACATCGTGCGGTGAGGAGAAGGTGCCTGCGCAACCGCCAGAGGATGTCTCACGGTACGGACAGTTCACCGTACGACGGAGGCAATCTCACCGTACAGCGAAGGGAGAAGTTACCCGACGGAGGTAAACATGCCGAAGGGAGGTAAACATGCCGACGGAGGTAAACATGCCGAAGGGAGAAGTTACCCGACGGAGGTAAACATGCCAAAGGGAGAATTTACCCGATGGAGGTAAACATGCCGAAGGGAGAAGTTACCTAACGAAGGTAAACATGCCGAAGGGAGAAGTTACCTGACGGAGGCAAACGTGCCGAAGGGAGAAGTTACTGTAAGCAAGACTCGACGGAGGCAAAAGTGCTAAAGTGAGTAATCACCGTGTGTGACAGACGGTTGGTTGACAACTGTTTTGCCGGTAACCGTTCTTGTACCGAATTCTGTAACGAATTGTAGTGTGCATAAATGACTGCAAGATTCGTGAAGAATTGTATGGTTGTAATATCAGGTTGATTGTAACACAATCTGAGCCTGTGACCCTGTACGAAAAACCAGAGATTTTGTATGTAATTGTTTACTGTAATACAAAGTTGCTCGGGGGTTTTTCGGTGGTGGGTTTTTTCCCGTAAGGGTTTCCCACGTAAATCTTTGTCTCTTGTGTTTTATCTTGTGTGTGGCTTTATTTTCTCTGTTCTTATTTTTCCTATGCATCTCAGTAGATTTGATCAATTTCCCTTGTAAATTGACATTTGGAAGGCGTTTCCGCGAGTAGCTTTCCTAATAGAACAAGTATTTTGCATGATCAAGAAAACTACTGATACTCATATGTGGTACGGATTCCATCACACTAATGATACTCATATGTGGCAGGGATTCCATCACCGACTATGACCTGCCTGGCTTGCATTTGCCTCAACTCCAAAAGGAGTTTCTTCAGCCACTTCACGACCTACAGCAACTAACAAAGATCTACACTTCTCGGCAAGATCAAAGTTGTTAGCGGACTCTAATCTTCGAATTTTATCTCTGAGATTTTTCTCAAGATTTTTCCGAACTGCATCATCCTTACAATAATCTACTTTATGCTCTAGCAAGATTGACTCCCCATGTCTATTAACAGCAGCGAGAATATTAGCATCGTTATAGGCAGGGAGAGGGATGCCAACTTTCTCATGATCCTCAATATATCTCTCCCATGACAGTCTCGAAACGACTTCTGGATTCGGGGGCTTATAATTTGCAGCAGCAAAATGTTTTTTGTTTAATTCTTGTATGAAATCTTCCTGATTTCTTCTGATGGTCTGTATTTTACTCTCGAGCTCAGCAATTTCATTATTGAGCTCAGCAATCTTCTCTTCAACATCCATCCTGTATAAAGTGGTATCGTCACTGAGATCATTTAGTTGAAAATCAAGGGTAGAAAATCCTCAGAAGGGATCTACATCTCTAGAATCACATCCCAATTGGTGATGCTATAAAGCTTATGAACAATAAAAAAAATGAAAAATAGTTCTAAATAATTTTCCTAATTATACTATATTTCACATGAGGCTCGATGGTTTCAGATAATATATGTTATCTTAAATTAGTTGACAAATAAAATATTTAAACAATCTTCAAATTAAATTTTATATATGAAATATCAATCATAAAATAAATATTTCCAGATAAATGAAGTGTTAAAACTTTTTACTTTCCTTAAAGAAATTTAATTTAAATCGATGATAGTCTTATTAGTTCATAAATTGAATATCGTTGGGATGAAATCTGTTTTTTTCCAGTTTAATGTAAATGGAAAACAGAATTTGATATTTTTGTAGACTATTAAATAGAGAATAAAATGAACATATCAAAATAGGTTTGAGCTAGAAAAACTCTCTCGAAACAAAGAACCCACTAGGAACAAAGATCAAGAAAGATTCTTACCTCAATATTTTAGCAAAACCTGTAAGATATCCACACAAGATTCTAACCTACCAACGAAGCACCGGAAAATGAATACATAAATCAAGGGAAAAGAGCAACTTATATATCATCAAACATTCATTTTGTTTGTGGTTCAGAAATAATGATGGACGAAGGTTCAATTTATAGATTTATGATAGAATTAATCAACGGTGAAGATTAAACAAAATTCGAAGGAAGATCAACTGTCTTAGATTGAACCATCTAAAGATAGCATAAGACATAATGGTAGGTGTAAGAAATGGTAGAATTGTTGCAAGAGGAAAATAGGCAAGTGGTACAGAGGTTTGAAAGATAATTCTATAAGGAGAAAGGTGTAAGAAATGGAAGAAATGCAGCAAAAGGAGAACATACATGTGGCTGCACAAAGGTTTTAAATATAGAACTTGAGACAATCCTTCAAGGAGAGAAGACAAGTGACTGAAAAGTTATGGAATTCAATAATTATTTTTTGAAAGGTTGAATTCGTCCACAAAATTTTGAATGCTTTCTAATGGCTATCACCCACTAAATTCCCAATGCAGCGGAAGCCTGAAGGTCAAATGTGGTAGAACAGGGGAATAATTCTAGCCCGCTTTTGAAACATTAAAGCCAACCATCAAGCAGACTCTGCATATGGCGGTGAGAAGAAGCTTATTAACGATTCGTGACATCTTCTCAGAAATATATAACCTTCTCATAACATGTTAATGATTTGTGTTTTTCAAGGAGAACATATGCAAATACTGCGCTTCTATACTTTACACCAACAATTTAACTGTTCTCAAATGCTCGAAGATTAATTTTAATGACACCATATAGTAGCTCATATCATCTAGATTAATTGTGATGACAACAAATAGAAGTAGCTGACATCAACTACAAATAACCAAGAAAAACTAGTTTGTGTTTATGCTATGGCGTTTGTTTCCAATTTTTATTTTTGAGTGTAGGCTTATTTGTATATTCTTGAAGTTATTTAGGTTGTGTTTGCTTTTTTGAGAGATTTTTTTTTTTTGAAGTTTTTGTTTATTTATTTATTTTTCTTATTAATTTTTATTTATTTATCTTTTCTTTTCTTTTTTCAGTTTCTTGTTCTTAGTTCTTTGGTTTCTTTTATTTTTATTAATCTATTATTTTGTCTATGTTATTATTTACCTTTTTTTTAATGTTTGTGTGCCTTTTTCTCCTTCTATCCTTCTTTTCTCCTTCATTTTTTAAACTTGTTTTAGTTTACACTTTCATTCATTTTTATTTTGGCATTTTCTCATCTTAATGATGGATGATAGAGTGTGATCCTAAATGTTGATGCAAATAAATTATACATAATCAATCGAGAAGCATACTAGTTAACCATGATCGAATTTGGAGATATGATTTCTTTGATGCAAAGAGGTTACACTACATCCCATATTAAATTGTGGGTCCATCCTCCTTATAGCAAGGTTAGGTACCATGTGCGTGAATGTGGACCTCTAAACTATAGAGACACTTTGATAGGTCATTGCGTGATTAATATATGAAACATTGATCTATGAAAATAACATATTAATCTAAGTTGATCTATTGCCTTCTAGTATGCAAGAGTATGAGTTTTCTCTTAGATCGTTGCAAACCCAGTGACTTGACATTGTCTAAATGATGTGAAAATGATATTAACCTATTGATGCAAGTACGAGAGATGATTAATCCAATGATTAGCTAAGATTGATTATTAAAGCCCAAAAGAAAGTGTCCCTAGATTATGAATTCAAATACTTGAAATATGTAAAATATACTAAATGCTTAAATGCTTAATAAACAAAAACCTGCATAATAACTCTACTCAAATTCTTGGACCCTTTGTGAGGGAAATGAAGCTTTCATTTATAGAAAATCTCTCTTGAGTTAATGATCAAGATTGTTCAAGTTGAAGAACGAACAAGATTGACTCGAAGAAGCACAATCCATGTGCACAGAAGATCATTGGTTGAGAGAGTCAGTTAACTGAACTGACTAATCAGTCATTTAGGAAACTTCTAAAATCAGTTTTTAGTTAACTCGATTGTTTCCAAAATGAGAAGTAGAAAAAACTTAGTTAACAGAATAAGACAAATTTGTTTCTAATTTGATGTTCAGTCAACTAAAATGATGACATAAAATGCATTTTTGAATATTAAAATAATTTAAATTGCAAATTTTACTCAACTTATTAAGTTTAATTCCTTTTTTGTATTTAATTGACAATATCCTATTTATTTAATCAACATACTAGGATGTTAATTAAATTGATGATATAATTATTATTTGTGAATATTTTGGGTTTTTAGAAATTAATTAATTAAATCAAATGTGATGACACATTAGGACATAGGGTCCAGGTCAGATCAGACTAAAGCTATTGAATTGCGTTTAGGTTAGGACTTAGGGTGATCAAGATTAGGGTTTTCTTGAATGGAGATCAAGATTGGGGGTCTAGGGATTAGATGACTATTTTTAGGTCATTATATTTGCCCCTCTTTGAATTGATGTGTGATCAACACATTGATTCAAAGATGTATTAGCGATGAGATGAAGAATAGTTTGATGTGAAGTGATGAAACCGTGATTTCATAGAGGATCAACTCCGAGCTTGATTGAAAAAAGATTGGTCAAAAGATATAGAATTGAATGCTCAGTTTGATTTGAAGCAATGAAACCAAACATTTGTCGTAAACTCTTAAAACTTTTGATTGGTTTTAATGGATAACCAGTTTGATTTGAAGCAATGAAGCCAATTTGATCAATGTGTCTGGTTTCAGAAATGAATGATTCATATAAGGCTGATGTGTCTGGTTTTGAGTTACAATCCATCATTGTATAAGACAATTGATTGGGATGTCTTTCATTTACGATAATCTCAACTTGATGTGATGTCATGAAACTGAGATGTCAGGCGCCCCAATGATCGAAAGAAAATCAATAGAGTAAATTGATGTCGAAAGAAACTAATACTATTTGTATGTATTTAGGACCTATTCTGCGCTTATTTTGAGGTCTTGTTGACCATGTTTGACCAAAATGTTGGTAGGGCTGACCAATTTTGACCAAAATTATGATGCATGCATTTATTGGAAGAAAAACACAAGAGATTAGTATTGGTTAAGAGTCCAAAAAGACTGATTGTACAATCGGTCAACTGTGTTTGACTAAAAAAGTCAACTATCAAATTTGACAAGTGAAACGATCTTAAATTTTGATTCAGTCTTGAAAATAAAATTAGAAGGATAGTCAAATTAGCTATGGGTGCAATTTTCACGTCAATTGGAGCAAGTTGAAAATTAGGTCAAAACCCTATATAAAGGCCAAAAAGCATCATTTTAATTCATTTCATCCTTTTTGAGTTTTAACCCTTCACTGAGAAAAACGGTGGTCCCCGTTAATACTCATCAATTCTAGTGTTAGTGTGTCCACAACCAATATAGGAACTACCGAGCCATAGTAAGTGCATGACAAATACCCCATTCAATTCATGTTTTGTCAATTTTGATCAATTTTTCCATTGTTTGGCACGTTTTTCTTTTTGAATCCTCAGTTTTTGGTATGAGTCCTGGGGAGGGCTTGTACAAAAAACTTCTCCAATATAGTTACTCGTATAAAAATATTAGTTTTCTCGTATGCCTATACCCTTAGCTCATACGAGAACCCTCAAATCAGACACTTTTCTCGTATCGTGAACCTTAGCTGCACATATTAGATTAATGACTCGTACTTCTCTATGCAAATACTTGTACGAGAATAGATGCCAGTTTCTTTGCTCGTATTTTAAATGGCGACTATTTTTGAGCCTTCAAAATGTCAAATTTTGATTTTAGTTGGGGTTGATCTAGCATCTTTAGCATGTTTTGTAGCATTTTCATTCATCATTTGGTCACTCTAACAATCATATTAATCAGTTGTTGTTCATTTTCTGCAAGATTGATTACCGGATATACAGTTTCAGATTACCTATTCGCCTACCATGCACTTGGTAGAGAGATTAGATGATGAACTAAGAGCTACCATTGTAGAGTGTGGTTTTGGCTGGCTTATGGAGATACTTGAGATAAGGGTGAACAATGGACTACTCATAGTCTTGGTGGAGAGATTCTATAGTGAGAATAATACCTTCCATATGCCCATAGGAAATATTATAGTGACACCATAGGATGTATACCTGATCCTCCGCATCTCTTTTAGAAGGCATCCTATACAGTATAAGAGTGCCCAATGTCCAAGGATGTTAGCACATGACTGGATCCTTAGCTTGATGAGGATATTATAGAGTGATGGGTGTCATGGGACACTTGCATGAGTAGGTACGTTGAGAATTATCCTCTAAGTTGTTTCATGGGAATATTCATTGGGTGTTTGATCATGCCTAATAGAGGGCAACATGGGTTGTAGTGGGGGTGCGGGTTGATCTTGGAGGAGCTGCTGGATAAGCTAGTTGATGCAGTTAAGGACAAAGAATCTCCAATGGAGATGTTGAATCTTTGTAGAAGTTATCAATACAACAGAAAACATCAAGACACAATACACAACAACATGAATTTCTTCCAAGAAATTTCTTTATTACTCATAATTTCATCATACATGTTAGGTTGTAAGGCCTTCCCAATTTCAGCCACACACAATAAAAACCAATCAACAAGACTTGGATCTTCTATCAGATCCACCCAAGCCCACAAGATAATCCAACTACTAGCTATTGAAGCTCTCTAGGCTCCCACCTCCTCCAAAATACATCACAACTCTAGATTTATATAAAAATAATAGTAGGTTGGCCGCAACAAACTAGTACAACCTCCAAGGCAAACTTGTAAGGCCAGTCGACGTTAAATCGCAAAACAAATACAAAAAATAAATGCTTTTCATTAAGAGATTCAACAACCAAGTATGCTACACATAGAACCACCTCGAGATCCATGTCATTCATCTATAATGATCAAAATAATTAACCAAGCCTTAATTAATTGACTGGTTAATTCCAAGAACTAGTGTAAGGATGAACAATAGCAACTGATAGAGAATCAATAGTATCTCTCAAATTACTCCACAAGAAGAAGCACTATCATAGACATAGTATTGATGAAGAACAAGGAAAAAACCATTTTAAGCGCTCTTCTCCAACATCTCTATAGATCAACCGCTCACAAAATCTCATAAAACTGTGTGGAACCAGAAACTCCTTCATACATCCAGTCAGAGAATCCAACATAACCCAAGCATGGTAACTCCAAACAAGTTGCGATCATGTAGGAAAAGATTCCTAATGATCCCATGAACAACATGTCATGATCACACCTTTTGAAGATCCACCAAACCAACAATCACCCAACCGATGACCTAGAATAGAACCAAACATAAAGACTGGTAACAAAGGTTCACCAGAACACTGATTTTTTTTTGGATGATGCAAGATTACCAAGGAACCATGATTCTCTTGCATCAGACACCCGAGGTACAAAAAATATTTTCAATGAGAACAACTCATGAAAAATTGGAAGAACAAGGGATAGTAATCCCATACTCTTTCTTCGCCCACAACCCCTCTTTTCTTGCAACCTAAATTGTCTTCTTCCTGTTATCAACCAGGTCCAACTTACCAACAGATCCAACCTTAAACTCAACCTTTAGGTCACACCTTCTAGAAAGACTCAAATTATTCAACTCCTTCTCCCCATCCTTGAAAAGAAGAAAATTACACCTTTTACCATCCTTCCTAATGGTAATCACATTACTTATATAGTCATGATTAACCTCTCGGTCATATGGCCAAGATCTACCAAGTAAAACATGAAAAGCACTTGTCTCCACTATGTCACATAATACTATATCTCTATAAGAACCAATTCAAAAATTGACTATGAAATTCTCCCTTACCTCCACCATATGATCATCATGTCACCAACCAATCCCATAAAGACCTGGATATCTAAGCCTCTTCAAACCAAGCTTCTACACCATCTCTTAAGAAACTAAGTTATCGGTGCTACCACCATCAACTATTACCTTACAACATTTACCTCTAACTTTGCGTCTATTTTTTAATAAAATTTTCCTCTTACAAGGTTCTTCTTTCCTCTTATTCACAAGCTATCTTCGGAGCATAAGAGATTCACCACTTTCAAAATTATTTTCATCTTCACCAGCAAATGATCCACCTTCTTCACTTACACAAGCCACTCTCTTGTCTTCCTTACACTGAAATTCCCTATGACCATTCAAACTAGACTTAAAGAAAACCCCTAAATTATTTACCAACATTACCTCCCTTAGGTGGAACCAGTTAACTTCTATCTCAACTACTAACTTATCCTTACCACCACAAGCAGTTTGCTTCTCCTTTCCTCTAGAGTTATTCTGTTGTTTCCTATTCAACTTATCTCCGTCTTTCAAAGAATATTGATAAGCCTCTTCAATCAATCAAATCTTCAACATACCGAGGTCATCTTGGATATTAAACCTCAATCCATTCACATACCTAGCCACCTTTTCCTTAGAAAGATCTCTATGACTAGATCTAATGGTTACCTTATGTTAAGAAGATGAAAAAGGGGTAAGGATATTGTTTGTTAATTGTTATTTGATTTGATTAAAGAGTGTTGATTTCCTTAACCCTACTTTACATTTAATTGAATTGTGTTGTTTGTATATTGCAATTGTGATTAAGGAGAAAATAAGATGCTCTTCTTCTATCCTCAAATGCACAAATGAAAGATCCAAGTTGATTAACCCCAAAGAAGGATCAATGCATAAATGAATCAACTATTTGGAAAAGAGAGTAAAGAAGGAGATCTTAAATTCTGTTAATTATTAAGTAAATATGATTTATTACAATGATTGAAAAGATTAGGAAGAAGAACCAACCTTAAATAATTGCAGATCCAAAAAATGTTGTTTTTTGAGGCCTGTAGACTATTTCTAGAAAAAATGAAGTATGATCCAGAACTGGAATGCAGAGACGAACAAAACCCAGAAATATTTTTTCAATCCGATGTTGTCTTATGAAAAAGGTCAACCTTGACCCACAAATGTCAACCCTAACCCAATAATGTTGACCTTGACCTACACAGGCCTGACAGAGAATCTGTTCGCGGAGCCTGACAGAAAGCCGAAAAGGGTATCTAAATCTATGTTCAAATCCGCAGTCCCAAATGTGTACCTACAAGAAAAAATAGATTTTTTTGTTGGGGGGGGAGGGGTTTGCCTTGGTCAAACCCTGGTTTTGTAATTAACCTCAAAGTATAATTAAAATTGCAAAAATAGACAAAGTAAATGCATAAATTCACCTTGCTTGTAAAAGTCCTCGTGGAGGATTTGAATCCTTCAATCCACAAGTATGTATGTGCCAATGGATCTAGAATGTGGAATGTATAATGTAGGATGTATTCAATCTCTTTCTTGTAGATCTCTAACACCAAGTCTTGAATGGGTTCTTGAATTTGGAAGAGGCTTGGAAGAATGTGGATGGAGAGATCACCAAAAGGGCACTATGTAGCTTGAATCCTTCAATGGCCTCCAATGGATCTCCTTAATGAAAATGGATTCTTGAATGCTTGAAAATGGATGAATTCTTACTTGAAATATTTCTTCTTAGCTTTCTTGGACTTCACTTGATAATGCTCCTCAATTTGCCTAATGATGCTTAGAAAAACTTAGAGAAAATGAGAGGAGAAGGCTCCCTTTTATATGAAACTAGGGAACAATCTTCTAAGGAGGCCAACATAGGATAATTAAATTTCTATTAAATCATTTAACCCTAGGAGAGGACCTATATTAAATATAATTTAGGAATCGATACTTCGAAACCCGAAACAGCTGACCCAGAAGCGGGAAATAACTTTTGCAAAGAACGACATCCAGAAACTTCAAGAACCTGAAGTTTGAACCCTGGGTAAACGTCAAGGTCGACATTGACCTAGGTCAGGGTCAAAGTTGACCTTAACCTAGGTTAGGGTTGAGGTCGACATAGACCAAAAAGGCCGACCCTGACCTTGAAGTCCAGAATCTCAGGTCTGCAGTCTAGAATGCAAAAATCAAGCTAGAAAGAAGTGGAAAGAGGGGCAGAACATGGGGAAAGCCAGGTCTAACTTAGGAACCCATTCGAGGTGCTTGATATGACCCCAAACCACTTACTCAAAAGGCTAAACAAGTCTACAATGGAAGTGCTTCCATTTTCTGACTATACATTTAACCCCCACTTTAGCAAGAGTATGAGCTCAACACAAACTCTTGGTAAAGGAGGACATACAGAAAAGACAATCTTATTGGAATCAAAAGGGACAAAGATATCCTCAAGCCCCCAAGGGACTTAATTCTTTATCAACCATAAGATCATGATAAGAGAGACATCACTTAGTTAATAAGAGAGAGAAAGTGGTGTGATTATCTTGCCCAATGAGAACTTATGTCCCATTGTGAACCACATAAAAAGCATAACTGGAAAGATGGAGTTGAACTTCCTAGTGAATGTGGCTACTCACTAGTCAACCCATCAGGGAGATCCATTCTTAAAGGGATCAAAAACATTGTAATTTTAAAACTGGTGGGATCAAGAGATCCATGTAATTTTAAACTGGCGGGATCAAGAGATCCTAAAAAGTAAAAATGACCATGCTTTAAGGATTAGTTTTTAATCCATAAAGGGAAATTTTTTTAAGTGTTTGAAAAATATTTTGAATGTGTGTGTGTGAAAAAAGTGAGTAGAGTGTATGCCCCCATGTTAAATTCATTTCTAACACTTTAACAGGAGCAATGGTTTTAACAAAAACATAAACAACTCCACGAATTACGTTTCCACTATGAGATGCCCCCAAAGGAAGAAAAATTAAGGGAAATAAAACATAAACATACATAACAACACAAGAGGGATCTACCTAATGTGGGGTCAGTATGATCATAAGATAACATGTACATAGAAATATGATATTATTGCAAATGAAGTGGCATCATTCCCTAAAGAAAGTAGAACTACAATCACAAAGGAGGAAAGAAAACTTAAGAGTTATGAAGAAGAATCTTTTCAGACCACAACATGGAGACCAAAAAGAATTAGTGCTACCATGTCACAGATCCAAGTAGATTATACAAGTAAAATAGTTACAAAAAATAGCACAAGTACAACATAACATGAAACAACACATAGAAGAATATAGATACATATAGAAGAATTTGTACAACAGGTTTGATTCCTTTATCACCTTGCACCAACAGAGTAACAAGGGTCGTATAAAAGAGTCTAACAAACATTTTAGCAAATACATTATGGGAGAAGCATATTACAAAAAACAACACAAAGAGGGCTACCATAAAGGATAAGCCAATCAAGCATGTTATTGACCCTCCCCATCTTGGTTTATGCTATTGATAGAAGGTAGGTAACTTGCAAGAGGGACTATATCCAAAATAGTAGGAATGATAGCCAGTTCCAAACATGGATCCTCTTGAGAATCACAATGCTCAATACTAGGTGTAATTGTTAATTGATTTTAAAGCATATGAGGTAAATCATTATCAAGATCAATGGTCTCATATTCATCACTAAGATCAATAGGATCATTGAGAGTGTCATCCTCATCAAGGTTGATTGAAATAGGATCCAAGATGCGAATAGGATCATCATACTCATTCATCTTAACATCATTATGAATATTAACATCTAATGCATCAGGGATGGGTTGGTCAAAAGTAGGTAATGAGTTTTGAACAACAGAAGCATGGGCTCTAGCATTAGCTCTATGCTTCTTATGACGTTCATTAGCATATTTTTTATGTCTAGCTTTGGTTGGCATATTTTGAGAACTAGGAGGAATGACAACATGTTCCTTCATAGGTTCTATAAGAGGATTCTCAATAGGTTGCAATGAAATAGTAGAAGTTTGATTAATATTATTAGCAGCAATGGATAAATGAGGTATTGCAGGAGTAGGCAAAAGACCACGGTTGGAATCAATCTGAGGCATACTTAACTAAGTAATTTTGTGATGTTTGTAAGCTTGATATGAGAAAAAGAGATGATTAGAGCGAGGAGGACATGAGTTAGGTAATGAAGGCCAAAAGAAATCAAGAGTAGCACAATCTCTAGGCCTAGAGGGTGTATACAAACTGTGATTAATTGTTTTGACTTCTCCATTATCAATGAACTTAAGATATTTATGAACAGAAGTAGTAGCATGCATAACAGTTATCCAAGGTAGGCCAAATTTGATTTGAAATTGATTAGAAGTAGAAATAATGATGAAAGTAGTATCTACAATTTTACCACAAAGTTCAACAGGTAAGTTAATAGAACCAAGTGCAGGATAAAGAAAGCCATTACAAGTTTGGATCCATGAATCAGATGAATCATAAAAATCACGTTGTAAGCCTTTCATAAAAAGATTTTCTTTAGTAATGACATTTATTAAAGATGTGGGATCAACTAGACAACCATGAGTAGGTATCTTAGCAATCCTAGCATAGATATACAGGGGACCATCGGGAGCCTTAATCATTTTAGAATCATCAAAGGTAATTAAAAGTTCCCTAGGTCGCTTATCCTTAGTTTTTTTTTGAGGTTTAGGTGGAATTGGAATTTGAAGTGTAGGTGAAGGATCTTGAACCATAAGTTGAGATGGCACAACACTCTCCACATGATTAACAATGTGATTAAGATCATCCATCTTTGAATCATAAACAATGTCTATAGAAGATGGTTGAGCTATAGTATTAGTATCATGTGTAGGTAAAGGATTTGTATCGATTTGAAAGTTTTGAATAGGAGGAGAAACATATTTATTCCCATTACCATCAAAATTATCAACAGACAAAGCTTTAGAATCAATTAAGTCTTGGATTTTATGCTTTAGAGAGTAACATTTTTCAGCATCATGGCCATTTTGGCGATGGTATTGGTAGAAAGATTTAGAATCAAAGGATTTTGAAGCTATCATGGTGGGAAGAAGAGGTCAAATAGGAGGTAAGGTAATAATGCTAGCACTTAACAACCTACTCATTATAGAATGCAAATTTTCACATAGAGGAGTAAACGTACGATTCATACAAAAAGAAGTGGATGTAGAAGTAGCATTATTGGATGTAGCCACAACTTGATCAGCAACCACATTCATCTATTTATTAATCTTGACATATTTGTTAGGTTTCTGAAACTTATTAGGATTAGGAGCATTGTCACCCTTATCAACGGGAACAGGAGCCATTGGAGTGTTTCTCTCAAACATACTCACTTGTAATTGATAATGGTGAAGTGTTGCACACAATTGTTGAAAGGAGGTAAATTCAGTAAGAAGAATCTTATCTCTAATATCTTTTTGTAAATTAGAAATAAACATATGTTGAATATCAATATCAGGAACAAGATATGAAATCTGAGTATGCAAATGCTTAAATCTACCAATAAAATCAGTCAATTTTTCCTTAATGTTTTGTTTACAATGCATTAAATCAGATAAGGACACTTTTGGTCCAATTTTATTTTGAAATTGTTGAATTAAGGAATTAGCAAGTTTAGGAAAAGAATCAATGGAATAAGGAGGTAAGGAACAATACCATTGTAAAGCCTTAACTCAAAAGGTTCTAGCAAACAATTTAGCTAAAATTCTATGGTCATGAGAATAATCACTACAAAGGATTTGAAATGTTTTAACATGAGTAACAGGATTACCTTTACCATTATAATCCTCAAGATGAGTCATATCGGCTTGCTGAGGGACAGTAGCATGAATGATGTCTAGGGATAAAGGACTACCCATGTCACATGTAGGAATGCTAAATTTGGATTGAGTTAAAGATGCAAATTGTTGATGTAAGGATGACACAGTCTGAGCCAAACTAATAATTGTAGAATCATTAGACGAAATAGGTGGCATAGCAATATTAGGAACACTAGGAAAAGTGTAAGAAGCAGTAGGAATAGAAGACACAACTGGTGGAACATTAGGAACCACAGTTGGAAGAGGATTAGTATAAGTAAAAGGAACACTATGATATGAAGGTTGTGAGGTAGGTAAAGATACCGGTGGAACACTCACAGGGATAGGTGCACTTATCAAAGGAGGGGTGTAAGTAGGAATACTAGGTAGAGGAATAGAAGAAGGTCCTACGCTAGTGACAATAGGTGTGAATCCTAACTTTTGAGCTTCTTGAGCTAAAGGTTTAACATTCAAATTCACAAGATGAGTAATGCTATGCAAAAAATTAATACCTTAATCATTATCACAGAGGACTTTCTTAAGAGCCTATATAGCTTGGATAGAATCTTGATTATGGTTTTCTTGGATAAGCCAATTTCCCATTTTATCAAGTTTGGTTGAAAGGTTTTGCACTTGTTCAGGAGGAACTCTTAAAGCGTCATCTTCATCATGAGAT
>MU224866.1:2956778-2978208 GCA_018584345.1 Thuja plicata | reverse complement strand
CAGGTTAAAATAGTAATCCCGTCCATAATTTTGTCCCCTAGTTTAGACCCTTATAAAAGTCACAAAATGAGTCATTAAGGCTCTAAAAATGGCTCACCTATATTCTACTATGGACAAGACTCATTTTGACAACTCATACACCTTTTTCCAATGCATAAACATGTGGAAAACTGCCACAAAAAATTCTGTAATTTTCCTGGAAAAGCTTGCAAGGTTGAGACATATTTCTCAACATAGGTCAGGTTCGAGGTCGACATAGACCAAAAAGGTCGACCCTAACCTTAAAGTCCAGAATCTCAGGTCTGCAGTCTAGAATGCAGAAATCAAGCTAGAAAGAAGTAGAAAGAGGGGCAGAACAGGGGGAAAGCTAGATCTAACTCAGGAACCCATTCAAGGTGCTTGATATGACCCCAAACCACTTACTCGAAAGGCTAAACAAGTCTACAATGGAAGTGCTTCCATTTTCTGACTATACACCTTACTAAAATCTTTAGTATAATCCGTCACACTTAGATCCTTCTGCTTCAGGTTCTGCAACCTCTTGAACAACTCTAATTCAGAGGCCTTAAGTATAAATTAATTCTCCAATTTTGCAACCATCAGCCTCCACCAGGTGATCTTCATTTCTCTTTCTTCTTTTGTATCTTTCTGTAATTATTTCCACCACAAGGTTGCATATCCTTTCAACTTCGTTTATACTAACCTAACTTTCCAAGGATCTCGGATGTCTTCTAACTCAAAGTAATCTTTCATCTCACGTATTCAATCAATCAGGTCCTCTAAATTCAATGTACCTCAGAAACTATATACTTCCAACTTATATCTAGTACTGAGTCTTTCCATAGATCTCACCAACCAGTCAGATCTATTACCCTCAATATATCTAGAAACATTTGTAAATCTAAATCCTTCTGTAGCTTCTTCAAAACCATCATTAGATCCAGGCTTATGGTTCAATCCAACAATAGCATTCTTGATTCCTTCCATTACCTCATTCCTTAAATCAGTCATCTCATTCCCAATCTCTGCTTGAAGATCTTCCTTTATCTTCTCATACAAACTATGTTTCATTCTCCTCAGTGACATCCTTCAAGATCTAAGGTGTAACTACCTCAAATCGGCAATCTAATTCACCAAGATAATGCCAAAAACCTAACAAAACCCTAGTTCTCAAGAACAAATGAACAAGTAGTAATAAATATTCTTTCCAGCCACCTTATGCAAATCCTTTGCTAATGCAAGTTAGGTCCAGCCTCTGCCACCTCTCAACAATGCCATGATATTTCCACAAGTCCATAAATTTAGATCGAAGCCACTACAAGATCAAAACATTTTCTCTGATACCATCTGATGCACTCATGGACATAGAATCCCTAACGGAGATGTTTAATCCTTACAATGGTTATCGAAAAAGTGAAAAATAGAAAGAAAAAATCAACAAAAACATGTATTTATTCCAAATAATAGCTTTATTAATCATAATTTCATCATACATGTTGGGATGTAAGGCCTTCCTAGTTTCGGCCATATACAGTGAAAACAAGTCAACAAGACCTGGGTTTGCTACCAGATCTACCCAAGCCCACAAGCTAATTCAACTACTAGGTGCTCAAGATCTCTAGGCTTCCCCATCCTCTAGAATACATCATAACTCTATATTTATACAAAACCAACAAAAGGTTGTCCTCAACAAAATATTACAACCTCCAAGGAAAATATGTCAAACTAGTCAACCTCAAATAACAAAAAAAATACAACAAATAAATTATTTTCATCAAGTTATCCAAAAACCAAGTCAGCCACACATAGAACCACCTCGAGATCTATTCCATTCAACTCCAACTATCAGAACAATGACTGCAACCTCAATCAATTGACCAGTTAACTCCAAGAACTAGTGTTAGGAAGAACAAAAGAAACCGATTGAGAATCAACAATATCTCACAAACTACTCGACAAGAAGAAGTGCTATCATAGAAATAGTATCTATGAACAACAAGGAGAAAACCCTTTTTAACACTCTTGTCCAACATCTCTACAAATCGACTGCTCACCAAATCTCATAAACCTGTCTAGAACCAGAAACTCCTTCATACATCCAGTCACAAAATTCAACATAACCCGAGCATGGTAACTCCAAACAAGTTGTGATCATAGGAAAATATTCCAAATGGTCCAATGAACAACATATCGTGATCACACCTTATGAAGATTCACAGACCTCCTAACCAAAAATCACCCAACCTGTGACCTATAACAAAAATAAAAATAAAGACTAGTACAACACAGGTTCACCAGAACACTAATTATTTTTATGGATGATTGAATATTACCAAAGACCCAAGATGATCTATTACCAATATTACCAAGGACTAGTGAAGATGGGGTGGGGTTCATGCCTATTGGTGCATTTATATCATGAGCTGCACGAGATTGTCTATCATGACGCAAAGAGCCTCATAGCAGGGGTACTAGTTCTACAGGTCTAGGCCTGGGAGAATATTCCCATATGTAGGCCAGTAGTAGATGCTTCCCACCAGGAGGGGCATCCTTTTTTATATAGGTATTTAGGTTATATCATCCCGCCCCACTTGGGGAAGATAGATTATTGTTGGTGATAGTTTGATGACCTCAAGAAGTCACATGGCAGCCATACAAAGGTATCTGATCATATAGGCTGAAGGATAGAGCCAAGAATTCTGTATACACCATGCAATAAAGAATGTTGCATTCACTGAGAAGAAAGAATTGGAGAAAAGGAATTGAAGAGAACATTGATCAAAAGAGGTATTATGGACTTAAAATAGATCTGAAAAATCTCCAATTCAAAGTTGCATTAATGAACAGATCATCTGCTAATTTAGTTTAAATATTGATTCAAAAAACCTCTTAACAAAGTGGGATTTAACTATCCTTAATATATTGAGAAACATCCCAAGGAGTATCAAAAGGTTTTCATGTTGGCAACATAGTAAATTCTAGGTCAAGTGATAAACTGTTAGTTTTAAATCCTCTAGAAAGGTCGCATTTAACAATGTGCTTGTAACCTTTAATAGGGTTGGCTCTTCACCGAGATCACTTCAAATAGTGAAAATTATGGGTTACCGGTCCCAAGTGGTTGTTCCCATAACAGGGTTTCCACATTAAAAATCCATGTGTCAAATGTGTATATGGTTCATTCCTTTAATTTTTTGCTTTACACATTACTAAAACGGGATTGATCGATAAACACTAAGTTATTTACTGATATATAGTAAAGGTTAAGAAAAGATAAACTGCTATTCGGTAAAGCTTAAGGAAAAAATAAATAATATATTCACCGAGCAGTATATATATGTTAGATTCACACAAGTCACACATCTTGTAGGACTAAAGATAACTAGAGGTTTTATATTTGTAGTATAAAGTTTCGGTTGAAATATTGGATTTTTCTTTGAGGCCACTAAATAACCCCCCCCCNCACCCCCCCCCCCCCCCCCCCCCCCCCCTCTCATTTATTCTAATAGTTTTCACCTCTTCTTTCTTCTCTACTTTCATAGACTTCATGGTAGATGAAGGTATCCCATCCCTTTCTCAACATCTTGTTCCACCAATGATTGTTCAACAATAGGAGTAGTAAATTGGGATGGAGGAGGAGCAAGAGTAACTTGTGAGACCAATGGTACATGTCCTTCAACACTTATCTCTATAGTTTGATCAGGTTGGTTTTTAATTTGATCCTTAAACCCTACATGATTTTGAAAATTGGAAACATAAAATTAATCGGGACCAAGGGAATCCTAGGGATCTACTTGCTCCTCTTGTACACTCATCTTTATATCAATTGGAATATTCTCTCCTTGAGTTATTCATTTGGTAGTTCTTGACCCCGATCATGTTCTTCTTACGAAGGGTACTTCATCTAATTATTCCTTATCTTTCTCTTGTACTATTTCTAATTGTGGAGAAGTGGAAGATCTCTTTCTTTTATAAACCTTTCCCCTTTCTTCTTTATAATCCCTAGGCCTTTTGATCTTCACAGTTGGAGATTGGCTTGAAATAGAAGCTTGTCCTTGTGTGACTAGTGGTTGATCAAGAGGTGGAGAGATGCTTCAAGTCATTATTTTTCTTTCCAGTTTTGCCTTTGGATTTGAGCCATACACAGCTAGCCGATCATGTCTATAACTGTCTCTAATTTATGAGGCGCTTGTTGATTGAAATTTGGCATTACTTCATTCTCTCCTTTTCCCTCATCTCCTTTGGATGGTGGATCCACTTGTGGCTTTATTGGTACATGATAAATTTTCAATGGCCTTCTAATCTAGTCCTTTGTGTCCTTTATCACAAGCCTGGCCTTGAATTCAATATTGTCATTTTCTTCCTTATCTATAGTGTAATTTTTAGTGGTGAATATTCACCTTTTGGCAAATTCTGGGCAATGTTGTTTGCAGAATTGGTGAATCGTGCTTGTTATACGTTGGCCCAAATCGCCCAATCTTGACACGGTAATGGTTAAATATTCATTGGAATAGCCAATATTATTTTTTGTTTGACGAGGTTGACCAATATATTCGCCTTTAACCAATCTGATGTGGTTATTTTAATGGTCTCTTATTCACCAAGGGTATTAATTATGAATTGCATATAAAATCTAAAATAGCCAACCTATTAATTAATTGTTTTATAGATCACGATCTATTTTGCCAACCGTTAATTATTTGTTATATTGACCATAGACTATTTCGCAAACCATTAATTATATGCTATATTGACCATGACCATATTTTTCCAACCGTTAATTAATTGTTATATTGACTACGACCTATTTTTCCAACCATTAATTGATTGTTATATTGACCACAAGCATATTTCACCAATCGTTTGTTAATTCCTACATTCAGGTCGACCAATTTTTGCCAAAAGCCCGGGAATTAAAAAAATGGAAATTTGAATCATGGATTGATATAAATTAATATGAAATTTTTTAGTCTTTTAGTTTTCATGTCACCTTACAAAATTTTGGAGGGCCAGATTTACAAATAGAAATATTGCAATAGTAAATAGAGGATTCACTTTCAGCATTTTAGAGAATCAAAATTTAGAGGAAGCTGGACCAAGCCACAAGGTAAGCAATTATTTGTTCACATTTCATAGTATTGCTATTAATTTCCTAGTGACTAGTGAGAGGTCAAGATGTCAGATAAGGGTGACTATCCTAGTATCATCAGGCTTCTGAAGGGATTGAGATGTTAGGGGAGGTTGAACTTGAGACTCAGACTTCTCACTGTGCTTAGGGAAGTGAAGGGATTGGTAAGATAGACAAGGGTAAGACTCCTGATCATTAGGGAAGTGAAGGGAAGGGTAAGAATCCTCAGGGAAGCCAAGGGTATGGGAGGCCATCGAAGCACCCAAAACATAAATATACTACCATAAAGGCTTTCTTTGGAGTTGGCAATATTTTAGCTCCATCAACTTCTACAATTGCAAGTGCAAAAGCCATTCACATTAGCTCACCAGTACCACTACCACAAGCTGGGGTTGTCATTGAGTTAAATGAAAATCAAAATACGTCAAATGAGGATAACAATGGTGGAATGAAAAAAGATGTTATAAGGGATACACAGAACCAGTTGGATGAAAATGCTAGCAATGAAGATAATAATGATGTTGGTAGGAAGAAAAGAAAAAGGGTAGTAAAAATGGGTGAGAGTGGGAAATGATAATAAATTTTAAGGTTGATTGGGTAGCAAAGTACTAGTTCATTGAACCAGTCCTAAACAATGATGAACAACCAATAAAATGCAGGTGTAAGATTTGTACCTGGAAAAATAAAAGAGAGAAGAAGTTGCAGCAAAAGCTTGACACTATAGAAAAGAATATTGGTAAGGTTTATGAAAAACATATCAGAGACGAACAAGAAATATCAGTAGTGAGATGGAAATTGAAGGAAGAATGTCTTCATGTTAAGTATGCCATATAATATGAAGAGCATAACAAGAGAATGGCAGCAATTGCTAGTAGTGAAAATCCAATTAAGGGTGGATTTAAACATGCAGCCAATGAAGCAAACCTGGCAAAGACTGTTCAGATGAGTGTTGTTTTTCATATTATGTTCAGAGGGCATCCTATGAGAGACTTCTCAGAATATGTTAATTTATTATCCTTTTTGATAGTTCCTCACTATCCTATGTCACATTGGTCAACAAATGTTGGATGGGAAATGCCAAACTGTCTTTCTGAGGTGGAAAAGAAAAAATTACAAGAGAAAGTAAAATAGTCTAGATTCTTTTCATTATCCATAGATGAAGTTACTATAGTAGATAACATTTCTTGGGTCTGTATGCATCTGTATATAGTAAAAGAACATGTCCACCAAGCTTATCTATTGTGTGTTCATAAAATGAGGAGCAATTCAACAGTAGAAAACTTATATTTTGAAGTGAAGAATGCTTTGAGTGAAGTTACTGGTACGGATGATTTGACAATTGGCAAGAAGCTATTGTGTGTTGGAGCCGATGAAGCTATAGCAATGCAAGGTCAAAGGAATGGTCTTTGTGCAAGATTATAAACTAGTATTGCACCTTACATTATTGGCATACATTGCATGGCCCATCGAATTAATTTAGCATATAAAATTGTAAGTGATTTCCCTATAGTGTAAAAAGTTGAAGATCTAGTTTGCGAGCTACACTCTTACTTCTGTAAAAGTCCAAAACATTTGGCAGAATTTAAGATATTTTTAGAGGGAGTAACACCAAGAAACAAGCTTCTCAAGGATGTTGAGACCAGATGGATCTCTTTGCATGGACCAGTATAAAGAGTTCTAATAGAATATCAATCCTTGACCAGAATAATATATGAGCAATGCCTCATAGTAGACAAAGCTCCTAATTTTTTAAATAAGTTAAGTGATATAGAGACTCTGTTAACTTTAGCCAGTCTTCTCCCCATGCTGGTTTAATGAAAAAACTTGTTAAGAAAGCCCAAAATAGAAATATGTATATCCATGAGTATAGGAGTTTATGTAAAATGACATGCATTGCCCTAGATAGTTTGTACTAAGATATGACAACAATTCAAAGTTCAAATTTGTTTAGTTGGCAGACAATTACAGATTTGAATCATACTGAGATGTTTTTACAATTTAATGCAAAAAATGATTTATGTGTGTTTGTGAAAGGATATGAAATACCAATTCACCAATCTAAGATGGGCAAGCGAGGCAGACTACTTCCAGTTAAAAGGGCTGATTTCGATAGTATTGTTAAATCTGTTAGCGATAATTTAAAGTCAATTTTCTACCAACTTTCAAGTGAGATTCATGAAAGATTCCCTTGAGAAGAAATTCTTGAAGCCATGGGTTGTGTGTTTCCTCAATTTTGGAAAAAAATTAGAGATAAACAAACTAATGCACAAATCTTTCATAAAAATATTGATGAATTCATCAAAGAGTTTTCAAAACATGCAGATTGCAATGGACAACCAATTGAAGGTATTTCAGATTTATCTAATCTTAAAAAACAATGTAGATAATTTGCATCATGTATGAAATTGCACATTAAAAACTTGGAGAATCCATTTGACCTTGGTGCAATAACTAGGATTTGGAAAAGGATAGATCAGAGTGAAGTATTGCATGATTCAATATCAAAATATTTCAAACTTTCTGATTTATGTCAAACAATGATACTGGGGTCGGTGGAAGATGAAAGAGTTTTAAGTGCATTGGGGTTTTTGAAATGACAGATAAAAAAACAAAATAGACAAAAATTTGGAAACTTTCTTGAGGTTGTTCATAACACGGTACAATGTTAGAGACTTT
The DNA here is from genome assembly GCA_018584345.1 of Thuja plicata. Classification (NCBI taxonomy): domain Eukaryota; kingdom Viridiplantae; phylum Streptophyta; class Pinopsida; order Cupressales; family Cupressaceae; genus Thuja; species Thuja plicata. The sequence goes on along the minus strand of MU224866.1, from coordinate 2,970,407 downwards.
CCTTATGATAGGGCATTAGCAATTTGGAATTCCATGCATGAAAGATGAGGGCTTTTGAACACTTCAAAACCTAGTGGTATTGGTGATACTGCTAGTTCTAAGATAAACAATGGATCTTGGTCCCAGACTCAGAATGAAGATGAAGAATTTTTTGATTTTGAATACCCAACTCAGAATGAAGAAGAATCTCTTGCTACTAGTCAATTTTAGGAGATGGATTCCATGTGGGATATAGAAGTTGTAGCCTGCTCACTGAGTGAGTGAAGTGATTTAGAAAGTAGAATTAGCATTCAAATTTTAGTTAATACTTAATAGGTATTTATATATTGTATACATATTACCTTTTACTTATTACTTTACTTGTTGGACTTGAATATTGACAATTTGAAATTGACTCATATTACAAGTAATTACTAATAAGTATTGTTCATGATTTTTGTAATTTGAATTCATGATTTTTGTAATGTATAGTGTGCTGGTTGATTTTTATGCTGTGACAGTAAGACAACAACCTCTTCTTCTTCTATCCAATTTTAGGAAGTAGCCAACTCCAAATATTACTTCACATCAAGAAAAGGACCAACTGACAAACACTCTGATAATGTTTCTACACTTTAGGTATTACTTCATATAAATATTAATCTACATGCATTAATTAGAGCATCATTTATTCTCATCCTTGATCAAAAATCTAAAAAAATACACCTACACAGATAAATTCTATGCTAATGAATTAGAAAACTCATAACTCACAAGATAAGATGACATAGGAGAGATTGGAACCAGGATCTTTGTATTAAGTATAGAAAATCACATCCAGCATACAAAATGTATTCAGAAATAACCTCTTCAATAATTTGAAAGAGATCTTTCAACTCCATTTCTATTTATTGCACTTAACTAGTACAATGCCTGTTATATTTCTCAGACTAAAACTTTGCAAAAGCTTACAATACAAAATTTTCCAGCCCTTTCCAATGATCTTGGTAATCCTCTTATAGAGTGGGATTGCAACAAGCTTTGGATCAATTGGAGTGAGGAAAAAATACATGACTCATACAAAAGACAAAAATTAGTGGAAGTGATAACAACTTTGTTACAAGGTTTTTTGCAATTCTTTGTCTTCTGACCGCTTGGCCTCTTTAATTTCTTTGCTACTGTTAAGAAGCTGCCATATAAAATTTTTGTTGTCACTCAAAAATGGAAAACCACTGATCAGTTAACTCTCTTTATTATTTTCCTTCAGGGAACTTGCTACAAACCTATCTTTCCATGAAGTAAACACCTCATCATTGGGCCATGCAAAATTGACGATCTCCTTTATGTTACCATTTATCCTCTCCCAATTTGTCTTTGTTCGCTCCATTTCTTCCCTCCAAAAATTGACGAATGCTCTAGCTTCTTGAATAGTGTCAATTGTTTCTACAAATAATACTGTACTATCCATATTTACTATGTTGTTTATCTTGATAGCTATCTCATCACCAACTTCTTCCCTGCATAGTAGCTCTCTCTTCAAATGACCATTCTTTTTAAATATGGCTGGGAATATTTCAAAATGAAAAATGAGAGTATTCTTTTCTTAGGAATTGTGCCTTCCTGATTATTACACTCCTCTCAATATCTAGATTAATAAAATCTTTAAGATATTTATAGGTAGAGGTTAGGACGATATCCAGTTCCACACCATCATTCCTTTTCTACTCATCACAGGAAGACTTTAGCTCTCCCTTTCTATCCTTGCATTGTTTCATGAGGGCATCCACCTAGACCTGATATTTATCATAAGAATTTATTATACCTCTTATATTCTAACCCTGAGAATAAATAGTTGTCATATCTAATCTACCAACAAAGTGCATGACAGTGGTCCTTAACTTATCCTCGTATAACTATTTTACAAAATTTTGTCCCTCTCTGAACTTGGTACTTTCTTCATCCCATCCTTTTCTGGCCTTCTCTAAGCTTGTCCTTTCTGCTATTAGTTTATTCTTTTCATATTGTAATTCAGCTTCTGAGTTGAAGCCTAAAGGAGAGGGAGAAGGATGAAACTCTATTATTGGGCTAGAGGAAGAGGGTTGATATTCCTCTACTGTTATCATTCATTGGGGTGAAGCCTAGATTGACAATTGACCCCTTAGTTGGGCTATGATTTTTTCCTTCTCTAAATTTGACAATTTATGTTCATTGTACCCCTTCAAAACTGTGCTAAATCTCTCCTCTAGGGTTTTATTTTCATCCTCCAACTTTTGGGCTACTTTCAACCCAAATTTTGTTGATTCTAGAGTGATGTTTGCTACTTCCACAACCCACGTATCAACAACTCTCTTAACCAGCAGATTTCTTGAATGCTCATCTTGGTTTTCTTTATTAGTTTCCTTATTGCTTCTCTTCTTAATATGCCACAGTACTAGTGCAACATGGTCTTCACTAAATTTTATGCCTTTTTAAGCTTGTTGAGCTTGTGCTTCTATGGCATGCACTGTAGTGGTTTATTTTCTAATTGCATCAAAGACAATTGCATCAACAATGTCGCATTCAGGAAGTATTAATACACCCTCCTTCTTCACTAGTTCCCTCCCCTCATCTAGAGTTATTTTGGAAAACTTGGCCATCATTTCTTACTTCATTTCAGTTTCAAGCTCCTCCTTATCCTTGGCAGGGTGTTCTTCCTGCTTCTTCTGAATTTTTAATTTGAATCCATTTATATGAATTCTCCATAAGATTTGTAAAAGGCCCTGAAATTAACAAAATTCTCATCAGAAAAAAACTTGTCACTAACTTTAGGAGTTGCTGGTGTGCCTTCTTGTAATTCTTCAGAGGTGACAAAAATCTGACCAGCATTCCCCGTCTGTAGTAGCTTCTCTACAATAGCTTGATCATCTATATGTAGGGGAGATTGGGATGGAGAATATACAGTTGATTCTTGTTGGGCTTCTTATCCTACCCTATGCCTCTTTGGGCTTGGCAATGTGCTAGAGTTGGCCTCTAGTGGCCTCTTACCCTTTGAATCACTAGTCTTTTCTACTTTGGGTACTACTGCACTATATCCTTTCCTTTGATATGCAACATATTTACTAGGAGGCACCCCTCTAGTAGGAATGATCCTACTCAATACTTTTTTATCCCTTTCTGTAATATTTGTTCTCTTTTTTGATTCATTGCTTGCATAATTTCTTCAAACATTGTCGTTAATGAATCAATTTTCTTAGCCCATGGATGAAATTCCCTTAGGGGGTCATATAGTTTATCAAAATGCTAGACAAAGTCCAGGTTTTTCTTGTAAGCCAGCCATTTCTCTTTCTTTATTTCTTGCTCAATCATTTCAAACTCATTCCTGATGATATCCTCTAGGAAGTTAAAATGGTAGTCCAACACGAAGCATCTAGTCTTCTTCCTGAACATATCCTTTATGAAGGCTTCAAGATCGACACATCTTTCCATGGCAGTAGTTAAGTGATAAGTCTCAAAGAAATTTTGCAAGCTCTTCCACCCTCCCTTTGTGATGATGAATTGGTGGGCATTGGTGATAGTAGGGAAAATTATCCCTTTTCCTCTCCCTATAAGTGCTTCCTCCTACAGGCCACCAATTTGCCTAATTATTTCTCCAAATCCTAATTTTAAAGGGAGCCTATATGGTAGGATGTTGGGTACGCCTCTGAAACCATACACTCTAAACACAGTAGAAACTGGGTATAGAATAACATCCTCCCAGTTATGCACCATTTTAAGTTCTTGATTGTGCTCCATGGGTCTCAAAAACTTCATTAGTGGTACAGGGATTCTAGGCTCATCTCCAAGAAGTAACCTTCTGAGCCTAGCTGTGAAACACCTATGAAATGTGATGAAGCTATCCTCCTTGTTGTCCCATGACATATAAACATTTCATAATTGTACTGGCATATCCTCATCATCTCTGATTCTTTGTACGCTCATATCTTCTTCAAAATAATATGCCCCTTTAAATAGGAACATGTGCATCAGTAAAGAATACCAAGTGAAAGGCTTGGTGAGCTGTGACTTTTTAATACATTTCAAACCTTCATGAATCAAATCGGCCAAATATGGGGCAAAATAAAAAAACAATGGCAAGGTGAGGATGCAAGATTTGAACCATCATAAACATGAGATGGATTGGCATCTCATTCCCCCCATCTTCCCCAAATATTTGGCACAAGGCCATGTAAACTCCTCTGGCCTTGGGAGTGAACAAATCAACCTTAAAAGGTTCTTTTGTGTTAGGACCTACTAGCACTAGGTCTCCCATTTTTGTAAAAAACTCTTTTAGTGGGCCTCCCCTGATATAGCTCCTTTGAGATTGGTATATTTCCATGAATTTGTTAAAATAAATTTTCTCCATAGGGGTGTCTGGTTCATTTAATCTAAACACTTCTCTTATCTCTTCAGTAGTTATGCTAATCATGACGTGCCATTTTCTGTCCAGCACTACCCTAGCTATTTCATCATACTTCTCCACTATCTGCATGAGTAAATCCACATCCATAAACACCCTGGGTACTACAAATTTACCCACATCAAACTACTAGACATTACTATTTGGAGAAAAAGAGTTCCTCTGGCCAAAAATAATTTTGAAAAGGGCTAATTCATTTATGCCCATATTGGCATCCCGCACCCATCTCCCATAGTCATACAATCCCTCTACAATTCTGACCCATGGGTCTTTAGGGATTTCTTCCTTCAATTTAGTGGAATCATTAGTCGATCTAGTCAACTGTTGGAGTAAATTGTCACATACATTTCTCTCTTGATAATCCACCCTTCCCTTGAGTTCTCTCCTGGGCAACATTATGTGATGTAGGGTTTGAAATTTTACTATAGATTATATCACTAATACCTGTTTGTATTTACTACAATAAATCCTAATACTTTTGCAAAGTTTTAAAGAAATTTAATCATAGAAACAAAAGAATACATGTTCAACAGATGATCTGATAGCTTTGACAACACTTTGCTTCAAAAATGCTCCACTTCAGAACTCACCGATGATGCACAATAATTTTGAATGATGAATTAAAACCCAATGATCCCATCATTTTATGCATTCAATTCATTTCCAGGTGCCACACACATTCACCATTACCTTTGTTGAGTTCAAACTTGCTGTTAGATTTTGCCATTTTAAAACATAGTCATTGATCTTACTACCTTTCTTTCTCATCCAACGGTTCAGAGAAAGTCTTTCATAACATTCATCTACCAGGACATGTGGAATCCTATTGCGTTCCCTCAAAGGATAACTAGCAATAAGTTTCATCTTAAGGCTTTGCGACCACTGTTTGATCTTCCTTAACTTACCCGCAGGATATCTTTCTTTACACTGTAAATGGGCCCAAACATCTAGGACACACATCGATCAAGAAAATTTTCTTTGAGGCTTTACGCCAGCCATTAGATCTTCAAAATCTATTCTACTTTTACTTCTTTCAATAATTCGTGGCTTTAAATCTGGCAGAGACACATGTCATCATGGCTCAATGCCTTGAAGCTTAAAAATTGATCAAATTTCTTTCAAGGCAAAGCACCGACCATTGGATCATCCTTAACTTACCTGGTCTTTAACCAACCACCTTTTGATTAAGTGTGGTCTGCAACTTCCATAATGGGACATGTGACAGCATGTCATGTTCCCTCATTGATTAACTGCCCTTCATCTTGCATTCAAGGCAATACGCCCACTGTTAGATCAGATCTAAGATGTCATTCTTTAACTAGTGCTTGACTTTTTAACTTTAGTCTTTAACCCACTGATTGCCAGGTGTCATTTTGTCATGTTGCCTTGATGGTTATTATCCTTTCATCTTATCCTTAAGGCTTCACGCCTGTCGTTGGATTTAATCTAAGATTATGCCTTTTAATTAAATGTTATGTTCAGCTTGGCCCCACCTAGACACTTGGAAGCTCTACGCAATACCTTGAACCTTAAAGCACAATCAACTTTCTTTTAAGGCTTTGCACGCACCATTAGATTCAATCTAATCAACTTAACCTGGCCTGGTTCTGAAGTTACGCAAATAGTTCATCTAACCCTGTCTCAACTTTGGTACATGTAAATTAGAGGCCTTTGGAACCCTTTTAAAGTTACGGTGATGGTCTTCTTAACATCTCCCCTATCATATAACTTCACAAAGTCCCACACAAATATTTTCGTAACTTTTGAACTGTTTAATCTTGTAACTGAATAACCTTTCTGAAGTTATGCCAATCTGCCAAATGCTTCATCGCAACTTCGTAACCGCAAACACTAACAGCCAACAAACACTTGCGAAGCTTCGTAACCACTTGATCATTTAATTCATTACTATCGTAGGTTCGGAAGTGTTCCTGACAAAGTGAAAAATATTAATCCGACCAGTGACACATGTCACAGTCCATTCGTCGGCGCTTTCCATGTGGCATGCAAATTTATTATTTGTCATACTCATTACTCATTCATGAATCCTAATTTCTTAATACTAATAATTTACTTAATTGATAATTCCTTAATTCCTTGAAGAAAAAGCATTTAATTAATTTAATAATTCCTAAATTCCTAATTTCCTAAAAGAAAATATTAATATAATTATTAATAATATGACATATACATTATTAGTATTACATTCAATTTTAAACGTATTGCAAGTGCAACTGCGATCTTGAGCTCTTTACAAAATTGCACAGGCACAAAAAATTACAAAATATCTTTGTATTAACTTCCTTCAAAATTTGAAATTTATACATCAATGATCAAGATTCAATGATCATAGTACCAGAGACTTCTAAGTTCTATCCCAAAATTTCAAAATATTATTGTATTAACTTCCTTGAAATTTATACATCAAATTCAATGATGAATGAAAATGATCATAGTATGAAAGACCTCTATCAAAAAATTACAAGAGATTAAGCTTAGAAATAGTTATAAGAGTGACAACTAGTAGTCCAGATTCTTCAGAATCAGTCTTGGTTTACACCAAAGGTTTATCTATAGCAAGTGGAATGCAAAGATAAGATACCCTATTTGAATTAACTGACCTCCCTCTATTGGCTCTTCATCTAATACCACAAGTAGAAATTTCTCAACTACTTCCATCATCCATGTCAATGTGACAAGGCTTGAATCTCTCCAATGTTTTCCCACACCACAATTTCCCTCTTTGATGGCCAACTTATCACTCTAACAGTATCCAAGTCTTCAAGGCATATGTTCCACTTGTCATCCGTTATGGCTCGAGATTGAGCAACAAAATTATTCATGTCAATCTCCTTCTTGAACAATTTATGCACAACTTCAAAAAAAGTTGAAATGTTAGCATCACCAACAAAATAAGAAGCCACCATGCTAGCATCCAAAATTTGATTGAAAGAATCAACCCACTCCTGCCAGTCCTTCAACTGTCCCTATGTGTCCATAATAGCAGGGATATATCCTTCAGACTCTTCAACAAAAAAAATTATCTTTGCCTAAATGTTTTTTAACTTGCCATTGAAAAATGCATACAAATTCTTTACTAATACCACCATTTCCTTAACATCAATTATTTTGTCAGGTAACTCCATTATTTTTTCCATTAGTAAAATTAACCTCACAAAGAATTTCAAGTGTGGGCCACAAGTATTAAATAATGGGGTTAGTATAGACAAGGCATTAGAACATTGATATTTTGCCCCCTGCAAAGAAATGAATGTGCTATGAATGATTTGAGACTTCCCTTTTAAAACAATTACTCTGTGCAATAGCACCTTCTTCAATGTCTCCTTTTCAGCAATTCTAGTATCAGCAAGTTGATTAACATCCATTATTATGTTCTTTGTTGCAAGTTATAGAGCTAGGCCTTCCTCATACTTAGTTTGGACCCCAGAATCACAAACCTCTGAAACTACCCTGGACTAATTTTTAGACTATTTATTTCATCTTTTAGCTCCTTTAGATTCATATCCACGAAAAATTTATTCTTCAATTCCTCTTCAAACTTTTTCCTAGTTGACACATAATCTCTGAATGTCCTTGCTATCCTATTCTCTAAGTCGTCAACCACTTCCTTATTCATGGAGGATGCATGATGTAGGAGATATTCCATCTCTAGTCCTGTAGTCTACTGCAACCTCCATATTAATTGGTTACCCTGTGTTGTGTCTTGGATGTCAACCAATCTGGGCTTATTAGATTTTGGGGCCACACACCATACTACTAGTGTCTTACTATCCATATTGAATCCAGAACCCCTCTGTAGTCCATCAGGGCCAAAAGCTTCATAAGCTACATCATTATCTTGCCTTTTGATTTGGTCAATTAAGAATGAGGACTCCAAGTCCCATCCAGGGATCAACAACATGCCACTTCTCTTGACAAGATCTCTTTCCTCCTCCATAGTTAATGTTTCACTGTTGGGATCATAGGCCTATAATTTTTCAATCATTTCTATAGTCTTTTCCTGTGATTCCTCTGGTTTCAAAGACAATGTTAATTCATTCTGCTTAACTCTAAAGAGAAAAATTTTAAACTCACTGGACTTGAAGAATTCATCATCATCTATAAACTCTTTAGCTTGGATGACCTTGTCATCCAATCTAGCTGTAGCCAATTCTAAATCATCTAGGGCCTTTTCTCTCTCTTCTACCTCTGATGTCAAAAATTTTTCTTTTGTCTTAAATCAGCAAAGTATTTCCAATTACCTGGCAGGATTTGTAGTGCCTTTTGCCTTGCCTTTTGTGGTACATTCATCAACTTTTGTTTCTTTGATGACCCCTTCTCAGATGTGGATGGCTCAACTTGTTATGTTTCTACCATTAACACCACATTGGGTTCAACTTCCTCAGGGTTTATTCTTTCCTCCTCCTTCTCCTCAAGGATGTCTAACAATTTAGACGTAAAATTTTTGTAATTCTCTATACACATGTCAATTATTGGCATGTATTTGAGATAAGGAAAGAAACCGCGGAAGATAATTCAATTCTTCCTCTACCCTTACAATATTGTGCCAGTTAAGGGTTCTCTCCTCATAGATATCTTTACTGAGCACATTTCTAATAACATCCTCATCTGCCATAGGGTAATTTTGAGCCAATTTGTGATTCCTCATTTCTCTCAATGCTCCTCTAATGAATTCTTCAGGGTCATACATCCTTGGTTTAGCATAGGGAAATCTTAATTATCTCAGGAATTCATGGATTTGGTCCACAACATCATTACCTATAGATAAATCCCCTATTTGGAACATCTTTACCAGAAAGGTTCCCGTATGTCTTTTAGGGCCTAAGTGTTCTATATCCATCATAATAAGCTGCCAAAGGAATTCTACTATTGCCAATCTTTCTGGGACATATTTTGGCAATAAGTGTGTAGGTTGAGGGCAAGCATACACTCTTATAACATAAAAATTCTTAAAAAAATATATATCACCCCAATTGTGGTTAATTTCATTGTCAATTTTAAATTCTAGGGGTCTAAGCAATTTTCTAACTAGTAAAGGAAATCTATTCCTCACAATACCTAACATGTTCATTATTGGATCCACAAAATCTCTATAAAAAGAAATGGAATTAGAGAAATGGTGACTTCTATCCCATAACCTAGTTCAAAGCTGAAGTGAAAGAATTCCTCCTGCATTCTTGGTCTCATTGATGAACTCTGGGTTGATGTAGTCAATATTTCAATAGAGGATCAGGTGCATCAGCATGGAGTAGTGATTGAACTTGAAGCTTTTTAAATTAGTCTTTGTCGTCATCAACTCAGTGTTCATTACATTGATTATGTGCCCCATATATTCAGACTCCTTGTTGGTGTACAGGTCCTGAAGATCTGTAGCCATGACATAGATGTCATGAGTCACTGTCAAACCTCCATCTATTCCAATAACTTTCATTAGACCATAGATGGTATTCTGGAAATATGGAAAAAAAAGCTCAATATCAAATGAATCTTCAACCTTCTTCGGCTACAGTCCTGCCTCTTTAATTTGTGTAGGAATATGCTTCCTCATAACCTTTCCAGTGTAGTAACTTTTTTGTCTATGAAATAGGGCTTCCTCTTCTGCTAGGTCAATATCAACGCTCATAGCTCCCTGAAGGTCGAAAGATTGAATAAAAGTTGCTTTGTCTAACACGCAGAGTATAGACTTGTCCTACCTGTTGAAAGCTTGTGTCATTGGATTGTATGCTTTAATTAGCACTTTCATGAGGTCTATATCCAAAAATACCTCAGGTACTATCAACTTTCACAAGTTCATGTCCCATGGGTTTGAAACAGGAGGGCCTATCAATCTATTTTTATAGAAATACATGAAGAGCTCATACCCAGTTGTATTTGGGAAGACAACATCCCTGCAGAATGCATAAGGGTCCCTCCATTCATAAGCGTTAGCTGATTGCAAATTTGAGGATCCAGGCAACAATTTCATCCATTCTTTAGATTATATGTTTGACCTCTTTGTTCTTGAAGGCAAACTCTTTGCCGGTTCTACAAAAACATCATGAGATCCTTGTTCTATCATTATTTATGTATACTAAACTCTAAGCAGTAAGCTCCTTTTCTGCACTTAAAGGTTTCAACTCTTTATTGCTCTTTGACTCTAAAAATTAAGGATGCTCTGTGAAGTGTGAACTGTATTTAATAACTAATAAGAAACTTACAAGTTCACAACCATCCACCAGGCCACCTACTCTATTAGAAGTTAAAATCTCATCAAGCACACATGCATGAAATTAGTAATTACCTTTTTTCAGAAAAGTGTCACTATCAACTGTCACTTCTAGCATAGATTTGGTGGCAATTCGAGAGAAAAAAATTAGCGTGTTTCTGAAGTTACACTAATGGTACATATAACGGTTAGCCCTAGGTTAAAAATGGCCAAGAAACCCTAACAAAGCTCTGCAAACATTCCATTCTTTGGCACTTTCCACGTGGCATGCAACTCTCACTTTTCAACACCTTACGAAGTTACGCAAGAAGGTAGTCGGGACTTCGAAACCCCTAACCATCATAAAAATTAAACTATTTAGAAGTTACAACAGACAAATGTAACTTCGTAACCCCTCACCATCATAAAAAATTAACCATTGTGAAGTTACGAAATAGCCAGGCTTAACTTTGAAACCCATCACCATCGTGATTTAGTACACATGCATGAAATTAGCAATTACATTTTTCAAAAAAGTGTCACCGTCAACTCAAAACTGTCACTTACAACATAGATTTGGCCAAAGTCATGCTAACTATAAATCTAACCCTAGGTTCTTATTCCAACTTACTCTCACTTTTCAACATCTTACTAAGTTACGCACGAAGTTAGTCAAGATTTCAAAACCCCTAACCATAATAAAAATTTAACCATTTAGAAGTTATGAAATAGCCAAGCGTAACTTTGGAACCCATCACCATCAAAAATAACTTAACCGTTGAGAAGTTATGAAATAGCTAGACGTAACTTTGGAACCCATCACCATCACAATAAATTAACCCTTGAGAAGTTATTAAATAGCCAGGCGTAAGTTCAGAGCTTGGAGTGGGTTCCAAATTTTAATGTGCCATGTGGGATTTAGATTTCAGAAGCATCAGACTTCTCATTCAGTCAGTGAAGTGAATTGTGGATTCGTGACTTAGCATTCTAAATCAGTTAATACATATAGGTATTTATAATTTTATACAAAATCACAGTTCACAGTCACACTCACAGATACTTCAAAGTTCAAGTTAATTAATAATTACAATTTACACATTTTTTAGTTTATAAAACTATTGTTCAATTTCATGAATCATGATTCATGTAACATGTTACTGTATTGACTATTTATTATTGAAATTTGAAGTATTAGCAAATAACGAGTAAAACTAAAAATAGTAACTTGTAACACTATTTGAAAAAGAGTCTTCTAGTTCCAGTTCTCATATGTATACACTTACAGTATTACTATTAAATTCAAAAACTGGTATTAGGAATTTAGGTATACATAATACTGGTAACTGAATCACTAATTGAGATTCACTAAGTAGTGAGTGACTGAAGTTCTGAATGGTTGTGGTTTCCCCAGAAGGAGAAGTGACAAGCTTCCAACCGTTCCCAAAATTTAAAACAAAAATGAAAAGTATATTCGAATTTCATATTTACAAATTACAACTACAAGTCTACAAGTAACAAAAAATTTCCTAAGATCCATTGAAGTTTTGAAATTTCAGAGGAAATTAAAAAATCCTAGTCTAACAGTCGACTCCTACATATCTTAATACTAATATACTAATAGTAATTTGGTAATATGTTACAGCATAAAGTATAAAGTATAATATAATAATACTATCCACAAAGAAAAAAAGATCAGTCGATGCGCAGACTATAAAATAACCAGATCATCTCCTCCTAAAACCCCTCATGTTTGAAGCCATGATCGTAAAAAATGGCACACATCTCTGCCTTTTCATGTTCTACTTCGAGTTCGAACATGTCATTTTGGTATCTGACGTAACTGGTAGCATGATCCCATGCTACAAACATAAGATCACTAAGGACATCCTACTGGATCTTCTCCTCCATATCCAAATTTGGTTTGATAATGGGTTCTGGGTTATCATTTGATGATCCCTCAACTGCTAGAAGACCAATTTTGAATTTTTGTCTTCCAAGATTCCAAATTTAGAAATTTACAAAGCGCCTTGTGTTCTGCAATTTCACTATCAAGGAGTATATAAAGAAAATAATCACCAACTTGCCAGGCGCAATAAATTTTTAAGGAATGTTTCACGTAAGATGGCTTGCCTTGGAAAAGGAAATTAGTGAATATCAATAAACAAAAATTTTAGACATTTATATCTACCTTTGTACCCTGCGTAACTTGGCTCCGACGTCAAAAAGACAAATAATGAATGTTGATGAATCACAACTCATATCCCTTAAAATTATCCTTTTTAATGTCTAATAAAAATCTAGGCCTGGATTATGTAACTACTCAAGTTATGCAAACTGCTAGCGTGTGCTCAAAACCACCATATCCTAGCTTTGATTATAAATTTTGAACTGACAACTTGGCAGCCGCATTAAATTTTGAAGGAATGTTTTGCGTAAGGTGACTTGATACCGAAAAAAAACTAATGAATGTTTAGGAATCACAACTCATATCTCATACCAATTATCCTTTTTAATGTCTAATCGAAATCTTGGCAGCAGTATATCTCATTAACAATTAATTGCAATTTGCAGTTTCAAGTTCAACCTTTAACTCTTTAATTTGTGGTCACCTTCATGTTAGTTGAACCCATGTCAACACAGGGACATGCATCACCACAAGGACATGTGTCATTCAGAATTAATGACTTTCTTGATAGATTTCGATCATCTTGAGACTAAGTCATTAAGTCGGCCATCCGATCAAACAAAATATGCATGCCTATTACCTTCAACAGGGCCATTGCATATCTTTGTAACCTTTAGCCATCGACCCTCCTTTTAGCCTGCCGAAGCTATGCAAGCTATCCTCACAAAATGGTCATCACTATCAGTAAATGATACGTAGCACCCAACTTGACACGTAGTCCCATTGCTATGTTTTGAATATTCGCCAATATATTTTTTTGTTTTTTATTTGCCAATATATATTTTTTATAGTATAAATAGTGTTTTTTAATCACCCATATATATA
>MU224866.1:2937780-2956728 GCA_018584345.1 Thuja plicata | reverse complement strand
TATATATATATATATATATATTTTATACTATAAATACTATTTTGTATTCGCCGATATATAATTTTTATACTATACATACTATTTTTTATTCACCCATATATATATTTTTATACTATGAATACTATTTTTTATTCACTAATATATATTTTTATACTATACATACTATTTTTTATTCGCCATTATATATTTTTATACTATAAATACATTTTTTTATTTGTCAATATATATTCAGGTAGTTCTATAACAAAAACTCAATTCTCCACCCGAGACTATTTTTATTCTTGGCAAAGAAAAAAATTTTGCCAATAAAATTAATAATTACCTCTCTAGTTTTCTAAATTTTGCCAGTTTTTTACACCTTTTTTGGAAGGGGGCTTTCTTAAAGATTACCCTGCTTATCTACCTCTGCATTGAAAATGGCCCTTGCATATATTTTTCCTTTATTATAAAAGGATCCAAAACATCTTCTGTCTCCATGACCCATACCTTCGCTGAAATGCGGAGATGTAGGGAATCTTGTGCAAACTCTAAAGATATTCTATAATAGTCCTGGATCCTGACCTCATAGTCATCTACATAGTTTATCTAGTGATCTTCACTATGAGGCTCATCAACATAATGCCTATCCATGATATGACTATAGGTGTCGATGGGATCAAACCTAGTTTTAACTAAATTGAATGGTTTTAAGGGACATTCATCCCACTAAAAAGCTAGAGACTTGCATACTTTCATATCTTGTAGACAATGAAGGCTGATTGAAATGTGGATGTCCCGGTAGTTGTTCTTCTTGCGCTTGATATGTTCGTAGGCATCAAAGATATGCCTAGCCATCTCTAAAATAATTATCCTATCATAATGATATCTGGAAAGCTTCTTTGGTGCAAGAGTGTGCCCTTCCACTCTAATGTATGTGAAAGTCTTTAACTGAATATAATAGGCTCCTATCACTCAAACTCTAGCAGTTGCTTCCTCTGAGAGTCTCTTTGCATAATCACCTTTGATTGAATGAATGATTGCAAAGACAAAGGTTACCTTTAAAAAATTTGTAGTTTGACCTATTTTCATTCAACTTCTCTTTCTTAACCAACTACAAATATACACTTAATGACCATGCATTGGGTTGTCCAAAAGCTCCTCTTTTTACTAAGCCCAGGTATTCTACCCTAGCGGCTAGTAGGTAAACCATATAAGAATTCATATAGAAGCGTGGATTGTTCTTTACCACTACCAATTTCTTATCCAGGTTATTATTTTGGATGGTAGCCAAATCGAATCTATATCTTCTCCCCTTAATCCTTTCAATTAGTAAAATCATCTAGTTCTCAATTTGGATTGATTAGGGAAGCCCATATAACTTGCTCACCATGGTAACATCGATCTTGATATCATCCTTCAAATACTCCCTTCTCATGTCAATTTTCTCCATCTTATTATTGGGGAGAGGTTCCATCAGGTACTCCTTGTTCACAATTTCATAAGTGATTTGTCTATTATTTCAAAACCATTACAAGCCCTTGCTGATACAAAAGGCATAAAATTTGTCAACCCCCTTTGGAAATTTGAACATATCTTCAATGTTTTCCGACCTGATGTCAAGGAAAATATCTCATGTTTTATTCTTCACTACCCTCTCATAAGGAACACAGTATTGTGCAAGGATCATGATCATATATGAAGATAAGATGGATACATGATGTGCTGCAAAATTAAATAGACTTTAAAGCACAAGGGAAGTGTAGTTTGCCAACCTTCTCATAGGATTGACACACTTGGTGAGAAAATTAGTCCAGTCCACATTCCCTATATCGGTGTCTATGATCTCGCTATGGAGATTTCAAACTTTGGAAGGAACATGGTATCCTTTGAATAGGTACTTCATTGGTGAACCAGTTGTCTTTTCTGATACTTTGCAAACAAACACACTATTATCCGCAAACACTTACTGCAAACAACTAAAACAAATAAGTAAACAAGCCTCAGTGAAAATAGAGAATCAAACCCAGAAGTAGAGGAAAAAATACACCGAAGATAGACATAAAAGGAGAAAATACAATGCTCAGGGAATATGCAGGATTTTGGCATTTTGGAGTGTGAAATGTTGATGGAAATGTTGGTGTGCGGAGATGTTAATTGGTTTTCTACCCTAATCCCCCCATGTAGCTCCACAGTCTGATTTGAGTAGACATGTGAACAAATTTAACTTGTGTACACTAGCATTTTATCCATTCTTTCTAATGGTATTTCTCTAATCTATAATCTCAAGATAAAAATTGAATGTATTAGACCGAGAACATTCAGTTGATGAAATTAAGTGTTGGTGAATGTTCCTCGGCTATAAATTTATGCACAAAAGATACTTTGCATCACTCAAGACCCATTTGCGGGTGATATAGATTTTTTTTTAACATTTATGTCTTTCTTTGTTAAATGAATTTTCAATCCCACTTGTACTTTTATTTCAACTATCAGTGACAACGGTCATAAGTTTTTGGCTAAAGACATATTTCTTGTTAATTTGAAGTCCAATAGTCATAGTTGGTCCTTTTCCCTCCATTTGTAATGACCCTTCATATCATGGCATCTAAAAGTGTATATATACTATTACTGCTATAACTTGAGATTCTTCTTGATATAATAAAATTCCTCTACTCAGTGTGGATGTAGCCAAGTTTGGTGAACCACAAGAAATCTCAGTGTTTATTTGTACAATTCTTAATTGTTATTTGTTTTTACTTTTTTTTTCTTTCTTCCATAACTTCAAAATTGGTATCAGAGCTGGTTGAATAGCTGATTGGGAATTTTGGCAAAGAATTTCCAAAGCTATGGAAGATTTGAGGGTACAAAAATTCTCATGGAAGAATTTCAGGGTATGGAAGATTCCAATGAAATCGTTGCTAATTAAGCAAAGTCTTTCACTTGCACTTGTTGGAAAAGGTGATGTTGTTTTACAACTAGTTGGAGGAGTCAAATGGTTGCTTAAAGAAGTTTAACATGTTCCCAAATTGAAGAGAAATCTGATTTTTGTAAGTCGGCTATATACACAAGGTTTTCTCACCACTCTCACGGACACATGGAAAGTCTCTAAAGGTTCTATGGTTAATGCAAAAAGAGACAAAGTTGGCAACCTCTATATTATAGAAACCATTAGTGAGGTGGGAGCTTCTATGAATATTGTGGCCAATGATGCAGCTCTT
Organism: Thuja plicata; assembly: GCA_018584345.1. Lineage (NCBI taxonomy): Eukaryota > Viridiplantae > Streptophyta > Pinopsida > Cupressales > Cupressaceae > Thuja > Thuja plicata. The sequence continues at coordinate 2,953,531 of MU224866.1, read as the reverse complement.
TTGCATCAAAGATTAGGCCACATGAGAAAGAAATGACTTGAGGTTATGCTCAACTGAGAAAAACTACCTAGTCTTCAATCCACCAATTTGGAGTTTTGCGAACATTGTCTCCACAGGAAACAAAGAAGGGTCATCTTCTTGAAGGATGGACATGACAAGAAGACAACACCATTGGAACTAGTGCACTTAGATGTCTTTGGTCCTATAGAGGTAATCTCATATGGAGGCACAAACTATTGTGTTACTTTTCTTGATGATTGTACTAGGAAAATTTGGATTTATATGTTTTCTAGAAATATAGTTATATGGGATCTTGAGTTGGAGTAGCTTGGTGAGACTGCATTTTTACATGGTGATATAGATGAGGAGTTATATATGGAGCAACCTCAAGGATTCGTCAAGAAAGGATAAGAGATCTTTATTTCAAATTGAAGTGGAGTTTGTATGGGTCCAAACAAGCCCCGAGACAATGGTATTTGAAATTTGATCATTTCATGCTTGCTCGCAACTTCATTAGATGTGAATCAAATCGATGGATTTATTATAAGAAACTTCATAATTGTGAGTTTGTGATTTTCTTCTATGTTGATGACATGTTGGTATTTGGTAGTAGTCTAAAGATTTTTGGTGGGTTGAAATCTCATTTGGCAAGCACGTTTGCTATGAAGGACTTAGGGCCAGCCAAGAAGATTCTTGGTATGACAATCACCTGAGATAGAAGAAAGAAGCAGATCATTTTATGTCAAAAAGACCACATTGACAAAGTAGTTGATAGATTTGGTATTGTTGATGCAAAGGTTGTTTCTATTCCTCTTGCCTCCCACTTTCATTTATCTTCTGATTTGTGTCTGCAAATATAAGAGGACAAGGATTTTATGGAAGGATTTCCTTACAAATTAGCAGTTGGTAGAATTATGTATGCTATGGTTTCTACATGTCCTGACATTTCTCATGCGGTGGGAGTTGTGAGTAGATTCCTGAACAATCCCGGGAAGACTCAATGGGAAGTCGTTAAATGGATATTGAAATATCTAAAAGGCACTTTTGATTATTGTCTATGTTTTAGTGGCAATAATGTAAAACTACAAGGATTTATTTATTCTGATCTTGCCGAAGATTTGGATAAACGAAGGTCTACTACTAGTTATACTTTCATGTTTTCTAGGGCTGCCATTAGTTAGGCCTCAAGGCTGCAACATTCCATTGCTCTTTCTTCCATTGAAGCTGAATATTTGGCACTTTCTGAAGGTGTTAGGGAGATGATTTGGTTACAATGTTTGTTTAGTGTTTTGAAATATCAACAAAGTGATTATGTTCTTATTTCTGACAGTCATAGTGTCATTTTATGGCTCACAATCACTCATCTCAGCGTCGTTTGAAACATGTTGATATTCATGCTCATTTTGTGCGACATATGGTTGAAGAGGGCAGATTGAAGGTTGTTAAAATTGACAGAAAGGTCAATCCGGTAGACATTTTGACCAAGGTTGTACCCAAAGAGAAGTTTGAAAGTGCCAAGAAGAGATAAATCAGCGAGGAGAGTAGAAGAATGCTTGATCAGTAGTAGCATTCGTTGGTCTTCAGATAGGAGATTGTAAAGTTGAAGTCCAACTATCGTAGTTGGTCCTTTTCCCTCCATTTGTAATGACCCTTCATATTCATGACCTTTTCCCTCCATTTGTAATGACCCTTCATATTCATGACGTTTTAAGGTTTATATATATTGTTGCTGCTGTAACTTGAGATTCTTCTTGATATAATAAAATTCCTATGCTTAGTGTGGATGTAGCCAAGTTTGGTGAACTACGATAAATCCTAGTGTTTATTTGTACAATTCTTAATTGTTATTTGCTGTTACTCTATTTTTCTTTCTTCCATACTTCACATTTCTCAGTCATAGCGGTAAGCAGAAAGATTTTGTTAGGCAGCTATACAGAGACCTGACGAAGCAAGGCGTTTCCTGCTGCTTTGATCAAGATCGTGAAAGTTTGGCAGTGGGTGAGGATTTCCCCTCTCGTATATTTGAAGCCGCCAAGACATGTAAAGCAACAGTTTTGCTTATCTCAAAGGATTTCCTCGAATCTAAGTGGCCAATGCTGGAACTCTCGGCTTTCGTGGAAGCGAAAGGCATAACCCATACAAACCCCAAACTCAAAATTGTACCTTCTTTCTTCCTGTCTTCACCAGATGTTCTTAAAACAATTAGGCCAGACAATAAAAAATGGAAATAGTTGGGGATATCCGGGGAAGAGCGAACCAAATGGTATCACGCTTTGAATGCATTACGGCGATTTAATGGATTACATTTCCGTGAAGGTGGTGATGAAGGGGAGTTCAGAGATAAAATTGTGAAAGAAATCTGGCAAATAACAACACCCTCACCAAGGTATCATGTCCCTCGGATGCAAGGACAATTGCGAATGTGTCAGGTGAAGAAAGACTGCTTACTACCTTCTTTTGCTTCATTCACGCATATGTGCACAGGCTCATGTATTCGTTACATTTATTGGCTGCAGGAGATTGCAGATTTCTTCAACACTCTTCATTCCGACGTAAAGAGAATCAGCATTGCAGGATTGTATGGATTACTGGCCACGGGAAAACTACACTTGCCAAGGCTTTCTGCAATTTCAAATTGGGAGATTTTTAAGGTAAAGTATGCCATCTGGAATTTAGTAGAGGCGATCCATTCGAAAGAGTAGAACTGGCCCTGTAGTTTCTCACTCACTTCCCTCCTTGGAATGTCCAAACACTGACAGACCCAAATCAGGTGAGCAATTATATCACATTACATAAATGCAAAGAAATAGAAGTACTTGAAGGTATGGGAAATATCCAACAGCTAGCGTGGCTTCAGATAAGCGAGGTAAATCCATTGTTTAAACTTCCTGAGCTAAGCAGCTTCCAAGGTTTACAACATCTTGAGATCGAGATTGCCGTCAGCCAGGTGGTGAATCAGCTGGGAGATCTTACCGGTTGTGTTTCTCTGAGAGAGATTAATGTTTGCTGTACATCCCTCATGGAGTTCCCAAGGTTGAATGGTTTGCCGCATTTGGAGAAAGTGGAATTTAGATTGTGCAAAGAAGTGAAGGGACCCCCCGACTGTACAGAATGCATGGAGCTTCAAAGTACTGTCCTCGACAGTTGCTGCCAGATGGTTTACGCGCCTCTCCTTGCTGGATGTAAGAATCTATCCAAAATTGTATTATGGGAATGTGATGCAATGAGGGCATGTCCAGATATAGATTTGCCAAGTGCTTTAAAGACACTAGAATTGTTCGTTTCATCAGAAGCTGCCTCGGTGCCCAAAAGATTTGAGTCTTTTCACGGACTGGAAAATCTTCAGCTATGGAATATGCAGTGTCTGATGGAGCTTCCGACTTTCACACTTTTATCAAATTTGACCGTGCTCAAACTTGGAAAATGTGGTGTAAGGGACCCACCGGATCTCACATGTTGTGGGTTGTTGGAGGAAGTTTACTTTTTCAAACTAATATCATTAGAAAGGTTTCCCAACTTCTCAGGACCGAGGAAGTTAAAGAAGTTAAGTTTATATGATTGCTGGACTGTTCAAGATCCTCCTCATATTAGTGGCTGCATTCAGTTACAGGTATTCCATCTGGTGTATAATGACAATATGGAAGGACTTCCAAACATGGACGAGTTCCAACAGTTAAGAGGAAATAAAACTGAGTTGGCGTTCTCAGTATGATGAAGGACATGCAGATTGTCAGTATTTTCACCCTTGTGAGGTTGCTCAATCTTTTCACGAGGAAAGGTTTATGAGCATAACGGATTTTGAAATGGTTCCTCAAAGTCTTGAGCTCCATAAAAATCTTCAGCCTTCTGTGGAATCAGTTTCATATACATTTGAGTGGAATGTTATAATGAGAAAAGCTTCCAAAACATAAGTAATGCGGAAAAGGTTTCGCAATGTCTTGAATTCAATCTGGATCCTCAACAATATGCAGAAATGGCTCCACAAAATCTTTTATTGAAAAAGAATCTTCAATCCTTTGTGAAAAAGGGCCCTCGACATCCTCAATCTTATGTGAAAAGGAGTAGTCGACATCTTCAATCTTTTGCTAAAAGAAGAGTTAGACCTCTTCTATCTTTTGTGACGAATGTTCTGCTATGTCTTGCTGGGATCCTCATATGTTATCTTCCATGCTATATAATGAGCTTGCGGCGCGCTAAATACAGTGAAAGTTTTGAAGCTTATGAGGATCTTCAAATTTGTCTGGAGCGTTCTAAAAATGAAACCTTCCCGAACTTAAATGATGTAAGCATGCCAGAAGCATTGAAAGAGTGGCAGTGGCTGAAGGACAAGAAAATATTGGTAAAAAGGTATGTCCGTAGACGCAAGACCTATTATTCTCTCACAGCTCCTTATGACTCATACGAGTGAAACCAGTTTAAGAAAAGTATGCCAAAATCTATTCAAAGGGCAGATTCGGAAGTATATATGCGAGATATATGTTGCTTTTTATTTGTAGAAAACATGGTTTCGCATAAAACTTCTCCCCATGGATACCTGTCCCAAGATGCAAGGCATCTTTGGATGGTGAAATGGTTAAGTACATACAATGAAAGCTAAAGGAGGGAACAATACACACATGACACATATAATCATATAATATGAGAGAGAAAAGGTTTTTAGAATATAGAGAGAGAAAAAGTATTGGCCTTTATATAAGGTAGAATTAGTTTACATATTCTAGGATTTCTTTTGAGTTAATTTAATAATTGTTATGCTTCCGTTAGTGTTTGCTGCGTTTTAAATTAATTATATTTGTCTCTTTATGAAGTAATGTTGTTAATTTTTAGACTATTTATTTAAATTGTGCAATTTTTGTATTTAATGTCATCACGTTAACTTTGTGCTATATATAATTTTATTTTATTATCATTATTAGCTTTCCTTATGTTTTTTTATGGTAGAGATTTTAATATGTTATAGACTTTAGTGTTACTAATGTTTAATTAAGTTTGTATATTAGTTGGTATTATAATTTTTCTTTTTAATTTATTTGATTTGATAGTTTATCAATTAATTTATAGTTGTTGTTTTTTTCAAATGTTTAATTATTCAAAATATTTGTAGATTGTTAGGACAATTTTGATTATATGAATGAATTCAAGGCTCTATGAATCTATAGACCAAATATTGATTTGTCAATTTTGGATACAATTAATATAATTTCTTCATTTTTAAGCACACATTATTAGTTTATTATAGGTACTTCGTGAGTTTTGAATAAAATATTTGGAAAGTTGCAGACCCCACTAAGTACTACACAATCTTCTAGTCTCCCACCCACCCATTTCTTACCAGTTACATTAAAAAGTTTACCTTGTTTACTGTAGTTTATAGGGGTCTACTTGATTCTTGCAATCTAAAATATAACTACCACAAGATTTTTTTGATTGATTTAGCAAGGAAAAGGGCTGTGATCCCTAACAAAGAAACTACAACTAAGAACGCATTAGAGGAATAGACACAAAAAAAATAAAAAAATTAGCAACACACATCCAGATACCTCATAACTATGATGCTACATTAAGGCCAAAAATATAAGTTAAATAGTATAAATGAACAAGTTCCCAACCCATAGAACACACCTAGCTAACAATAACATATCCATATAAGCATTCACCATAACACTATTACTTAAACTATGGCCTAGCATAGCACAATTAACCACAAAAAGACACTATTCTATCACTATTCTCTTGGTGAGAGGTCTTGAGCTGTGAAATCCATATTACCCTCCCCAATTTTAATGGAAGAATAAAATATTTGGTCTATCAGTTCATCATCTTCCTCAAGTTCATTAATAAGACCAATATGGCCTTGACTACCCTCCTCTTCCTCAGTACTATAATCCTCATCTTAAAAATCCTTAGAAGAATTCTCCTCCTCTCAAGAAAACTCTTCATCAAGAACTTGGTTTTCCTACATAACAAATTTCTTTCCTTTAGAATCCTTCTTAATGAGATGTGCAAAATAGAATCCCCTAGGGATAATGTCCTTTTTATTCTCTGCATACTTAGCTTCATCCTCTTTTCCTAACACAAGTTCATCTAAGTCTATGGTAATGCTTTATTTTTTACGCCCTTTACTCTAAGTTTTCTAGCTCTAGAAGAGTTGGGTTTAGGAGCAGGGCCTCTGCATTTGTCTAGAGTGACCTAAATTAGGGCTAACTCCATAGTCTCTTTTCAAGGAGGGCATTTAAAAGATTTTTTTCATATTAGAAGCGGGATTATTCTTATCAGGGGAAAGTAGCTTACTTTCAAAGTTCAATGTGCATAGAACTAGTGAGGGATTCAATATTGTTGCTAGGATTTCCAAGGTAGGTAATGAAGCAACTATAATGTGGGGAGAATTCAGATTTGAATTGGTATAAGGAAAAAAACAAGCCTTGGTGTAAGGGAGGAGAAGCCCCTTTGTTGATAGTACCATTTAAAAAAAACTACAGACCAAGAGGTAAATCATTTTTCCCCCATGGTGGATATGATTTAAAATAGGAAAGTGGTACCCATGTACTATAGTAAAATGGCCTTCATGAGTTATTTTATCTCATGGAAGTTTACCTTTGCATAAGGGGGAGAGAGGATTGAACAATCAATACCCATTTTGAATCATAGTCAACCTTTCACCCTTTTCAAGGAACTTAATAATCAATGCATTATAATCTCCTAAACTCTTTGCTTCAACCTTTAGACCTTCAGACTTAAGACTAGTGACCTCTGCAATGAGCTCAAGAGTGACTTTTAAGTTGATATTGCCAATAGTAACCATCACTCTTTCCTAAGAATTGAATTTTTGGTAGAAAATGATTTTTTATAACCCATAATCACCAAAAACAAAAGGACAACCGTCCTTGCTTTATCTAAAGGGTTCCAGAAATATTTGTTTTTCTGAACTCATAACAACTTTTGGCCTCAAACTATTTCAAAGCACCCCCATAAAAAGTTCCTTTTCACACTGTTAGCCCTAAGAAACCTATACAAATGTATAATTGCATAGGACGAAAATAATTTCTACTTTTGAAAGTGGTAAATATAGAAATGTACTTGGAGAAAAGAAGGACAAAAAGATAAGATAGAACAAATCACCTCATGCATGTGAAAAACAATTCTATAAATTTCCATCTTTTCTATTATATATTTTAAAGGCGTCACTAGCACTAAAATTCATGTGAGGTAAGTGGAAAATTTTATAGTGTCATTGTTATTCAATTCATAATGATTCTTACCCTTCTCAACAGACTCACCATTCATGCCAAAAAAGGCTAAAAATAACATTACTACTTGTCTCATCTCATAATGCCATATCATCTTAAAAGTTACCATTAGAATTTTAAATTTGAAATACTTGAATTGATTAATATTATGATAAGGACTCAACTCATTACCAGTACACCTCCTTCCCAACCAAGCATTCCCCTTCCACCTAGTAAGACTAAAATTCATTGTCATAATGCATTGATTGAATTTCTATCACCTTATTGGTAAAGTTGAACTCTTTCCTAAGATAGGATTTATTTTAGTTTTGAAGGGAACCAAGGAAAATTGAAGTCATCAACACCATATTGTTTCTCTGAGGGAAATAGGAGACAATCAAAATCTCCTCCCAACATCCACAAATCAGAAGAATAATTTAGAATGAAGGAGGCCATGGGGTTCCATATGGCAGCTCTAGAAGAATGAGCATTAGATAACACTCTTGACTAAATTTTAAATTGCTCATCTTAATTATCAAGCTATTTCTAGAGGCATGTCTTAGAGTCCCTAATAAGGTAGCTGAGTTTCAAAGGCAAACCATCTCAACACACCTTTAGCATCCCTAACATAGAATTTAGTACTAGGCTAGATTCTTTTGGGTATGTTCTAGAAGGTTTCTTATTTCATTTTAGTATCTTGAAGTAGCCAAAAATCTACTTTCTACCGCAACATAGTACATTTCATCATACACTATTTAACTAGGCTATTTAATCCTCTTAGATTCCAAGACATAATCTTCATTCTAAAATAAGATAGAAATAAACTTGTATTTCAGCTCAATGGGAGGCCACCCACCTTGTCAATTTCCTGTTCTTTTTAGGATTTGATTGGCCATCAAGAATCCTTTGCCTCCTTCTTGCAACTTCCTTGGCTACATCCTAGTTCCTAGATTCCCTTTGGGTAAGTCTACCTAGTTTACCATCGACTCCCACATCAACCATTTTTATTCTTAGGTTTGGTTCCAACTTGTCTCCATTCCATTTTTAATTCTTAGGTTTGAATCCTAAAAGGGCCAACTTATGTTCAAGATTTTGGTTTGTGGGTTGGGTGTTTTATTTGGAAAATCGTTGAAAAAGTAATTTATATGTGATTTCAGGTCGACGATCTATGTAAGAAGGCATTTATTAAAGAATTTGGACCTGAAATTCGTATACATTACCTATTTATTGAATTCGCTCAAAGCAAAGCAAGTGAAATGAGTAGATGGCTGCATTCGAAGGGTGACCCACGTAGTACTCGTGGGTTAATATCATCTGAAGGAAGTACAGGGTTTGAGTTCGCTAGGCTGGAGCAGTGCATCCATCGAAGACCATCCCAGATCGTCCCTCAGGACCTTCAAAATCTATTGCTGATTCAGCTCGTAGGTGTTCAGAATGTGAAAGAACTTGACTTGGACAGAATGGGTCGTCTCAGAAGTATCACATTACACAAATGCAAAGACCTCAAAGAACTTTAAGGTATGGAAATTATCCAACACCTAGCGTGGCTTCAGATAAGCGACGTAAATCCAATGTTTATACTTCTTGAGTTAAACATATTCCAAGGTTTACAACATCTTGAGATTGATATTAAGTCGGCCAGGTACTCAATCAGCTGGGAGATCTTACCGGTTGTGTTTCTCTGAGAGAGATTAATGTTTGCTGTAAATATCTCTTGGAGTTCCCAAGACTAAATAGTTTACGGCATTTGGAGAAAGTGGAACGTAGAGTCTGTGATATTGTGAAGAGACCCCCCGACTGTACAAAGTGTGTAGAGCTTTAAAGTATTATCCTCGACAGTTGCTGCGAGATGGTTTAGCACCGGTCCTTGGTGGCTGTAAGAAACTATCGAAAATTGTATTATGAGAATGTGATGCAATTAGGTCATGTCCCTATATAGATGTGCCAAGTTCTTTAAAGACACTAGAATTGTCTGTTACATCAGAAGCTGCCTCGGTGCCCAAAATTTTAGAGTCTTGTCACGGACTAGAAAATCTTCAACTATGGAATATGGAGTGTCTGACGGAGCTTCCAAGTTTCAGATTTTTATCAAATTTGACCGTGCTCAGAGCCTCAGACTTGACAATTGTGGTATAAGGGGCACATCGGATCTCACATGTTGTGTCTTGTTGGAGGATGTTCACTTTTTCAAACTAATATATTTAGAAATGTTTACCAACTTCTCAGGACTAAGGAAGTTAAAGAATTTAAGTTTATATGATTGCTGGAGCGTTCATGATCCTCCTGATATTAGTGGCTGCATTCAGTTACATATATTCCATTTAGTCTATGTTGTGTCTTGTATAAGGAACCCACAAGATGTTCCTCAATCTTTTAAAAAGGAAACCTTTCTGAACTTAAGGGATGTGGAAATGGTTCCACGATGTCTTGTATTCTATAAGAATCTTCAACCTTCTGTTGAATTCGTTTCAAATACATTTGAGTATAATGAGAATCTTCAATCTTGGGCGGAATACTATAATGACGAAAGATTCCCTAACAGTTGTAATGCAGAATGTCTTGAATTCAATGAGGATCCTCCAGTGTGTGGAAATGGCTCCAGGATGTCTTGCATTAAAAAAGGATCTTCAATCTTATGTGAAAATGAGTGCTCAAAATCTTCAATCTTATGTGAAAAGGAGTGCTCGAAATGTTCAACCTTTGGTGAAGAATATTCTGGCAGGGATAATTATTGATCCATGCTGTTGGAGGATGCGCTGTAAATACAAAAAAGAAATTGATTCTTATGAGGATCTTCAACTTTGTCTAAGCGTTCTAAATATGAAAGCTTCTCAAACTTAAATGATGTAAGCACACCAGAGGCATTGAAAGAGTGGCAGTGACTGAAGGGCAAGAAAGTATTGGTTTGAAGGTATGTCCGTAGACAGAAGACCTATTACTCTCAGACAACTCCATATAAATTGCACAGGTGAAGCCAGTTTAAGAAAATTAAAGCTAAAATCTATTTTAAGGGAAGATTTTTGTTGGAGTTCGTAATTCCAAGTACTTCAGCTGTATTTTCACCTTCATATCATCTGTATGCTTAAATAAATCTCAGCATTAAAGATAAGCATATCAGCAGATTTTTTGTTTTTGGATTCAAATGGATTTCATCTTATTTCCATTTGGCTGTCCACATTGTCTCTGCAGATTGGCACGGACTATGGATGATTTAGAAAATGTAATTTAATTGTTTTCTCGTTACAGAGTATGCTAAGTTTTATATATTGCATGATTCTATATTTTGTATTCACTCTTAGTAAGAATTGTTGCTATTATTAATTTGGAAGGGATGTTAAGTTAAATAATCTCTGTCTGTATCGGGGAGTGTTTCTGGGTGATGACGAGGACAAGTCTCTGGGTGCCCATATTGCTAAGGAAAAAGGTAAAGATCCTGATGTCGCCGAGGAGGATGTGGGTGGCTAGAAAGTTCCTATTTTGGTCAATTATGTGAATTCTGAAGAGCATGATATACCCATCTCTCCGAAGCTTGAGGTGGTTATGGAAGTGCAATCAGAGACGAAAGAGGAGGAAACCCCAGGTCACGACACTGTTTAGAAGGGCAACATCCCTCTTACTTCAAGGAACATTACATTCTGTAGATTGGTGGATATGCAGGAGTGGAATGTCCAACTCCCTCAAGATGATATGGACGAAAAAATTAAGCCCCCATTTGGAGTTCTTCAAACTGCAAAGGCAATGTCACTATACTTGTTTCGTCTGATGAAATGGGTATTTAAGGAAATAAAAAGCCTCCATCTCATCTTTTTATCTCTATTTGCTCGTGTTGATCTTATCCAAGGTAATCAAGATTCTGGGTCGACCGGGGTTGATGGTAAAAAGAACAAGGAGGATGAAATTTTTTTAAGACTATGCATGACAAATTTGACATTCTAGAGAACACTTTGAAGAAACACATCAAGGATAACAATATCTTCATGGGTTCTACTATGGATTGGTTAAATTTCATTAAATCAGAGTTGGACTCTGGCTCCCCAAATGTGAAGATTGATTTGGGAAAAGATGACATGGAAGATGCAGGTTCGGGAAAGCGCACGCGTTCGGCCAAGAAGAAGAAAATCCTAGACAAGATTTTGGAGCTTTCGTACTTCAATGCTGCCATCAAGAAGGTCTCCGAGGCTAAGAAGGAAGCGTACGACACTCACCTGGAGTTTTCCTAGTTCCTACAGTTCCCCTATTTTTTTGTTGCTTCATTTTTTGGATTTTGGTTGCCGGAGGGCCTAACTGGTTTTTGGCTTTCTCTCTGGTCTTCTGTTTTTTTCCTGGGTGTTGCGGGCTGGATCTCAGTCCTATCTCTATTTAGTACTTTAAATGTTGTCTATCTTTTTGTAATGGTTGTAAGGGGTTTCGGGTCCCCATAAAACTTGTTTTTACCATCAATCAAAAACTTAAATAATTTAAGTATCGGCATTGACCATGTGCAGTTGCTTTCTAGCCAATGCTAGCTGCCTAGGATAAATTTCTCAACAAACTATGGTCTGCATATTAAATGCTCATTTTTTTTAATAAATTGAAGGACTAAGTCTAGCATTTTCAACATTCAATTAAGAGTTTTCTCTGTGTTATTTTTGTAGTTGTGTTTCTGGGTTTCTCCTTCGCTATCTTATTGTTCAAGAATATATTGTTTCATGTTTTCTTGGAACACATCAAGGTATATCACCATTATATCAAGCATTTCATCCAACAATAGGTGATTCATCTTCAATATTGCAAGACAGAGGACAAGATTATTGATATATTTACCAAGGCATTATGGGAGGCTTAATTTGTATTTCTTAGTCATATTTTAGGCTTACGAGAAGTCACATGACTATCTTCTGAATATCATTCAGAGGGGATTCTAGTGATTTCCAACCATAGTACTAAGTGAATTTATGATTTTAAATGGATACCTAACAAGGATTTAGGCTAAGACCCATCTTTTCTAGATTATGGGGGATATTAAGAATAGTTGCTATATTTAATTTAGGGGGGATGTTAGCATAAATTAATTAGAGTGTTGACATAGACCATGTGCAGCCACTCATCAACCGCCCAAGACATCCACAACCACCATTAGCCATTTGTAGCTGCCCACCATATTTCATAAATTTTTCGTCTAACTCTCATCTACAATGTCTGCGCATTTATTGTAATATTGCTTATAAATTAAATGGTTGAGCATGACATTTCAGCGCTCTATTTGGAAAAAAATATATATCTTTTGTCTATCTTTATTATGTGTTTTCTCATGGTATCAAAATCACGTGTGAGGAATGGTGAGTGTCATTTTGCAAGGTAAGTTGAAGATTGGAGCAAAAGGATTTAGGGAGATTGATGTTTGATAGGAGCCCAAGTTAGAGAGTATCCAGAAGGAAGTCTCAGTGGCATTTTGTTGGGTTCCCTCTTCCAATAAGTTTTATTTTGCTATCTTATAATTTGAGTTTGATTGAATTGGTTATTGGCATCACTAATAAACATGTTGTAAGAAGAGCTCATGTTTTGAGTTTCTCCTCTGTGCCATGATTTTTTAACTACTCTTTTATGAGTCCAACTCAACAAAGCTGTAAAGTGATTTTTGAAAGAAGTAGTAAAATATGTGTCTGTAGTAAGACATTTCAGTCTATATAATGCTATTTATGAAAAGACCTCAAGCTCATTCACAATATATTTAATATAATACATGTTTGTTTTCTATTTTTTCTCCTCCTTCATATCCTCCTATTTTGAAGTATATATACATATCTAATTTTCTATGTATTTATGATTTATTTTAACATATATGTTTTTGGTTAAAGTAAGTATGATCGTTACAAATCACTGCCCAACAACTTCTAAAAAAGGATCATAAATAAACGGTTGTTACTTGCGAGTCATATATGACTTTGTATTTGTAGGAAACATATTTCCTAATGAAAATTCTTCCCATGGATACCCAAACGAAGATTACATGTGCCAAAAAGTTAATTGATAACACAAATGGAGAGCATCTTTGGATGGTCAAGTGGGTATGTCCATATAATGAAAGATAAAGAAGAGAAAAGGAAACATATGGCATATGTAATCATATTATATGAGAGAGAACATGTTTTAAAAAATACAAGGATAGAAAAATGTATGATCCTTTATATAAGGTGGAATTGGTTGACATAATCTAAGATTTGTTTGGAGTTGATAATTCTCGCCATGCATATGCCAATAATTATACTAGAGGGGTAGTGGTTAAACCTTGAATAATCTCTAATTGCATCATTAAATCATAGATCAATTTTTTTTAGGTCTTGTTTTAATCTTATATTTGAGAAGGAAAAAGAGTAAACTTTTAAAGTCTAAATATATAAAAAAGGATTATCAATGTTTTGATTGGACTGAAATTCATGGTAATAGATCATCGAGGAAAATTACAAAGTAAAAGAACACAAATCTTGCAAGGCCTCTTGCAAATTTTCCAAGCTTGGTATTAATGCTTGATTCTCACTGCCTCGCCTTTTGTCTACACATACTCTCAATCACTTTTTTCATCTCTTCAATGTTTTGGATCGACAACTTCTACAATTTTTTTTTTAATGTTTGTCACTTCCGGTATTAGATAGTTCGTTTCTTTGTATTGACATCATCTGGGAGTCTTCTTTCATCAAATGTATGCATCGTTTATTCTATGTATTACAAATAAAAATAAAACCGAACATTCATTCCTTTTCGCCCTGTATGATGCTTGGTTGTCCTCATTTTAAGTATTTTTTGAAGAGGCTTTGTAGGAGGTCTTTATACTCTGATGTAGTGATCTAAAAGTTGCTAGTGCACTTTTTCTCTTTTGTTCATATTGTTCAGTTTAAGTTGTCCTCTCTTATGCTAAATAACTTGTGTTTAATATAATACAGGTTTACTAGTTTGTTTTTTAGTTTGTTGTTATATGATCTTATAGGTTTCTATTTAAGAAAAAATTCATTTTATGAATAGTATTTTAGAAATATTGACATTATTGTAATACTTACATATACTCTTCAATGAAGAAAATATTTATTGTATCATTATTCTATATTTTGTTGAATGTTACCTGCCATATATCTCTCTATTTTTTTTAATAATATGGTTTACAAATTCTAATTTTTTGAAATTGCCTCTGCTCCTCAAAACCAACATAAATTACTATTTGACAACTGCACATCTGTATAAGCTATAAGAGAATTTCTTGAAAATGAGTATTATATCTTGCTATATAATGTCAATGCATATATTTTAAAAGGGGCCCTTTTCTTTAGAATTTGATTGCTGAAAGGGATATGAAAATTATGACATTTTTTCCTTTTGTCGGTTTATAGTATCCTTTCAATGCTGGTCATCTGCGTCCCTTATGAAATGCTAACATTATTTTCCTCGTAAAATTCTCAAGGGTTATCTTCAGGCAATGCATACATAGTGCTGGAAAATCAATTGGGTTAGGACCTTGATTGGCATTTTCATCCTCTAATTCAAATAAGAAATAATATTTCTTCCTTTTTTACTTCTTTGTGATCTTTCATAAATAAATTATGGTATAGGTATATTTATAATTTCTATATTACTCTATTTTCGTTGATTATAGTACTTGATAAATCTGGAGTATTGTTTTAATTCTCAAAGACCAAACGATGACGAGTCATGATCATTCCAGCACGAGATTGAATTAATAGAGCATTCAAGAATATGCGAGAAAGTTCATTTTGAACTGTTACATATCTCCGCTCGCTCCACATTCAAGTTGACACATGTGTGGCTTATAGCTTAACCACGTTTTCCTCTTTTTACCCATCCAATTGCTAACTGGACATGGCCCAACTCTCACCGTCCAAAATACCCCATAAACATTCCATCCTTTTCTATATAAAGATGCAATAAAGAAGAGTTTTCGCAACAAAGTTTAAGACATTCAGCACAAAGCACATTGTCAGTGACATTGAATTATCTTGGAAACTCTTCAAGGGTCTCGTTAATGGCAGCCATGGCTTCAATGACTTTGAAATCTCCTGCACTGCCCAACTGCGGAGCAATCCAAAGAAGTTGTATGGGCTTTAACAGAGTGCCACTCAAGAACTTCCGAATCAAATGCATGGCAGAGGTTTTCTATTTCATCATACTCACTTCGCCATTCCTGCTCGCTGCCTGATAATTGTAGTGTAGGATTTTGATAATCTGTTATATCATTGCAGGCGAATTCGGAGCCCAAAGAGGCATCCCTTACAAGCGCCACTGCTTCTCCTTCGGCAGCACCTACACCAACTCCAACTACCACTCCAGTCCCTCCAAAAAAGGCAAGTACATTTTATGACGCCCAAATTCCTCACTCAATTTTAGACTTTCCACGTTGGTTTTCTAAGCCATATGTTTTTGGGATTTGTCCAGGTCAGCACGAAGTTTGGTGACGTGTTCGCATTCTCAGGGCCGGCGCCAGAGACCATTAATGGAAGGCTGGCGATGGTGGGGTTCGTGTCGGCGATTGCAGTTGA
>MU224866.1:2915834-2931622 GCA_018584345.1 Thuja plicata | reverse complement strand
CTGCCTCTATTCTTAGGGTTAGAGTCTTGTCTTCTCTTGTTCTTTTCTTCTACCTTCAGTGCCAACTGAAAACATTTTTGCACCGTAGTTGGTGTCCACAAACTTATCTCTTCTTGAATGTTTGCTCGCAAACCACCCATATATCGAGCAACTTTTACTGCTTCTTCTTCTTGCACTCTTGATCTCAAACATAGTTTCTGAAATTCTTCAGTATATGCAGCCACATCCAAATCTTTCTGCCTCAAACTCTGTCTCTTTCTATGAAGTTGAATCTCATAGTCTTCAGGGAGATAATTCTCCTTAATCTTTGACACCATAGCCTACCAATTTGTAATAGGCTTTTTACCTTCTTTTTCTCTTTCTTCTTGGATGAATTTTCACCAAGTTAAGGCTGCTCCTCTCAATCCAGACTTAGCAACTTTCACTTTCTATGCTTCAGTCACTCCTTCACAATCAAAATGATTCTCCATTCCTTCAATCCATTCCATTACCAGTTCAGAATCCATTTTTCCAGCAAGTACTAGAACTCCGTCCAATGCTTTTCCACCTAGTGCCTTGATACCCTTCAAGAATGGTTCTTCTGGTATAGGAGGGTCTGGTTCTGGTATAACATCCTCCTCTGCAACAGCTTTTCCTTTGTTGGAACTCTCTGCTTCTCCAGTTACTTTATCATCAATATCCTCTAGTTGTTTTCTCATTACCTCTAGAGTTTCTTCAAGGAGTCTATTTCTCTCCTTCTGCTCATTCACTTCTTTAGCCAATTCTACATTTGTCACCATGGCTGATTCTCCTACTGATTCCTCAGTACTTTGAAACATCTACAAATTCCAAACCCAAATCTTTAACTGGGCTCTGATACCAATCTGATGGGGAGGTCACCTTACTCTCCTAGACTCCTATTCTCTTTTAGGAATCTTATCTTGGACCCTAGTTATTTCAGGATCCTCTAGACTCACCCTTGAGTCTCTTAGGGTTACTCTTGGACCCTAACCAGAAGGAATTTTTCCACTCCCTCTCTCCTAGGTTTCCTACCCACCAAAATGTTCCACTCTTCACCTTATCTTGCTCTTCATGACTGAATACAGTCAGTCATGCACCTTTCTTCTTATATCTCTCTCCTACAAGTTCTCTAGCCGGACCATTTAGCTCACCTAGGACTTGTCTCCAATTCTGACTAGCCTCTTCTCAATCCCAAACATAGAAATAGAAATAAAATACATGAGGGATTCTTCTTGATGGTCACACTCCATGGGATGGATTATAAGAGTCAAGAAACATCCATGATACTTAACTAAACTCAAAATCCTACTCTACAGAAGTTTGCACACACCAGAAGTACACACAGAGAACACACAAGAAACTATTCTTTACTGAAATCAAAAAATTACAACGTAAACTAAAAATCTTCTCTGCTAGTCTTCCCTGTCTCTAATTTCTTCCAACCCCTTACAATGGTTCCTTTTCTCCATTTTATACTCGGCCTGTTCTTGATTGTAACCGTTTCTAGGTTACCTACTGTCTGAAGAATCCCAATTGTCTCGGCTCTTCATCTTCTCCTGCAACTGTCATCGAGCTCATCATCAACATAACTGTCGACGTGGATGTCTTTTACCTTCGTGGCATTCTCTTCTATTTTGGCATTTCTTACTTTTCAACTTTCATCTATTGACGTGTCAGCCTGTCTCATTATTCCAACTGTTAGTCGCACTGTCGCGAGTCCTCATATTATGTATGACGACCTTTTGATATCTTGTCGTCACGCCCTCGCATTACTTATAGGCGAGCTGTTAATTTCCCTGCGAGTACGTGATACATTGTTTTCGCGCACTCGCACCCCTTTCTAACCGAGTTGCTTTTGTTCCGCGACCTTGGCGATACAGGATCATCGCGCTCTCGCAAAGCTTGTTCCCGAGCTGTCGATTCATCTGAGAGTGTGTGATGCATTGTCGTCGCACACTCGTGCCTCTTATAGATGAGCTGATGATTCATCTGCGAGTACGCGATACATAGATGTCGTGCACTCGCAACACTTCTGGACGAGCTGGCGATGTCTCTGCGACCCTGTGATGTCTGGTTGTCGCGCACTCGCACACCTAGGAACTTAACCACCGAGAAACTCACGACTGTGTGATAGGTTATTGTCACGCTCCCGCAACTATTTTCCATTAGCCACCAATTCCTTTCCGACTGTGTGATGAGCTACCGTCGCGTCCTCGCAATACTTAGATACTGGCTGCTGATTACTCCGGCAACTTCACGATACTTATCATCGCACCGTCACAGCTATTTTTAAATAACCGGCCAACGCCTTGTGACTGCGCGATGAGTTCTTGTCGCGTTGTTGCAACTGTTTCGACCTAACCGTCCACCAACTTGCTAGCATGCGATACTTTGCCTTCGCATTATCACACTGGTTTCCAACTGACCGCTGATCAACTCGCGATTGTGCGATGAGTATAATGTAACCATTCTTGCGTTAAACTGGAAGAAACCGTTAGGGTTTAGAAGAGAAAAAGAAAACTGTTACCAAACAAACTTCACCACTAACTGTGACCTGCTCCATTTGTCACTCTGCTAACTACTAGGGCTTGGGATCTAAAACCCTAGGGTGCTCTGCACCAGGATATCTAATTATTATAACATTTTTGAGATACTTTGTTATATAGATAGAGTATTAATGGAGTTATAAAGTGAAAATGCATAATATTCTATTTATTAGATATATAAACTCAGAACATAATGTCATTATGTCTATAACTATGCTTCCTTAATAAAAGTGGAAGAAAATAAATCACACATTATCTATTTATTCACTATTTGATGTATCATCAATTTGTAAGTTGGGATTTTCAATATAGTTAAATGCACTTTTTATACCAAGATAAAATAATTTCTATATATTGTAACCTTGTAGGTTGAAGAAAGACTCCTAAAAATAGATGGGATACACTACTAAAATTATATTACAAGACTTTCTATTTATAAAAATAAATTAGGCCAATTCAATACCATTTTATTAATTAATGTTCTATCACATTCCATAACTAAGCTGCTCGACCTCATCAAACAAATGGTTAATTATTTAGGAAGATGGAATGCCCTGTGGTTTATATAGCTAAACCTTGATTGACATGACAACTAAAAAACACCTGTAATTTAACTATTATCAGAAAGAATCTAGTGTCTCTAAGTGTAGTTTGATCTAGAAATTTGGGAAAAATAATGTGAGGGGTAAAGAAAAATTTCACCATAATTATCTTAAAAAGGAAAATTAAAATGTGAAGGCACGACGTGAAGGGAAGAGAAAATAAGTTAGGAAACTACAAAGAGTATAAGATGTGAAAACTACTCCTTCCTTATTTTTCTTGTTAAACCCAACAATAAATTCACAATTGTTTAAATTAGGGATTTGAATAACAAAAATCAAATGATTGAATCATAGAATTAAAGCATGCACAACACCATTCACTTAAAATAGTGAACACGAGTGAAATAAGAGAAAACAAATCACACTTTAACACATTAATTTATTTCAAAAACCCATTAACTCTAGGGAAAAACAACATTCAATGAGAGAGATTTAATGATAACAGAAAAGAGGAACTTGATAATAATTATCAAAATTTGGCATAATATGATTTTGAGAATTGTCCTAGATTGAATTCAACAAACCCATAGTAATAATGGAATCCTAGATTATGTTTCAACTCCTTCATCGGTTCACTCAAATCTTCCTTTCTCTTGTGTCATACCTTGCAAAAACCTTCAATTTTTTCTATATCTAGCACACACACAAATCTCCTTTTATAACCTCTTATGCACTAGCAGTGGAATAAAGAAAAGAATAACGTAGAATAAAACAAAGTTGTTTCTAAAAGGAAATTGCCAAACTGGCAAGTGTGGAGGGGAAAAAAAGGAAAAGGCAGGAAATTGGAGGTACCTTTTCTACCACCGCTCCATCCTAGATGACATGGTTCCAGGATGGAATATTTTTTGAACATCTTTTCCAACACTCCCTCTTAGTGAGGAAGTTGGTTTCTACTATACCCAGCTTGTCCTTGAAAAAGTAAAATTTTACTTTCATCAAGGTCTTCGTTAAGATCTTTGCCTATTTCTCATTTGTAGATATATATTTTATTTCAACTAATCCATGTCACATACACAATACTTGATATTTAGTGATATGTAATGTCAATATTCTTTGACCTATCCTAAAAATATAGGTTTCTGAGAGATTTTTATGCAACTTTGATCATTACAGTGAATCATGGTCGATTCTAGCTCTTGAACAAATAGTGCCACTAACAGCTTCCAAAGCCATATGTCATCACATGTTACCATGCTTTCTTCCATGTACTCTTCTTCCATAGATCTTAATGCAATAAAATTCTACTTCCTATTGTACCAAGAAAATACCCTTGATCCCATGTTGAAACAACACCACAAACTACTTTTCCTATCCACTACATTACCTGCGCACTCTGCATCGGTGTAGCCAATCAACCTAACACCATCACCCTAAGTATATCTCAACCCATACTCAACTGTACCATGTAGATACATTAGCACATGTTTTTCTACCATCCAATATACTCTATTTGGTTCTACCATGAATTGACTAAGAGAGTTGATTGCAAAGCAAATGTAGAGTCTAATATTGACTAGATACATCAATGATCCAATAAGCTATGTATACAAGGTGGGGTTCATTGGTTGCTTCTTTTAAGCATTTCTCTTTGGGAAGTTTGTAACCATTGGTGAAGACATGGGTCTATTTATAGTCCAACATTTTGAATCACTTCAAGATCTCCATAGCATATTTATCTTGACCAAGGAAAATCTATCCCTCTATTTATCGTACCTCTAATCCTAGAAACTAGTGCATTAATACCAAATCATTCATCTTGAACTTTTTTGCTAGGTTACTCTTACAGCCCTCTATGAACACGGGTGAACTTATAATAAATAAACCATCCATGCACAAAACTAGAATGAGTGGTTCACTTAACACCGTTAGATAGAAAAGGTTGGAGTCTGCCTTACTCTTCACGAATCACATGCTTTAAAAATAACTATCTATGTGCTCATACCATGCTCTAGGTATCTTGTTAGTTCTATATAATACTTTCATTAACCTACAAACATGAGACTCACTCCAATACAAAACCTTTTAGTTGTTCAATGTATACATCATCCTCTATAATTTAGTTTAGGAATGTCATCTTCACTTCCATGTGATGGATCTGCTATCCCATTTGTGTTTCTAATGAGATAGAAACTCGCATGGAGGTATATCTAACTACTTGAGTGAATGTCTCATCATAATCGATTCCCTCCCGCTAAGAGAACCCCCTGGCTACAAACCTAGCTTGATATTTCTATGCTACCATCTACAATATTCTTGATCTTATAAATCAAGCGAGAACCAACCACTACCTTATCTATAGGCCTTGCAACTACCTCCCAGACATTGTTCTTCATGATGGAGTTGTATTCCTCTACCATGACATCCTACCAAACTTGCTACTATGTAGCCTCCTAATAGATGGAATAATCATTGTCAAGGACTCCACCATTAAGGCCACATAATTAGAATGTTTAGTTCTTGTGATCTCCTATCCCCATTAATCAGTCTAATAGCTTCTATAAAATCCTAAGTGTCTCACAAAATAGGAGTTTCCACTTGCGTAGTCCTTCTCCTACTGGTAGGAGATACAACAATAGGTGGAACTTGCTTCTCCTTATTTTGTTTCTCTAGATCATGTGGACTAGAATCACCCAAGGTACCTATATCTTCATTTATTTCTATGATAGTACCTTGTACCTAATCCTCTTTCAGAGCTTCAATCTGCTGACTTTGGTCAACTATTCATGAATCCCAAGGTATTTTTAAGGCTTTCTTCTCCAAAACTTCACAGCCCATCTCACTATGATGCTCCTAGAATAAAGATCTTGTTTACCATGGATGTTTCAATATTTCCAAAAAATAAACCTTTCTTTGTAGTTGAATCTAATTTTAGTCATTTCGCTGAGAGTATGCTATGGTGCCAAATATCCTAAAATTATTGACCATAGGTTTCTTCCTTATAAAGGCTTCTTTTAGTGTCATTTTCCCCAAAATCTTATGAGGTACTCTATGTTGACTATATACTACTGCGCTACAAGTCTCTTCCCAAAGATACTTAGGCAAATCTTGTTCAAATAGCATGGTCTTGGCTACTTTAAATTTTTTTGTATTCTTATGCTCAACAACTCCATTTTTTTGTGGGTTGTAGGGAAAGTCCACTCTCTCTTGATTCCTTCTCTGGAGTAGAACTCCTTGACTAATTTTATTTTATAGTCACCCCCATTATTTGTCTTAAGAACCTTGATATTCTTGTCTACCATTTTCTCTACAACAACTTTGAATTCCTTGAAGCCAGTGAAGACCTTATCTTTGAGCTTCAATAAATATATACAGGTCTTTTTGAAGAAATCATCAATGAAGGTTACACAGTAATCATAACCCCTTAAATACTAAGTAGAGAAGGGACCACAAATATCAAAGTGCATCAAATAAAGAACACCATTGCTTCTACTTTCTCTTTCAGGAAAAGTTTCCTTTGAAAATGTCGTGATTGCACATCCTTTACACATGTCATCATGCATTTCACTCAATCTTGGAATTCCTAATATATAGTTGAACTTTGAGCAATTTCAATGCCCCATGATGTATATGTCCTATCCATCTATCCTATACATCTCCCATTTCTCCGCTGCTATGACTACCCACTAGACCCTTTCAAGTTTTAAACTACAACATGTATAAATTGTCACTTCTAATCTCAATTTGTTTTTCCATCTTCTAGACCTTGTGTTTTAAATACACCTTTTGTTCCTAAAAGATTATGTTTTACCCTTTTTCTTTAAGGTAAGATATTGCAATTAGATTCATGCACATCCCTAGCATATGAGATACATCTATGATCTTAATATCACTTTTTGAATCCATCTCAAATGAAATAGTCACTCTCCCAACTAGAGTGCATGTGGACTTGTTTCCCATTTTAATTAGAAATTTTGATGCAGTCCAAGCTCTAAGGATCCAATAAAGGATTTTCCAAACTAGCAGCCAAAAAAAAGAACACACAACGGAAATGACACAACACAAGATATATCAATATCAACTTATATTATCTCATAATTCTCACTACATGCAACATGTTGGGCTATAAGGCCTTACCGTTTAGAGATAATTACATCAACACACTCAACAAGATCTCACAAGATCCAACCTTATCCATCTACCCTATAGCTAAGTGGAAGAAACCAGATCTGAAATTATGCTTCCAAGCCACCAAGCAATCTGCAATCTCTATCTACCCACTTACAACTATCTGTAGCAACTTACAATCATTCATCTTATCAGCTTACTCTTCCATCCTCTACCTATCTTTCCATGTCTCTTTTATGTCCCCCTAAACATCAACCTAGACTCTCTTTTATACACACTTTCCACAAGTCAGTTTGTAAACAATAATTAAATGTCAGTCATCCATTACAATCCACAATCAACAAATATTAAATGTGCTAGTCAGCTGCAATTAATAACAAATACATAGGAAAATAGATCAACACAGATTTAGGACCACACAAGATCCAATGCCATAAATCCACATGCCTCAGAACTCAGCACGATCCTAATGACCTCCTCAGGTCATGGATGCAATCTCCAATGTCCACTTAATCCATAAATACAAGTAGGTGAACCCCAACAACCATTTAGTAAACAGGTACATTGAGAGCCATACCACTCGGTGAAAGACACAACCGAGTAGAAACTCCACCGAACAGACACCACTGAGAAATATACTTCCGAGAAAGACACCACCAAGATGCACATAGAGAGAAACTACCATCGAGCAGTGTACCCCGAGTAGACTATCACAGCAACACCAAGCACCACTGAGTCCAGTCACTGAGTTCAATAGTGAAAAAAAACCTTCCAACTGAGAACTACCACCAAAGTGATCGAGCACCTCAAGTCTCAATTGAGTTAACTACTAAAATAGAAATCAAACCAAAACATATTTTTGGTGACATAGGATTGCCAACTACCCCAGGATGATCCTGCATCAAACTTATCTCTTCTTCTTTGTAGTTGGAGAAGTGTTCTCTAAATATTGTTATATGGCATGATGGACCACTATCAATATACTAGACCCCTATAGCGATTAGGCTAGATAAGCAGTTTACAAGAAGAAAAAAACTCATTTTGTAGTCTAGAGGATAGCTCATCAACATCTATGAAAGTTAATGTTTGATTCTTCTTCTTGTCTACTTTCTTCTGATTTAGAAATTGATTGACATAATGTCCTAGCTGATCACAACCATAACATTTAACTTTTATCAGGTTTTTCTTTTTATTCTTGCACCATTTATAGGTAGACTAACTATTTGGGCCTTCCATATCTTTCCTTTTGTTGGCAAGATAAACATTCTCTTCCACCTCACCCTTATGACCACTTCTACTACCTCCATTAATATAACTTAATTGTAACTCTTTCTGAGTGAAATCGGTCCACAAACTATCTCTATCAAGAATATCTTTTCATCTAGATACAAATTAACAAGAAAAATATATCCCATTCTTTCGTGAATCCTTCTAATGCAATCCTAACAACCTCATCATCTTATATTTATACGTCATCAATTACTAGCTCATCTTTTATTGTTCTAATCTTGGTAAGGTAGTCCATTATGTGTTGGAAATAATAGGTACTAAGAGGGGAGAGAGGGGTGAATCAAGAGTAATAAAACTTTCAAACTTCTACTTAAACCATTCAACAGTAGAAAAATAAACTTCTACACTAATAAGCATATAAGTATAACTTTAAAGTAAAAGTGTCATGCATAAAGTAACAAAACATTTGCACTCATAACACTCAAATTTTTATTGCAGAAACCCTTGGTCAGAGGGAAAACCATGGTGCGGATGACACCCACAATCGTCTCATTGTAGCAGAAAAGAGTGCCCTGTTAGCAGCTTATAATATGTCACTTTTTAGGTGAATCACCCTATTAGGAGTGACCAATACATTGTTAGAAGTATCTAAAGTCCTATTACAGACTACCTTGTTAAAGGATTTGATCCCAATATTACATTGCTAACCCTAATAGGGGATCTACAAAGAAAGTCTTGTTAGAGACTACTTGGTTAAGGGATTTAACTTGTTGAAACTATTAGGAACACAATGAATAAAATTGAACTGTGAAATGCACTTTTGACTGCTAATAAGATCCTTTAATGCTCTGTTCTTACTCCAAACTCTGTCATGAATCTTCTATGTAATCTTCTTTGCAATAACTATTCAAGATCTACAATACTTCAATTGGTCTTCACACTTTATCACTTTTTCATAATAATTTCACAATAGCAGAAGTTATCATCATATATCCTTTGAAATTTCATTGTAAACCTAATTAGGGTTTATATTTCCCTCCAAAATAATTTTTTCAATCATAAGAAACTCATCAAAACATTACAATCTCACCGCATCATCCATAATAATCATCAGGTTTTTATCTCCAATGAGAAATAGTTCTTCATTTTTATTAGTTAGAAAATGCCTTGAATTCATAATCAAAGTTTTACACAACTACAAATAAATTGACTTATTCAACACTTGAAGCAATTTTATGGTTGTTTAAGCCTAAAGCCAGATCCTCCATACTATCAACTATACTCATATCTGGAGTACCTATCAACACTTCAACTTTCTTAAGATAAGATTGGATAATGTCCATGTGTGGAGTTAGAATTCCTTATAATTCTAGCAATGTCTTCCTTTTTTTTTCTTCCCCTGCCTTTAGTTCCATCTCCTTAAGTGCCAATGCTTTCAATTTTTCAATATGGTCCATAATTGAATAGTTCAAGGGGTCCAATTGGTTGACAAGTGTAGTCAACTCTATTTCTATCTCTTCCTTCTTTGTCAAAATCTCTGTACTGAAGTTGGTCGGAATAGATATCTTATTGAAGATTTTTCCAACTATAAGTAGTGATTTCTCAAGTTATTTGACTAGCTCAAATAGTGAAACTTTCTCAAGTGAAATCTTCTGCAGTAGTTTCTCCATCATCTCTTTCTCAAATCTTTTCTCTTCTCTCTTGATAATTTCTCCTTCCATGTCATGATCTAGATTGGTAATTGCATCAACTAAGGTTTTGAGCTAATCAATCATATATTCTTCTTCACCAATATCAAAATCAGGTACTAGATCAAAAAGTATAGCAATGATTTTCCTTAGGATTTTTTCTTTGTACTTCTTTTGCTTCATACTATTCTTCTCAGTCTTCTTTTCTATTTTCTTTGAAAATAATAACTAGTCCTTGGGCTTCAACTTATTAAAATATTTCTTTAGAATTTCAAATTTTGGATCATGTTCTTCTTCTTCTTCATTTTTTTTCCTTTGCATCTTCTTCTAATCTCTTCCTTTTCTTCTTCTCACTGGTATCCTCCGTGTTATCTTGTAAGTCACTAGGAGTGTTAACCTTTGGTGTCTCACATCTTTATTGATTTTATCAGCAGTACCAGTGTTACTTATTTTCTTGTTTGTCTCTATGTTCTTTTCTTTATTCATCTATTGATCATCTTATTTTTGTTAAGTATCTTCTCCTTGTTCTTTATCCTTTGCATGTTTAGTGGTCTTAGTTGCCTATTCAGTATCCTTACTTTTTTTTTGTCTCCTGAACCTTTTCTGCTTCAACACCAACTATATCATCATTAAACTCAACTGGATTTATATCAAGTGGAGACTTAAGTGGAACATCTTCATCTTTATCTCCAACCATAGGAGAGTTTGGATTATCAGTGATATCCTAAATAAAAATATTATATAAGTTGAATCATTTGTTAGGTCTATATGTGTAGACATACTTGGAATACTTCCTAACACATCTCTTATTAACTCATTCAAAGTGAAAGTATCATCTACTTGAGATGTACTTGTTGTATATGTTACCTATGGTGGTTTTATGTTGAATATCATTTTCCATATCACCACTGCCTCATCTTCAACTTCTTGGTGCTTTCCAGCTAGAATCTTTGTAGTTTTATGTCCAATACTAAACCTATCTTTGTATTTCTCAAGGGCTTCATCTATTTCCTTTACTATCAAATGTATTTCAATATAGATAAGTGTCCTTTCTCTTACCTCCTTTTCAGTTCTAGGGAAGAATCCCATCTGACATTAACCACTTCATAAAGTTCATCACAAATATGAATTTTGATTTGATTTGGTGTTTTGATGAATTAATGAAAATGGAATAAATAGCATCATCAATAGTTTTCTTGTCCTCATCAGATAAATTTGAGAATTTAAAGTTAATGATATTTCCTATCATTCCATATTCTTGTATTGCATTATCCACTTCAATTGCATTCTCAGAAACATTGAACTTTGTCTTTCCATACTTTTCCATGTGTCAGTGATTTTATTCTCAAAATCAGTTCTCTCACTATCTCCTTTACTTTTCATATTTTTCTATCTAAGAGAGGATTTTGACTTTCGTTTAGTCTTTCTCTTTACATATGTCCTAGTCTTAATAGGTTGAGATGCCTCTGGTGACATAGGGTCAGAAGATTTAACATCATCACTTTTCTCAATACCAAACTCATCTACCAATGGTAGTTATGGAATCTTATTCTAAGTTTGTACTGACTTCCTTCTCCTTTTGGCGTAAGAATTGGGAATGCTCATATGTTTCTCAATTGTGGAACTGCTACTTTCACCTGTAAAAAACTTATCTTCCAATTGACTAATGATTTTCTGTGCTCTTCTTTAAATCCTAGGTTTGTTAAGTTATAAAGTAATTCTTTCATATGCTTGCTCAAAAGTACCATACCTCTTTTATTTTTTATTAACTAGTAAATTTAATAAAGCTTCAATGTTTAGGGATAACAAATGTCTAGAAGTGTCATATGGACCATCTTAGGTATCTATGAAATTATGGGATCTATCACTTCTATCTTACAAGTGTCAATATCAACTAGAAAACATACTATATATTTGTACTTCTCCATAATGTGTGGAGGTATCCTATACCTCTTGTGCATCTTGTCATGAAAGTCTTTGAAATATCCCCACATGATATTTTTTTGGTTATCACTTAGTTCACTTATGTATTCATTGATTTGATATAGAGCTACGCTACCAGTTTTCCAAGTTACCGCTCCTTTACCAAGAAAATAGTTTTGCACATAGAAAAACATACATACCAATAGTGATCCAAACTTTAGTGACTACTTCTTGTCTGTTTGAAACCTCTTCAAGTTTTCCAAAAGCTGTGATCTCACCATCTCAGCTAGATCATATCTCATTCCTTCCTTCACTATCCAGTAAGCAACATGAATATCTCCACAAGGCACACTATTCAACCCACTTGATTGGTAAACCTTGTAACCAACTATGATTGTTGAAAATTGGTCTTCTTGATCTTCAATCTCATCAATTTTCATCACTCTGTCATATTTCTTAGACTTAGTAAGATATGCTACCATATTCATAGATATTTTCCGTAGGGTAGAGGGTTCCCCATTTGCTGAGAAACATGTTATTAGATGAATCAACTCCTTGGTGATTTTGATTGGTTCCTCCAGCCATATGAATTGACAATGAAACAGAATCAAGACATATCGAATCTATTCCACCTTGAATATCTTTGGTAAGTCCAAACTACATGTGAAACCCTTCATTTGAAGAAGTTTGAACTTGTCTTAAGTTCATCATTGTTGCACTTTGCCAAATGCTTCTTTTGTATCTACTCATTACCGAATTCAACAATATTATAGCGAATAAAGGTTCTTACAGTATACCCATTGGTATTCAAATTTCTCAGAGTTATAGGAGACAAAACAACACTTGGGTAGATGGTGAACTATTTGGTATGATCAAAATCCTATAGAGAGAGATAAAGGAAAGGGAGATAATTCCTGAGGCAGGGGTGGAAAATACAAGGACTCAATATGTTTCATGGTTGAAACTGATTGTGTGTGCTTTGAGGAAGTTATTCCTAGAAAGAAGTGGTTCTATCCACTAGGATATGAGGCTAGTTTTGAAGTTCTTATTATGCAAGTTGAACACATCTTAGCTTCAGAATTTGATTCATCAGAGGAAAGA
The DNA here is from genome assembly GCA_018584345.1 of Thuja plicata. Taxonomy (NCBI): domain Eukaryota; kingdom Viridiplantae; phylum Streptophyta; class Pinopsida; order Cupressales; family Cupressaceae; genus Thuja; species Thuja plicata. The sequence continues at coordinate 2,918,467 of MU224866.1, read as the reverse complement.
TGAGGTACTTATGAGAAGTCTGCAAAGATTAGGGAGGAATAGACTAAAGCATCAAGGAAGAGGAAAGTAGAAAATATACTTGATGATTATACAGTCAAGGTAGGAATATCTAAAGAGGAAATGAAAGAAGTTAGGAAGAAGATGACTAAGAGAGATTCTAGGTTGGAAAGCACTACTCCTACATCCCTTCCACCTCCAGAATATGTGAAGATAATCAGTCCACTTTCTACTGTGATTAATGTATCTACACCTTCACCACCTCAACATACATCACAAGTAGAGAAAACAAGGAAAGTACCTATAAGAAATAGAGGACAGATGGAGAAGAGAGTAATTGAGAAAAGGAAGCTTGTTTCATTGACAAAGTACTATGATAGGTATGAGGATCTGACAAACTTTTAATAGAAGACATAGTGATTAAATATTTACTTGTTTTAAAGAAGAATTTGCTAGAAATAGAAGGTAGTATACCCGAGGATTTGTATGAGAAATTGGAGTTAAGGAAGCAATTAGCACAGAAGGAAGATGAGGTGATTAGAGACCAAGCAATAGAAGGCATGTTTCCTATTGTATATGTTAAAGAGATGGAGAGGATATTGAGGGAAATTAAACCCTTATTGAGAACCAAGACAAGATTAGTAAAGATAATGGGAAGGAGATATGATGAAGTAACTAAGGAAACACAAAAATATATAGAAAATATATTGATGGGAACTGAAACTGAGGACATCTTGCCACTTAAGGCTCCTAAGCCCAAATATATTGAGAAAGGAGAATCATAGAAGAGATCTGAAATAAAGCTTGATAAATCATTGACCAAAGATGCTTGGTTGTATGTAATCATTGTGAAGCAACTAGATTTCTATGTTTCTGGTGTGCCTATGTTATTGGATACTTCATAGCATGTGGATGACCCCTTTGTGTAGGATAGAAATATTGAAGGAATCAGTGATAAGGATATAACAAAGAAGGAAAAATAGAAAGAAAACATTGTTGAAATAGTGGAAGATATAGTGGATAAGGTTGAAGTGAAACAAGAAACTGCTACATATGATTCTTCACCTTTACTATTGGCAAGTGGAGATAGGGATTTGAGAATTGACATTGAAAACATGGATATGTATGAGCTGATGAAGTTATCTGACATCGCATTTTCTAAAGATAAATAAATATCTAAGCAAAAAGGACAAAAGAAGGCTAAGGTAATGACAAGAGTAGTTGACACTTTGAATAAACTACTTCCAACTCCTATTTTTTTTCAAGGAAAAGATGATGCAGAAAAATTGAACAAGGCCCTTGATGACTTTGACAGTCACTATGAGTCATTAGAGAAGATTGCTGAAGAGTTCAGGGTGAGAAGAAATATCTTACGAAGAAATTGGCGAAAGTATGCAAGTCTATTTCCTGGGACCAAGGTATACTGAAAAATAATACTTCAGAGGCCAAAAATTATGTCACATAAGGAAGCTATAGAATTACTGTATCAACCGTATCAGACATATCAAGAACATTAAGGACATAATAGAAAAGGATAGAACACCTTTGGATAAGTTGATGGACAGTTGTGAAACCTCCTCACAATCTATATTGGAGATAGACAAAGAAGTGTCCAAGATTTTGGACAAAATTAGTGTAATTGATAATGAAAGAGGGAGAGTTATAGAAAGATTTGATTTTTTGAAGAGTCTAATAACTCCCAAGCTCTCAATTCTTTAGGTCCATGTCTCTGACAGGGAGAAAACAGGACAGGCCCTTACAAAAAATATGTCCACTAAAATAAAGGTAGCAAAGACTTCTTTATTCACACTAAATGGCCTAATTCATGTAAGTCAGATTTTGGTGAAGACCTGGATAGAGGTAGTGAATATCTTGTAAGACTCTTTTCGAGATGTACTAAAGATGGTCTAATTTTCTGGTAAGCAGTGGTACAATTTTGTTATATTCTACATTTTGTTTACCTTTTCCATTGATGTCAAAGGGGGAGAAGAGAAGAGATGACAAATGTATAGATAAATGTATAAATTAAAGGATATATGTAAAGGATATACATGGATATCTTTCTGGTATTAACACTTTGTCATTTTTTACTAAGTGTAGCCATCAATGCCAAAGGGAGAGATTGTTGGCAAGTGACACATTTTGGAGTGATATGGGATACTTGAGGGTTTTCTTTTATGGCAACACATTTAGTACGATGATCTATTAGAGTTTTTTTATAGTTTTGGAGATGCAGATCATAAAATCACTAAGTACATCGAACATAAACAGAGTATAACAGTACGGTTTTGGACAACGAAGATAATATATGATGACTAATGACATGCGAGATTAGAGAAAGACATTTTTGGATATGTATGACCTTCTATTAAGGTCACTTGAATTTTAGTGTTGATCGTAGTGAGTTATAGTATTTTGAAGACATGCGAAGACATGGTAGCAGAGTTACAAGGCAGATGAACAGTCGTGATGATTAAGGGAGCATGCAATTGAATCCAAACATGCTAAGTTGTATTGGGATTGTGGATTACCTATGCTTTGGTATTATAAGGTCGCCGACTTTGTATTTACTCTTTGCATAAGTATTAATTCTATTTTTAATGTATTTGAGAGCTGACTGGATGATGTTATATATA
>MU224866.1:2872723-2903776 GCA_018584345.1 Thuja plicata | reverse complement strand
GTACCTGATCAGGCCTAGTTGCCGGGACCCATCTTTCCTGCTTTCTGCAGTAGTTTAGCTTTTTTGCTTCTCCCTAAGTTACACTTAAGGGGGGGTGTTAGAGTAGTCGAGTATTGCTAATAATTAAGTTAGTTAATTATTAGTTTATCTACTCTTTGCTTAAGTTAGACTTAGAAAAGTTTCCATTTCTTAGAAGTTTCCCTTTTAGGGTTTCGGTATCCTTTATAAGGATTCACTGCTTTGTAATTCATAAGGAGATCATTTTGTAATTCGATGGTTATTAATTAATTGAGGATGTTATTGCATTAAGAGTTTTTTCTCCATTATTTGCACAAGATGTTTCCTCTTCCATCAATCTGTGATTTTTGGCTTCCATAGCTTTTTTGCTTCTCTCTTTCTGTGACAGGTTTGCATGCAGGTGATTCTTGGGAGTTGTGGGTTGATAGTTTTCATCAACTCCAATACAATAGACAACCCCTAATAGCATATTACATAACATAATCTGAACAAATATTGAGCTTCATAGTTAAAAACAAAATGAGACGCAAGTAAGGGACTCCCCTGAAGAAATACCATGTACTAAGAGATTAAGTATTTCTTCAGTATGCTACCCAATTGAGGGTGTAGAGATCAAAGTTAGTCCAAAATATGCGATTAAATCAACTATATTCCAAGGCAGATAATCAGTAGTCAAAAATCAAAATTGAAACCTAAATTGAGTAGCCTTACTCTTCCATTAATTGTAACCCCAGATCACATTCATCGCCATCAACATTATATTCATTAACTGATTGATAATGTGACACTTCTAGTATTTGATTAATCACATTCACTTGCAAGGAGGATAGGATGACTGATAAAAAAGTGTCCCACATGGAAGGCTCAGTTGTATTAGGGTAGTCTTGAGACCAAATTCTTTCAAGTTGTCCATATGATGTAGCTCTTGCCAGGGGTGAAGACACTTTGAGAGGTGAAGCTGAGGATTAATGTTCATGACAAAATATGGTTAGCAGGACATGTACTTTGGAGAATGCCTTAGACCTCATCTCAGAATCAAGTGCTTTGCCAAATTTTCTGGCCACTTGCTGCAATGGGCGAATGTTCTTGTAATCCATCGATTGTTTAATACTATCATATAGTGAAATGAATTTCTCTTTGTTTAGATGAAAATATCTGCGGAACAGACTTCCCATATAGGCTTGACCATGCCATAAAGCTTAATTAAAATGCATTAATAAATTAATAAAAAAACACCTTAAAACTACATTAAAAACACTAAATTTTGAAAGAAAAACCACTAACCATCTTCGGCCGAGGATAGTCTTAGCTCCTCTCCTCTCCAAGATTTTCGGAAGCTGCTACAGTGCAAATGAGTGGCTTAACTTTTTTTTCAAGTTTTTATAGTTTTTTGTGTTTTGGCCAAAACTGATCCGGGAAGTGATTTGGCCAAACCAGTTTTAGTCGAAACTATTTTTTTACGCTTACATTGCGTGGCGCCAGTTGGATGCCACGTGTGTTTGACCTGACCACGTCTGACCGAAACCGTCTGGTTGAAACTATCTAGCTATCCTAAAGGGTGGAACAAGTTTTTACTTTTACCCTATCATTAGTATTTAGTTTGATTCAATGGATAATTCATATGGGGCAATTTAGTTTTCCTGCCATTGTGCTTTTGCAAAAAGCGTTGTAGAGAATTTTTTGTACATTTTGAATGAAAAGTTGTGCCTTCCATGGAAACCTAGGGAGTTAAATACTTTGTTCCCTATACAAATTGTAGTTGCTTTTCTATGATTATGATTAATTTTCATCTTTGAAATCCGAAACTGCAATACACATTGAACTGTACAACCTTTCCTATCTTAAATTTAGCCAAGATAGAAAAAAATGGCCCAAAAAATAACATTTTGGCAAAGTTTGAGATATAAAATTCATGTGAAGTATCCACCAACAAAAGTCTGTTAGCTAATAAAACTAAACTTAGACATATTTAAATGACTTATGTTGCTAAGCCTTCAAGTTTGAAAGTAAAGAATATCAATTTAATCAGAAAATATCTTTATAAATGACCTAGACTATATATTGCTAACAAATAAAAAATAATTGACTGTACAAATTTTATGGGACAATATTTTTTATGTGTGGCAACTGGCTATTGGTGGAGCGGTAAGAGTGGCAATCTTCACAGAAGACGAGGAGTTACCCACTAATGGAGAATGTCATTATCCGTTGAAGTGTGATCAAACCCCATGCTAGTGGTTTTGGATTTTTGTGTAGATGGACATTTAATACATGTAAATGGTGTGAAAACATTGACCATGCAAGATGGCAATCATATACCTTTTCCAACAATCGCAAAAAATTCTCAGCATGAGACATGGTATTTCTGATAGAATTCCAACCAAAAATAGCCTATCGAGTAAGCATAGTGACATCAATTTGAACCTAAAACATTCCAATTTCAATATATAACAAACATAGTCATCACTCATCTTTCTAAATCTAAAACTTAATTAACATTTCTAAAATTAAATACAATTAATTTTTTTATTTTTATTAGTTATTAATGTAATATTTTCATTTTCAATTTGTAACTTAATCTAGTTTCGTTGCTTATACAACTTGATTAGTGTGAAGTACAGTTCTACTTATCAAAAACCCAATGATGACAAGTTTCAATGTGAGTCATGATCAGTACAGCACGAGATTGAATAATAGAGCATTCAAGAATATGCGAGAAAGTTCATTTTGATATGCTACATTTCGCCGCTCGGTCCACATTCAAGTTGACACATGTGTGGGTTATCGCTTAACCACGTCTTCCTCTTTTTACCCACCCAATTGCTAAGTCGACATGGCCCAATTCTCACCATCCAAAATAACCCCAAAACATGCCATCCATTTCTACATAAAGATGCAACAACCATGAGTTTCAGTACACAGTTGAAGACATTCAGGACCATACACATTGACAGTGACATTGAGTAATCTTTGCAACTCCTCAAGGGTCCCGTTAATGGCAGCCATGGCGTCAATGACTTTGAAATCTCCTGCACTGCCCAACTGCGGAGCAATCCAAAGAAGTTGTGTGGGTCACATTAACAGAGTGCCTCCGAAGAGCCTCCGAGTCAAGTGCATGGCAGAGGTTTGCTATTTCATCATATTCACTTCATCATTTCATTTCACTGCCTACTAATTCTTTTGCAGAATCTTGATAATTTTTTTAACTTTGCAGGCTAATTCGGAGCCCAAAAAGGCGTCCTTAACAAGCGACACAGCTTCTCCTTCTACTTCGGCAGCGCCCACACCAACTCCAACTACCACTCCATTCCTTCCCAAAAAGGCAAGTACATTTTATGACGCCCAAATTCCTCACTCAAATATAAATTTTCGACGTGGAGTTTTCTAAGCCATATGCTTTTGGGATTGTCCAGGTCAGCACGAAGTTTGGTGACGTGTTCGCGTTCTCAGGGCCGGCGCCGGAGACCATTAATGGAAGACTGGCGATGGTGGGGTTCGTGTCGGCGATTGCAGTTGAGTTGGCAAGCGGAGAAGACCTGGTGACTCAGCTGAGCAGTGGAGGAGCGCCGTGGTTTGTTTATAGCGCAGTAATGTTGTCGGTGGCGTCATTGGTGCCCATGTTTCAGGGCGTTTCCACGGAAAGCAAATCGCAGCCAATATTTTCATCCACGGCAGAAATGTGGAACGGGCGTTTGGCAATGATTGGTCTCGTGGCGTTGGCCGTGACGGAATATGTGAGAGGAGGTCCTCTTGTATAATTGCCTCTATCTCCTTAGAATTCCACGAGTTTCGGATTACGGAAGAAAAAGCCTATCCATGAGAAAAAATATTGGTACGGTACACTGTAAAAAGCCCAAATCTTTAATTTGACAGAAAGAGCCTTCCTACTGCTGTGGGAAATATAGAGATTTTATTTGGGGTGATTTGAAGGAAAAATGGTATAATACAGAGTATTGTTCCACTAATTGAGGGAAAGAGGTGTAAAGTAAATTTCGAATAATAAATTATATTGTTTTTTATATGCAGGAAAAAAAATGAAGTCTAATTTGTTTCATTCAATATGTAATTTATTTATTTGTTTTATAAGATGTGTTTATTTTACAAATTGAAAAAATAAGTGAAATTAATAATTAAAATTTTAAAAATGGTGATACCTAATTATTATAACATTTTTGAGATAGATTGTTATATCAATACTCAAGTTGAAAGTGAAAATGCATAATTTTCTACTTTATGTGATATATAAACTCAAAACATAATGTCATTATGTCAATTGCTATGCTTCCTTGATAAAAATGGAAGAAAACAAATTGCACATTACCTGTTCATTCACTATTTGACGCTTCATCAATTTGTAAGTTGGAATTTTCAATATAGTTAAATGCGCTTTTCATACTAAGATGAAATAATTTCTATATATTGTAACCTTTTAGGTTGAAGAAAAATCCCTCAAAAATAGATAGGATAGACTTCTAAAATTGTATTATTGGAGTCTCTATTCATAAAACAAATTAGGCCAATTCAGTATCATTATGTTGATTAACATTCTATCACATTGGATAACTAAGGTGCTTGTCCTTATCTAACAAATAGTAATTATTTATGAAGATGAAATGCCCCATGGCTTATACAACTAAACCTTGATGGACATGACAACTTAAACACCTGTAATTTTACTATAATTTTACTATTGTCAAAAAGAATCTAGTGATGCTCCAAGTGTCGTTTGATCTACAGTTTTGGAAAAATAATGTGAGGTGTATAGTAAAATTTCACCATAATCATCTTAAACGGGAAAATTAAAAGATCAAGGCAAGACGTGAAGGGAAGAGAAAAGAAGTTACACAACTACAGAAAGTATACGATGTGAAAAATACTACTTCCTTATTTGTCCTGTAAAACCCAACAATAAATTCACAATTGTTTAAATTAGGCATTTGAATAACAAAAATCAAATGGCTGAAACAAAGAATCAAAGCATGTACAACATCATTCACTAAGAATATTGAACACATGAGAAGTAAGAGAAAAAAATCACACTTTGACACAGTAATTTATGTTGAAAACCCCTAACTGTGGGGAAAAAACAACATTCAATGAGAGATTTTATGATAGTAGAAAAGAGGACCTTGACAATAATTGCCTGAATTTGGCATATTTTGATCCTGAGAATTGTCCTGGGTTGAATTCACCAAACCCACAATGATATTGGATTGCTAGATAAAGTTTCAACTCCTTCATCTCTTCACTCCAATCTCCCTTTCTTTTGTGACATACCTTGAGAAAACCTTCAATTTTTCTATATTTAGCACACACACCAATCTCCTTTTATAACCTCTTATTCACTAGCAGTGGAATAAAGAAAAGAATAAATTAGAATAAAACAAAGTTGTTTCTAAAAGGAAACTGCAAACTAGCAAGTGTGGAGGGGAAAAAATAGAAAAGGCAAAAAATTGGAGATACCTTTTCTACAACCGCTCCAAACTAGATGACATGGTTCGAGGTTGGAATATTTTTGAACTATACTTCATGACTCCCTCTTAGCGAGGAAGGAGTTCTCTACTACACCTAATTTGTCCTTGAATAAAATAAATTTTATAATAGAAATTATATGAAAAATTAATAGAAAATTTTCGTTCAACTATTGGTAGGCATAAATAATTGTTCAATGGATTGCTAACTAACAAATTCAATAAGATTTCTCATTGTCTGAATGCCCTTTTCCATTTCATCTATGCTCAATATATATATAATATTTCGATTGCTTTATAGAAAGGGATGGAATGTTGCGGGGTTACTTTGCACGCTGAGAGGTGACCCACATTGAATTTTTTGTGTGGGTGGGTGAAAAGACGACACAATATTACTTGCCTAAATACTAAATTATGACTTCTTTTAAGTAAAAGCAATTAGAAATGATTATTTCATAATAATATTATTTTGTAACCTAGTGAACTCTCATTTTATTTAGTTTTACCTTTTACTTGCTTTATCCTCTAGACTCTAAGTATATGTTAATCTGCTCAATATATCAATAGCATTTTATATATAGTATATACCATTTTTATTCAAAAGGTGCATACCCGAAAAAACAAATCTAGAAAGTGAATTAAAATTTATAATGAGAAATCGTGGGTTTCAATGACACCTCTCCTACAAATACTGGCGACGACAAGTCAATTTTCAAAAACATGTTTGTGGAACTCGACAAAGTAGTTTCAATGAAAAGTTGCATGACAAGACAAAGATTTTAAAGAGAAACATGGGCGGACAGTGTCCACGTTAAGGTGGCTACTAATTTGTATAGCCTCCTCCACGTCAATACTTGTGCTGCCAATTTACAAGCCACGTTGTCATTTTTTACCCACGCAATTGTAATCTCACGTCATTTGCCTTCTAACCTGGTCCATTTCTCACAACCAATTTCGATCCTCCCAAAGCTATATAAAGCCAACAGGGAGGCCCCAAAGAGATATAGTAACAAAAAATCATTCAAAAACAAGTCGAAGAGATTCACGTACAGAATTCAATATTTCTTAGCACTCACTCAACAATGGCGACCATTACTTCAATGATAATGAAAGTGTCCTCAGCCCTCAGATGACATTCCATGCTCTAGTGGAGTTTTTTTGTACTGCTTAGCATGTTATACAGTTGAATTATACAAAACCTTGTAAAAATTTCAATCTTATACAACTAGAGAAATTTTTAGTTAAACAGTTGGTGAGCGTAAATAATTGTTAAAATTTTCTTTTAACCGAAAAAATTAATCAAAAGCTACGAAGCAACTAGAGTGAAAATTTATGATGCAACTAGAGTGGGTCCCCGCCTGTTGCAAAAATAGGAGATTTGTTTTAAAGTTGGACGTTAGCCTACTTGATAAGTATGCTAATAGAATTTTTTTATATCAAGAATGTGGCCATCACAAGTGGGTTGACCGTTTGAGGCTTAGTCCTATTTAATAACTTGATGGCATTGCTTCTTTTCCTATTTGAATTAGTCATTGTAATCACATGTAACATGTTAGTTGACTAAGTTCGAGAAGTCTTATTGTAGTTGGGACATCTCATTTGTTTGGATTACTAAAATCACATTTTCGTATTTTCTTGTGACATAAGTATATGTACAAAAAAAAATGATTATTATGTGAACAAATTGGTTATTGATGTAGGTGCATCTAGGTGTGTGTAATTCTCATAAAAAAAATGGTTTTGGTTTCAATTTTTCTTTTGTTTGGAATCAGTTGTTAGAAGCAATCAGAAACCATCATGAGTAATTAGGAGGTACCAGGAGCGATCTCTTTGCCCCTATTCAACAGTAGGGTTGTTGGTGTCCCTATTCAAGTGAATATCGATGCAGAGCAAGTTGCAGCTAATATTTTCATCGTTAGAAAAGATGTGGAATGGGTTCTTCACTATGCTTGTCCTGCTTGCATTGGCCTTTAGTGAATACATCAAGGGAAGGCTACTTGAATAAATGCCTTAATGGTTCTACCTATTCAAACATAGTTTTCAATATTGTTAGGTCTCAGATGGCATTTCATGCTCTAGTTGAGTTTTCTTGTACTGATTAGCATGTTATACTATTGAATTCTACAAAACCTTATAAAAGTTTCAATCTTGTACAACAAATAAAATTTTAGCTCAACTATTGGTGAGCATAAACAATTGTTGATAGGTTTTAATAATTAGAAAAATTAAAAAAAAGTTATGAAGACAATAGAGTGAAAAGTTATGATGTAGCTAGAGTGATCCCCTGCATGTTACCAAAAACTGTGACGCAACTAGAGTGAGTCCTTGTTTGTTGCCAAAACTAGTTGATTTGTTTTAAAGCTAGGAATTAACCTACTTGATAAGTATGCAAATATATTTTTCTTATATATGAAGAATGTGGCCATGACAATTGGGTTGACATTTGAGACTTGTTCATGTTTAATAATTTGAAGTTATTTTTTCATTTTCCATTTGAATTAGCCATTGCAAGCATATGTAACATGTTAGTTCACTGAATTCAGGAGTCTATTATGTAGAAGTTTTACTACAGTTGCGACATCCTATTTGTTTGGATTACCAATACCATTTTTTGAATTTTCTTGTGACATGAGTAATTGTACAACAAAATTGACCATGTGAACAAATTGGTTATAAGAGTAGAGTACTTAGTAATGAGAACATAGTAGTAGAAGTCTTAATAACCTGTTTGCTAATTTTTGTAGCATGTGTATATTTTCTCAAAAATACTCTTTTAATTATCATCTTGGAAAGTACCATACTTGATGGTCAGTTAAATAAGTTAGATTCTACAAGTTTCCCATTTCTAAAGTTTTCCTCATGGTTTCCTATTTGAGTGCCCCTATGCTAGTTTCTAATAACCACTGATAGTATGCCTTTGTTTGCAAATTTTGTGGCATCTATAAGGTTAATTTTGTAGCAGTATATTTTGCTAATGTTTGTGTCATGAAGTTGTAAATTTTTCCATAGCAATATTTTCTATTGGTTTTGTTTGTTGAAACAAAAACTTTAATCCTGTTTAAACGTTACATACATGCATCATAATTAGTAATGATAATCTAGGCCTCAAAGTAAAAGAACATTGAAAATGTTTCTAATTGTAACACGCCTAGAGTGAATGGAGCATGAATAAGATGTGCATATATGTTGAAAATAGTAAGTTGGTAATGTTGATACCTTAAGGCAGAAGTGACATAAGATATCTAGAGTCTCTAGACTTCATAGATAAAAGATGGTGATAAAGAATTTTGCATTGTGAATTTGTAGTAGAAAAATTTAAGACATCAAGAAAAATCAATGAGTGGCTTAAAGAACAATCCTTGTGAAAAAAATATCTTTGTAAATTACGAGATGTCTCCTCAAATGTCTGTAAGGTATAAAGTTAAAATTTTCCATTTCAAATCTTGTTGTTGACTTTATGATTTTATAAATTATGAAATCTTTATTAACATAATCACATATAAAAAGTTGAATTCAATGGTAGATCATGTTTAAGTCATTAGTCAAAGTTTCAATCAAGTCACTTGCTAGCCACTCTTCATAACACACTTAGAATGAATTCTAAAGTCACTCATTTGAATCTTGGAAGTGATTTATGGCATATTTTTGAATAAAGAAAACCAGGAAAACAATTCAAAACAAGTCATATTATAATGCCTAGCATTTCAATTCACAATGAATCTTGGTAGGTATTTCATCCAAAATTTTAGCATCATTATTATTCCAATAGATGCCTTCCAACATATCTGTAAAATCAACACGACGCTCCTATATTTTTAGAAGAAGAGAGACCAAAATATATTAAGTTGTGAGAGATTCCAACGCTAGAGATAAAAAGATGAAAACAAAGTAAAGAATTAACTGTTGTAAGATTCTAAGAGGTAAGATAATTACACTGAAATTGAAACTCTAGCAATTAGGAAGGACTTCATTCTGCTCATATTCAGCTACATCAAATTAACCCAGGTATTTAAGCTCAAGTAACTTCTAAAGGATATATTGTCTCATTGGTATACGGAAAAATAAAGGAAGAGTGAAAAGTATTCCTACTATTGGTATCCATATAATACCAAAGCATACTAGTAAGTAAATAAACTATAACAATGTAGTTTTAGCAATACTCTTCAATGGTGATGTTTCAAGAAATGATGCATGTACATCCTCAAGCAGTTTGCAGGAAAATTTTATAATTTGATAGGGACAATACTTATGATAATGCAAGAATGCCCAAGAAAATGATGGTATGATTTCTAATAAGTTATGAACTTGTGGGTCTTCTTTGAATGGAAGAGTATATATGAGTATTTCAATCCCAATTTTATAATAGAAATTATATGAAATGCCTTAGGAAAATGGCTCATCATGCTACTCCAACACTATTTCTTTCTTATTTGTAGTCTACATCAATGTTTAAATTGCCCAATATAGCAAGTAGGTATGCCTCCAAGAAAAAGGAGAAATCCCACCATGCAATACTGCTAAGAAACCCATACATGATTCTAATTTTTGGCCAGTGGAAATAGTATTATGTATAACCATAACAAAAGAGAAATGAAACAAATAAGCCCCAATATTCAAGAGAAATTAATATTATACTAATAATAAACTATCTTAATATTTATCTTGATGCTCATACAGTAAAAATCAACCAATTATCAAATCTAAAAAAAATAGAAATCATGTTATGTTATTATACCCGATCCATATAGCATTTCGACAACCTCAATGCACTTGAGATCTTCAACACCAATCCCATAAATTCCTAGTGAATAATTCTGCACAGACATACCCGTATTTCAAACATTGTTAATAGAGGTAGGGTTAGAGCCTCGTCTGAGGATGGCGAAGATTCTTGTAGAAGAAAATGTTCCCCAGCAAGAGATTTTAACAAAACTACACCAAGGCTGCTGAGTAACTAATGTTTAGCCTTGACGGCAACGCTGAATGCATAAATGATTTGCTTATCCCATCCAGTGCATGAGCTCCTAACACTACATCAACAAAGTTTCTCTTGTACAAGCAGCTTTGCTAATTGAGATCTGTATGAACACTCTACACCTCCCCTTTCAAAGCAACTATTTTAAATCAAAATACTGATCATGAAAGATTTGATTTGATTGCAGGAGATCTGATTTGATTTGATGAGTTTCAGTGACTGTGATGATGTTCCCGTGACTTAGAAAAATGACTAATGACTAGCAACTGAAAACCAGGGAACAATTTCCAAAGTGGATTTCAGGCGTAATACAAGTATTGAATGAAAACTCAACGTAATAGAGTCTATGAGCTAATTATTTAGCTTTTTCATTAAAAAGGACACCCACAATCGAAAAATAAAGAAGAAAAAGAAAGAAAGCAGGAAAGTGAATTGATCTGTTACAAAGTCAAACTTGGAATTTAATTAGACTTCGTCCACAAAAGTTAGTGATAATAACTCAATTTACAAAAGTATCTCTGAAATAATATTAAAGGGAAAGTCGAGTGAGCGGTCTGCACGTCGAATAACGTGCTTTGAACGTTTACAATGACAGAACGCGTGTTTTAATCAAACTTTCCCGACGAAAGCTCGCAATACCCTCTCAAATTAGAAAAAACATCTTTATGATATTCTAGAAACAAAGCTGTGGAGCCAAACAATGTTTTTGAAATTATGGCTAAGTGAAACTCGGGTACGAGATGTCCACGTTGAGTGGAGAGTAGTCCGTAGAGTCTTCACATTCAGCGAGTAACTTGCCCGCCAATAGCTGGCAATGATATGAGGAAACAAAATAATATCAATCTTCCCCGACAAGAGCTGGCAATGATATCAGGAAACGAAATAATATCGGAGTGAAAGCCGAGTGAGAAATGTCCACGTTGAGTAGAAGGTAGAATGTTCACGTTGAGCGAATGGAGGGTAGAAGCTTCACTTCAACACATGTTCGGGCGTTTCACCTGCCACGTTATCGTGTTTTCACCCACGCGATTGTAAACTCACGGCATTCGTTTCCCTGACCATTTTTCAGCACCAAGTTCGATCCATCCCACGCTATAAAAGCCAACAAGGAGAGACATAAACTAATAACAATCAACTGTTCAAAAGCAAGCTGAAAGGAAGACACTCGCACATAACCCGATATTTGTTGGAAGAGTAGCTGCAACTCGCTCATCAATGGCGGCCGTGAGTTCAATGATGATGAAAGCGCCCGCAGCTCTGAAGTGCGGCGCATTGCAGAGGAACAGCTTTGAAGGTCATATCACTCGACTGCCGCGCAGTAACCTCCAAGTCAAGTGCATGTCTAAGGTTTGCTCTTTTCCTCTTCATTTATTTCCCTATTTTACTCTTCCTTAATGGCAAATGTATGATTTTGCTAATGTATCGTATTTCTGCACGGGGAACAGGATCCAAAGGAAACATCTGCTACTGAAGGCCTCTCCACTTCAAGCTTAAAGGCACGGAACAATTAAATGCCCAATTTATTATTTATGATTGTTGTCTATTTACATCAACTGAACAATTCCTCTGACGTGTGCTATGTGGGGTCCAGGTGAGCAGGAAGTTTAGCGACCTGTTTGCGTTCTCGGGGCCTGCGCCGGAGATCATAAATGGAAGGGCGGCGATGTTGGGGTTCGTGTCGGCCATAGCAGTGGAGGTGGCGAGCGGAAGAGATTTGGTGTCGCAGGTGAACAGTGGAGGAGTGTCGTGGTTTGTGATAATTGCAGGATTGACAACAGTGGGGACGTTGGTGCCACTCTTCAAAGGAATATCCACGGAGAGCCAGTCCCAGCCAATTTTCTCATCCGCTGCAGAGATGTTGAATGGCCGCTTTGCTATGCTTGGCCTCATCGCTCTCGCTGTCACTGAATATGTCATCGGCGGACCGCTTGTTATATAATGCTTCTACATCCAAACTCTTCCTACTCAAACATAGGCTTCAATATAGAAAGCCTGAATGGCATTCCAAGCTCTAGTGGAGTTCTCTTGTGCTGTTCAGCATGTCATACAACACAACTATACAAAACCCTGTAGAAATTTCTCCCTTACACAAATAATAAAAGTTCAGTTCTAAATCTTCGTGATCTCACACAAATGGCGAATGTCGACAGTTTAACAGTTTTTTTACAATGATCCAAATATTCTAGGAATGTTAACAGTATATTAAGTACATAGCTCGAAGAGGCATGCTCTTATATTATATTAATACTAGATAGATCTACTTTTTTCTTTAGATGATTTATTGCCATTAGATTTTCCCTTTGAGGGGACTTGTCCCCATCTTATCCATCTTATCTAAAGATATAAATTTGAATGACAACTCTTAGAAATTTATACAAAATAGTTAATAAAGTGTTCCTTTGTTGGATTCTCTTCCACATCCTATATCTTTCGACTTAAAGCTACATTTGTTAGGTTAAAATACTAGTGTGGCTTGATTTCCAAGCTATCTTATTTTTCTTTACTTCGCATTTTTAAAATTTTGTCCTTAATTTGGATTGTACTCTATTGAAATAACATCTATTCTTAATCGAAAATAGGTTGAATGTCTTTGTGTAGCACTTCTCTACACTTTTAAAAATAAATGTGAATATTTCAATAAAATTTTAGACAAATGTAAGCTTATAGAAAAATATGACCATTTTTTCAACAACAATAATGGAATAGTATAAACTTTTGGCGTTTCAAATTGAAGATAGCTCAACAATGGATTTTTTGCATTAACATTGAAGCAATGAAAAATAGTATATCACTAAATATAAATATATTTATAACTTATCAATCCATAAAAAATCATAGCATTTAAATGGGTAAAAAGTGATAGTGTTTTTAGTTACTCAAGGTTTATAAAATAGATGATAAGAAACATACATACTAATATTTTTGTAAGGTTGTTAAAGATGTGTAAAAGTAAACATTATATCAAAAATTATCTTTTCAACGATAATAAGAAACCCAAATATATACATGTGAAAGAAGAAGGATATGTAATGGTTTAAATGATACTAACAAATTCATTGCATCTAACAATACTATTTTTTATTAGAGAAAAGTAAGTTTTGAAGGGACCCTAAAACCCTTTACACTAAGAAAATGTCATTAGCAGAGGAAATGAAAATGAACCCCAACAAAAAAACAATAGGAAGACCACTACAACAATAGTCTGAGACTCTCACAATTAGTGAATAATTTTCAAGATCTTTGAAGCCTCCACATTCTTACAAATATCTTTTTGGTTTATATCCAAAGCATTATGAATAATGTGGGACTTCTGTCTTACATTTGATATGGCTACAGGTTCTAGCAGAATGACCTTGCAGAGGAACTGAGCCTAAATTATGTTGATCATCAATGCCACTCTTACCTTGAGAAACAACAATTGTAGTGGAAGACATATATTTTCTCTTTTCCAAAGAACTATCTTTTATGGCCTCAACATTTTCATTTAACAATTTAAGGCCATCAATGCTACTTTGCATTGGAATCCTACTAACAACAACCAGGACTCTGAGTTTTTCATGCACCTTGCCTATAGTCTCCTTCAATAGCCTAATCTTGCCTTCTTGCTCGATATTCATTATATTGACAACCTTTGTGACCATTGGGATTAAAATAAGTATCTTATTAGAATTTTCTATGTAAATTCTGACATTAACACTATGATGTGTCTCATTAGCCTTATTGTTAAAGGAATTAACACTTTCTCTCATAAAATTTACTTGAGACACAATCCAATGGAAAAGTTTTTCTTGATCCTCAACCATATCTTTAACCAAAATTTAACATATTCACTGATCCAGTAGCAGGGGTACCTTTCTCCAATTGAATAAGACTCACTTTATCTATTTCCATAGGGATTACAATGATGAAATATCATTTCGTCTTGCTATTCAGGCCACCATAAATTCAATAATACCTCCATGAAGAACCAACTCTCCTTCTTTCCTCATCACATTGTCAATACTGGGAGATTAATTAAGCTTCTTAAAATCACATTTATCCTCAATTGCCACGATAGATAACTTATTCCATTCCTTACCCCATTTTACCTTTTTCCCCTTTTTAGATTTAAATTATTCTCCCACTTGTAAAGAAAATTCTTTAGTGTATTTATTTGGGCTTGGGGTATGAGAGATGAGCACATACCTAATACAAGGAACAAAGTTAGAGTCATCGTCATTTGTCTCATACATGCAAGTCTGAGAGGGTTTAGAAGAAGGTTTCTCCTTCTTGGGGTACTTATAATTCCTAACATAGAAAGATTGAATGGCATTCCACGTTCTAGGGGAGTTCTCTTATAGTACTTATCCTCTAATACAATTCAAATATACAAAACCGTATAATAATTTCACCCTTATAAAAATAAAGAAAAGTTTAGCTCTAACTCTTCATGACCTCACACAAATTTATTAACAGTTATGGGCGGGAGGGAGAACTATTTGAATGCGAGGGTTTGTAGAAGTAGAAGATGCACTTCTATGGAGGCAACTGAGGGGAATGAGGATAAGGGAGAGTGCGATGTTGATGATAAAGATGGAGGTGGTTGCTGGGTCACATCTCTGGCTCTCAGCCTTGTTCTTTTAGGATGTCTGGTTCTCACATTGGAGATCTTTGGTGTCTGTTGGGAGTGGGAGTATGGCGATCATGAGGGGATTTGTTCCCTCATTTTCCAGGGTTTAATCTACAGTAAGGATGAGATTTTAGTCATCGTCATTTTCGACAAGATTGGCTATGAGATCCGCATTGTGGGGGCCTCAAGCTTTGCCTGTGAGTGGCATTTTGACCGATTGAGCCGTCTTTGTGAGTGGGGTACAAATTTTTTGTGGGAGGGTTTTGCAAAAGTTTTACAAGGCTCAATTGGTTGTCTGATGGTCCAAGGTACTGTAAGGATTTACCTAACACATTTCTTTCTTCTTGGTTGGACTCAAATAGGGCCTGCTTTGCCTCTTCCTATTTTGTTAGGTATGCCCCATCTATTTTTCTCTCTCTCCCCTACTTTTGAGCATTTTTTCCTTTTTAGGTTTGTGGCCTAGATGTTTCCCTTTTGGGCACTTCTCTCTTTGGCCCTCTTCTTAATTTTTATACTCCTATTGAGGTGGAGTATACCCCTATTGAGGTGGGGTTTCATCTTGTGGCTTTTTGGTAGACTTTCTTTGCTTCTGCTCCCTTCATCCTTGATTCCTATTGACCTAGAGTCACATCCTATGGAGGTGGACTGTGTATATTGGGTGGAGGTGTTTAATGGTTTTGGGTGGTCCCCTTTCTCATTTAGCTATACGATGGCAATTTGGAAGTGGCTGTGTATGGTTCTACTCATATTGAGGCTGAGTAGGTTCTGTTGTGGTGTCAGCTTGGTTCTGGAGGAAAGCCTTTAGTGATGGTTAGCCTATGGTCTTGAGTTCCTTCTCCTCACAAGATTAATCCCAAGTGGCTTGTTTTTTCTATTCGTTAGAGTGTAAATCATTTGATGCAAGTTTTCTTGGTTTTGGGTATCAGATTTGTTCCCAACATTGTGGTTGAGGGAGTCTTTTATAATCATCTTTTAATGTTTTTTGGTTCTTTCTTTCTGCTATTTTTTGGAAGAGTTTGCAGGTGGTTGCTAATAATTTTCCAAGGGCTCATCTTGGTGGCTTGGTATTTTTTATTAAGATTTAAGGCAGGTTTTTGGGGCTGTTCTGTCCTCTAGTGGAGTCTGTTTCCCATTTTTCCTATCTCTTGGGGGGGCTGTCTTGGTTGGTCGTGATGTTTATGGGTTCCATGTCAAAACCATGGATAATGGTTTGGGGAGCCTTAAAACCCTAGTAAGCTCTTTGTGATGTGAGGCTTCATCCTTCTTCTCTAGTTTTTGGGCAACTAGAGCTTTATTGATTCCTCATTTTTAGCTGTTGATTGTGTGCTCGATTTGGACTACTGGTATTAAATGTTTTTCCTTCTCAACATTTCATTTTAGTGGGGTTCCAGATTCCACTCAATATATTCTTGTATAGGGTTTTGAGGCCCCTTGAAGACCTATTTTTAACTTAATCAAAAAAATTCCCTTACAAAGATCCAAATATTTTAGGAATGTCAATAGTTTAGTCAGTATATAATTCTAAGAGGGATGCTCTTAAATATATTTATTCTAAATGGATCTACAGTTTGTATGGACCATCATAAAGAGTATTAGAAAATATTAATTCTTCATTAAAAAACATGTGGATAATGTGACAAAGTTGACAAACTTATAACCCTTTTATCAAGTTAAATGATATAAATATACATTTAACATAGTTGTATCTTTTAATAATAACACAACCTAATATTCTTCCATAAAGAAACAACATTGTATAGATTTCAAAATAATATGAAGCTATGTAAATTGAATGTTTGACCTTTAATAGTCTATAACTGTTAGAATACACATCTCTAAATCTAATGTCAATAGTACTAAAATACAAACACACATGGTTCTTACCCATGTAAAATCTATGTATCAGGTTATGGGAGCCTATAAAAACCATTCCAAGGTTGAGGGATCTTTTCAAAACCCTATGTAAAGTGTTCTGAGGCTTTGGTCTCTTGTTGCTATAGATGGAGAACTTTCTTGTAGTTATTTGTTTGGTTGCTAATGATTTGTTGTGGGTAGGGATACTTTTGAATGAATTTCTTTTCTTTGTAGTCATTTGTATGTGGGTTTCACTATTAGAATATTTGGGGGTGTGAATCAGTGGCCTTAAAAATAATTCCAATAATCCAAAAAAAACTTATATCACAAATATAATATCCTCTCGTTATCTTTAGTCCTACAAGATGTATGCCTTATATAATTTTAACCAATATATTATACTCGGTGAATATAGTGTTTATCTTTTCTTAGAATTTACCGAGTAGCAGCAATTAAACTTAGTGTTTACCGACCAATCCTATTTTAGTAACGTGTAAAGAAAAACATCAAAGCAATGAACCATATACACATTTGCCACATAGATTTTTAATGTGAAAACCCTATTAAGGGAAAAACCACTTGGGACCGATAACCCAAAATTTTCACTCTTCTGAAGTGAACTTGGTGAAGAGCCAACCCTGTTAAAGGTTACAAACACACTGTTAAGTGCAACCTTATTAGAGGATTCAAAACTAACAGTTTATCATTTGACCTAGCAATCACTATGCTGTCAACATGAAAACCTTTTTATACTCTTGAGTATCTCAATAAAATAAGGGCGGTTAAATCCCACCCAGTTAAGATATTTTCTAAATCAAGGGTTAAACTGAAACAATAAATGATCTGTTTAATAATATAACTTTAACTTGAATATTTTCAGATCTATTGGTAGTCCATAATACCTCTCTGATCAATGTTCTCTTCAATTCCTTTCTCCGCTTCTTTCTTCTTTCTGCTCGGTGGATTCTCTTGCTTTTGTTGCTTGGTGTCCACAAAATTTCTTTGGCTTTGTTCTTCAGCCTACATGATCAGATCCGCAGGAAGACTTCTATCTTCATCAGAATTATATTCAACATTCCTCATTTTCATAATGAATTACTTGTCTCTTTATATAGACATGATTTCATTATTCAACGTCCTTGTCTTTGTTATTCTTTACGTAGATTGTATCTTGATCTACAAATCCTGTCATGCATTGCTTTAAATCTTTAAAGCTTTTCTTTAGTTTTATTCCATAGATTTCTCCGTGAAAACTATGAATAAAACTATCTTTATATCTTTTTCTTATCCCTAGTTCAACTGGTTGATGAAAATAAAGAAATCAATCAGTTAACTCTAAATATAGCTCCTGCCAGCTAAGTGTTTTGTCATTTTCTAACTCTAGTTCTAATCGGTGATCAACTCTTAGTTTTCTCGGTAAGACTTTCTCAGGTACTACTGATTGAGGGTAATACTTTCCTTTGGTACCATTATTTCTCTCAGGTAACATTGTTCATTGGTGTTGTCTGTCCGTCGGGCAACACTGAGAACTGCTTAGGGTTCACTATTTTTGGGTAACTCTGTCACTCAGTGTATGCCTTTACTGACAATAAAAATTTGTCTCTTTAGATATTCAAGTGTTGTGAAAATATGTGTATGAGAAATCATAACATATTAAGTTGACGTCAATTACAATACAATACATTAATTGATTTAATATCTTGCATTTACTTTCTGCAGCTCAGTGATCATCAACTTATCATCTTCAAACATTCAATCAATTATAGTTCATCAATCTCTCCCTTTGGCATTGATGGCAACATATTATCAACACAATATGAAATATGCCATAACATACAGAACTTATTATTCTATAGCCAATTCAAATATCTAACTCTTGGTAAGCTCTTTAGCTTAGATTTGATTCTTGCAGAGTACTCTTTTTTATTCATTCCCTTCAATTGATAGGTGTAACAATTATGTCTTCTGCTTTTGTCTCCCCCTTTGTTGTAGAATCTCTTCTCCCTTTTCTAGATAGATATGCAATGTTAAATTTCTCCAATTCTCTCCCTTAGATGGATGGTTGTTTCTTTGAATCTTTATGTTCATCATCATTGGATCGTTCTCTCTCTTTGTAGAAACTTCATTCTCTGATCTTTTCTCTTCCTTTGACTGATGTTCTTTTCCTTGATGGATATTTCATATGGATATACTCTACTCCCTTTGATAGCAATTCCAAACAAATATATATCAATGAATTCCTTTCCATCAACATTTCAGCTCTGTAGTAGCCAATAATATCTTTGTGTGCGGTTCATAAAAGTACCTTCTTGTAATGATGTGTCATTACAGTCCATATCTTTGCTTGCATCAACATGATTGATCTTCTGATAATGTATAGGCTGATGCAGTTTTTTAGTCAGCTTAGTGAACAATAGACAAGGGTTGAACCATAGCCTCTTCCTTAGGTACTCAAATCTATCTGTTGGCAATGTCTTTATGAATATGTTTGCTAATTGTTCTTTGGATTGTAAATATTATAGTATCACTTCTTTCTCTTTTACTTGTTCCCTCAAATAATGATTCTTAATAGCTATGTAATTTGTTTTAGCATGCATCATAGGGTTCTTTGAAATGTTGATAGACCTTGTATTATCACAATAGATAATGACTGGTTCAAGAATATCCATATTCATACCTTTCATAAATTTCTTGATCCATGCAATGTTAGAGCACTTTGTAGCAACAACCACATATTCTTCTTCTGCAGTTGATTTAGATATGCATCCTTTCTTTTTACTTATCCATGTGACAAGTCTATCACCCATAAATAATGCTTCTCCTTTTGTTCTCTTTATATCATCTATGTTTCCATCCCAATCAACATTGATATAAACTTGTAGCTCAAATTAGTCTTCTTTAATGTACGACAAACCATAGTCTTTGGTATTCTTTAGATATCTCAAAACTATTTTAACAACAATAATGTGTGATTCTTTGGGATTACCAGAGAATTTGGCAACTATATCAACTACATGTTCTATATATGGTCTAGTGTGTACAACATACATTAGTTTTCCAATCATAGATCTATATAAGGTCTGATTTACCTCAGTTGTCTTGTCTTCCTTTGTCAATTTGCATATGGTTACCATAGGTGTTCCAACTGGTTTGGAGTCCTCCATTTTTTAATATCTTTGAAGCTTCTTTGATGTATTTGGGTTGTGTGATTTAGATGCCTTCATCCTGTTGTAGAATCTATAGACCAAGAAAAAATTTGATCTCTCCAAAAATTGACATCTCAAACTCTTTTCTCATTTCATCAGAAAATGATTTACATAACATATCATTACCTCCAAATATGATATCATCCACACATATTTTAGGAATCAGAATCGTATCATGAGTATCTCCTTTCAAATATAGATTACTGTTATCACTTGGTCTCACAAATCCAATACTAATGAGATAAGAGTGAAGTCTTTCATACCATGCTCTCGGTGCTTGTTTCAATCCATAAAAGGCTTTGTGTATTCTAAAAAACATGTTCCTCTTGTTAGGATGTGTGTATGGTCAAATGTGAGATTAGAATCTGCAACCAAACACTTCAATAAACCATTACATCAAAAGGGTTAGTAAAAACATAAGATTCAAAGCATGATAAAAAAACCCCTAGAAATTGTCTTATTGCTTCCTAGTTGAAGTGAGTGTGATTCTCTTGGTTGTCTATTAGATTGGACATAGAGAAATCAGTGACTTGAGTACTCCAAAATGGAAGATTCAATGCAAGACAAAGAAAGATGCATAGGGTTGCATACTTTTCTATTGAGAAACTTGAGAATGAGAATGCATAGACTATTTAGTGAAATGCATAGCAACTATTATAAATGAAACTAAAATGCAAGATTTGAACTAGAAATGAGAAGAACAATGCATCTAGATTAGGTTATGAGATTAAAACTAGAATATTGTTAAGCTAAGAAATGAAGCTAAACAACGCAAAAATGCAACAAACTACCATGAGAGAAAATAAACTATGAATGCACTATGGGTTCTAAGATGAAAATAACATTATAACTCTACCCCAAGTCTTCTTATTATGAATGAGCAAGGGAGCTATCCCTTTTATAAGAGATTCTAAGGAATGAGTGGTTGATATTAAGAGGAAAAATAAATTGATCAATGGTGGAGATGCAATTCCTCTCAATCCATGTGAGGTGACAAAGTGATTTTGATTGGTCAACTTATGAGGAGGATAAGACAAAATTGGTAATTTCTCCATTTTATTTATTTTATTTGATATTTGAGTGCACACCCATGTGTGAATGGGTTCATCTTTTAAACTTAGGACTTTTTGATTTTATCCCAATGTTTTATGCTTTTTGAGTTTAGGCTTTGATGTTTGATTATTTGATTCAACAAGTTAGGATTAAAATTATATAAGCAAGTTTGATTAAATGCTCAATAATTTAGAGTCTGGTGATACTGTCTTAGATTTGGGATTTATTAAGACCAATTATTTGAGAAAAGGGGGCTATGGATTTGCTATACCATTTTTGGGTGATTATAGGATCAACAAACCCTTCAGGTTGTTCAATGTATACCTCCTCTTCTAGTATTCTATTCAGAAATGTTGATTTAACATCCATTTGGTATACTTTGAATCCTTTGAAAGTAGCATAAGAAAGTAGAATTCTTACTCCTTCTAGTCTAAAAATGTGTGCAAAGGTTTCTCCATATTCAATACCTTCTTCTTGTGCATACCAGTCTTGCTTTGTTTCTTGTGACTTCTCCATTCTCATTGAGTTTGTTTCTAAATATCCATTTGGTGCCAATGACATTTTTATCATTCGGTCTAGGTACTAATGTCCATGATTTTTTTCTTTTCAATCTATTCAATCTCTTCATTCATTTCACTAACCCATTCTTGATTCTCATGTGCAGTATTAAAAAATTTAGGGTCAAAATCACAAATCAAACATCTAGTGTTCAGTGACTTACTTCTTGTTCTCATTCCAGCTACTTTGTCTCCAATGATCTGGTCCTGTGGATGGTGTCTCCTACATATTTAGCAAGTAAAGGTTCATATCTGGGTTCATCATTCTGAGCAACATTCTGACATCCATTTTGATCTTCATCACTCGGTTCATCATTGTGAGTATTTTCCTGATTCTCAGTGTGTGCAACTTGTTGCTCGGTTGAATTGTTTTGTTTCTTGGCAGCATTACATTGTTGCTTAGAAAAGGTGTTAGGTTCTTCAATGTAGACAAATCTATTGTAATCTTCTGATTCCTTTATGATTTCCTCATCATTTTTCTCAAAAAATTCATCCACTTTAACATTTGCACTTTCAATAATTTTGAACTAGAAGATTTGTTAAGACATTTATAAGCTTTTCATTTGGTAAAATAACCTAGAAATATTCCTTCATCACTTTTAGAGTCAAGCTTTCCATTTCTGACATCTTTTAGTATATAACATTGACTTCCAAAAATTCTAAAGTAACTCACATTTGGTGTGTTACCCCATGTTTTCAATGCGTTAGCAAAATCAACCAAATCCTAACCTCCTAACTTGAAGTTGAAGTTAAACCTATACTATACTTCAAGTTCCAGTTCAATCCAATTTTCTTCACCCAATAAAGTCAATGTGTTTCCTCTTCAATCTGAACCAACTTGTGCAAAGTTGAAGTTGAAGTCAAAGTTGAGTAAAGTGAATAACTTGAACTTCAACTTCAACTCCGTTTGTTTTCTGACGAAGTTTTCTTTATTTCTCGTAGGTGTTTTATTGAAAGAAATGGGCGCATTTTTCTAAACAAATGAATGGGTCCCACCTCCTGTCAATTCTAAAGATGTGAAAGGCAATAAATATTATAGCTAGGAAAATGCATGTGAAACATAGTTGGTTTTTGGAGAATAAAAAAAAGAGATCTGCTGGCGTCATGGGAAGTTAATCTATACACAGATTTGATGGGAATTAACTAAAAGAAGTCTTGTCAAGTACATTATGCATGCCTATTATTAATGCCTTAACCCGCTCCATATCCATCCTAAGATTTTTGCAATTACTCCTTAAAATGCCCTGCTTCTCTAGTATCATTGTTTATCTGGCCATTCTCGAATTCCAAGTGTCAACTGGTAAGAAAAAAGGCTAGAGTACTTGGCTTTTCTGAAAATGGTGAGTGCATTATACAGTTTTCTCTGTCATTTTTCTTGCACCTAGTTTTGGTTGGAAGTGTTTCAGTTTTTCTTTATTTCTACAAACCGTTCTGTTCGAGAAGCCATGACCCTCTTTAGGCCCAAGCTACCAAAACCAGTGAAACCATGTTTACTAAGCTCTCTCCCTAAAATTTGGGATACCTTTCTGGTAAATGTAAGCTTACCCGAGATGTTAGACCGGATTAAAAATGTTCAACCAGTGCCCATATACCGAAAGCTAACTAGTAGTGGGTTAGTCAAAGTCGCGACTTTCCCATCAGCCATAGGATGCCATGAGTTGGTTATCGAATATGAAAACCATTATGAACCTAATACCAGGTGTATCAAGAAGACTACAGGTGAAGTGTTAGCCAAACTAAACAGGGTTAGTGTAAGTTCAGCCTTGCAAATTCATCATAAAGAACCCTATGAGCCTTGGACATTTGATGAGGCTGAGTGCTTATACAATGATAACAAGAAGAGCTATGACTCTATCATAGCTCAAACATGGCTCCTAAAATCAGCCCTTGGAGGCTCAAGGTTGCCCAAGCCATTAACCATTGAGAATTTCATTAAAGAAATTGCTGACATTGTGCTACTTTTGAACAGAGTGAAAGGAAATGATCACGCTTTCACTGGGAGAATTGGATGTATTTCTTCATCCAGAAGATTGTTGAAGGAGAGAAATTTATCGAATGGGCTAACTTAATAGCTGAAGGTTTGCATAATGGTTTACTATCCGTAAGCAGTTTTGGCTCATTTTTCTTGTCTTCCTTTTTGGTCTACATTTTAGCTGTGTCTAAAGAATGGGTAGGTCTCCCTCATGAGCCCTAGACAGATGAAATGACCATCTACCAATATTACATAGTCCTCCAATTTGACAAGCCCTGCAAATAGTTCTGAAGGGTAAATGATGTGTTTCTCGGGAGGTTGGTATTTGAACTTCAAGGTCATGAAAATTTCAAACTGTCTGATGAATCCATCCAAGCCATTAAAATCTATGGTTTCTTTTATACTCAGTTTCCTAGGTTCACATATCTCAGAGTCAGGGGCTTCACCAGAGAACCTTTTATGTTTCCACGTTATTGTCTCGATAAAATTATCTTGTTCAAAATCTGTAGGCAACTTGTCTGTGTGATGGATCCATCTGAAACCACCAAAAAGTCATCTTCTTTCCTCTTTCCTATTGAAATTAGCCACTATAGATGCCCTAGTTTCAAGCAAGCTGCATTGACAAAGATAGTATTGTCAAATTTATGCCTCAAACCCTATTTTTCAAGGAAAGATTTTGATTATATGGGTTTCGCTAAAGATAATATCAAACATGCAGTAACATTTATTCATATTCCTCACTTAGAGGACTAGTGGGCTAATTGTTCAGATGAATTGGAGATAAGGAGAAGGTTGTGGTCAAGGTTAACTGTGAGTTAGATACAGTTGTTCAAAGTCAACCTCAGGACCAGTAGAATAAAGGAGGATGAAAATGAAGAGGTGGTCGATCCTCTTTATTTCAAATAGATTGCATGTCTACCGATCCCTGAACTTGATTGGAGTAAAAGGGAAGAAGATGACTTGCTCTCCCATACATCGGAAGTTTTGAAAAGAACTAAAGATTGGTTGAAAACAAAGAGAACTCACTTAGCCACCCATAGTACCCCGAGAAAACACTTGAAAATCAAACAAAAGAATTATGGCCAAGAGCTAAATTTTTCTCCCAATATTTGTATTGGTAATCCTATTGCAAGTTCTGCAATAGTTGAAGTTGAAGTAGCTGTGCCGCAGATTCAACTTCAAGTTCAGAAAGAAGTGGTGAGTACCAGAAGAATCACCCATTCAAATACCAAATGCAGAAGAGTAGCACAAGATAAAGGAAAGGATAAAATAACTATTGAGCTGGATCTTTCTAAGGCTACAACCACAATAGAGAAAACTCCCAGTCCTACTATGGCAGATAGCATGACAGATTCTCAAAAAGTGGCTGATGATGGAAATATGCAGATGAACGCCCTTGCTTTAAAAAATACTTCTCCCACACCTGGTAAAAAACCTACCATGCCTAAATGGTTAGAGACCTCTATTGAAAGGAAGAGGAGTGTGGTACCACTTTCAATGCCTGTAAATGACTTAGTGAGAAAGTGTTTAGGGAAGTCCTCGAAAGTGAAAAAGGCCAGAACGGAGTCTAGAATTCACTTTGACAAAAACACTGGTCATTGGTCAACAGAAATTTCTAAGCCTCCTCAAGACAACCTCCATGAAGATCTTTCTCCTCAAGACTATCATGTGTCTAAAATAGATCTTGGGAAAGGAAGCAGGACTATAGACATGAAAATCTTTGAAGCATCCAACAAAAAGATCATAGACAAAGTGTGGAAGGATGCTTAAGATAAACAAGACATGAAAGAGGCAATGAAAAGCATGGCTCAGTACATCAACGCCATCCTCCATCCAGAACCTAGGCCTCTAAATGAAATGTCTACAATTGTTGATGTCACATCTTCAGCCAATCAATAATTTCTTGACAACCTATAGAAGTGCAAAGCTGTTATGAAGACATTGGAGGAATGGTTGTAATATGTCTTGGATGAAATGGTGAAACAGGTAAACCTTTACAACACAGTTCTGAAGGAATCCGCTGCCATTATCAAGAAGGTTGAGGAAAACATAGAAGGATATGAAAAAGAAAGGAACAATTGGGTAAAGGAAGTGTTATGGATTGAGGAAATACAATAATTGGGGCTACAGAGGTTCCTCTCCAAATATACTATGGCTGGTTTAGATGATAAAACACTCTATGTAATTAAAGATTGCATAGAGTGGAAAAATGAGGCGCTCATACAAGGAGTAGCAAAAATTAGGGAGATCCTGTCTAGTCTCAAGATTGTAGGTGATATAATCCAGGAAGATCTAAAATGGTTCTACAAACATTTCTCAAGTGAAGATAGTGACTCCATGCCCCTTGTTGAAGATGTAATTAAGGAGATACAGAAAAAGTTTTTGGAAGTTCAAGAATTGAAGGCACCCGTTAGGAAGGATTTTTCAAATGTTGCACATACTAAGGCTATGCTGATAATTAACCAGAAACACTTGGAAATACATGAAGAAAAGATAACAGAGCTGAAGAAAGAGAAGGAGGTCTAGAAATAGAGAATCGCCTACATTGGCTTGCCTCATCAATTAGTTATCTCTGCATTTACCACTACCTATGAAACCTAGAAAGATAGAAGAATCATGGCTGGCATGGACAACTCTTCGTGACACATGGAGCCCGCTATTTAGATAGTTTCTTCTTTTTTCTTTCTCTATTATTTTCCTTTATTGCAAATTAGTTAACACAGTTATGTTAACCGAAAAACTATTTACTCCTGGCTGGGTAATTTTGGATACAGTTATCCAGCCCTGATCAGTATAAATATGTAATAGATGATATCTAAAAGGGTTCATCGCTCCATAGATAGAAAAATCAGAACTAATTTTGTTTAAGTATTCTATTCTTTAAACTTTGAATATATTATCTGAAGCTATGACAAAGTAATATAAAATTCTACAATCTTATATGTTAGACTTTCTGGAGTAGATACTATTGTTTACTCTATAATGATTCATGTTCTTGAGGATATCAATCACTTATGAAAGTTTTAGCTTTTCTTTGTTGTAAATTGGAAATTTATTTGTCTTTGGAGTTTAAAGGCTATGAGAGAGGAAATTAAATCACTCATCTATTTCTTAGTTTTAATATCCAACCATGTGGATGATTTTGGTTATTAAAATTGAATGGTTTTTCAGTATACACATTCTTTTCCAATTCATGAGTTAATTGATTCAAGCTTTTTGGTATTTTCATTAAAATACTCATTGGGAAGATTTTCCCTCAAAAGAGGATTTAACAATTATCTTTTCAGTAAAGGTTAGCTTCACCTTGCATAATATAAAGCAATATCAAGAAGAGAATTCCTTATCTTTTGTTAGGAATTCAAACAATTAGTTTATAAGGATTTTCCCTATTCAAAGTAAAATCTTGGGAAAAACTATTCACTAACATGGTGTATATCCATACCATAGCTCATATGGTGTCTTATTAGTGTCTTTCTTTAATTGAACTTGGTTCAGTGTATAGACAATAGTACTTAGAGCTTCTCTCCAAAATATTTGTGTGATGCCTTTTTCAATCATTAGTGTTTTGGCACAATCAACAATTGATCTATTTCTCCTTTCAGCAATCCTATTTTTCTATGGTTTTCTCGGTGTAGAAACTTGTCTTGTAATTCCATACTCATTACAAAATTTAGTGAATTCATCAAAAATAAATTCTCCTCCTCTATTTGATCTTAAACATTTCATTTATTTTCCACTTTTCTTTTCAACTATTGCTTTATACCATTTAAACATCTGAAATGCTTTTGATTTCTCTTTTAAGAACATGAGAGTCATCATCCTAGAATAATCATCAACAAATAGAATGAAGTATCTATCACCATAATAGCTCTTTGTTCTCATTGGTCCACATAATTCAGTATGGACTAACTCTAGAATAGCATTATATGTGTAGGTTTTTCTCTTGAAACTATACTTTATCATTTTTCCTTTTTGACAATTCTTGCACATGACATGGTCAGGTTTTGACATACTTGGTAAGGCTCTTACTTTTGTTTTCTTTCTTATCCTAACCATATCATCAAAATTCATATGACATACTCTTTTATGCCACAACCAAATGTCTTTATTTCTAGCCAATAAACAAGTGGTCTTAATATCATCAAGATAGAATAGGTTACCTTTTGTTTGTGTTGATCTCTAAGTTTTGTTGATCATTAGTGTCCCACACTTAGTCATTTATCTAGACAGTTTAGCTGGTCATTACTGCAGCCAAGCTATCCAGTATAGAATGAGCTATCTAGCACAATTGTTGTCAAGTAGATAATAGTTGTCGAGTCACACGATTACCAAGTTCAGTCCATGCTGAGTGATAGAATCTTTTTGTGCCGAGCAAGACAATTTTGTTATGTATGTCAGAAATGACACCAATTTTGAGGTAAAATGTTTTGGGCCAACTTATCTAAACATTTAATATTTTCAATGGGATAATTACACATTTA
Source organism: Thuja plicata (assembly GCA_018584345.1). Taxonomy (NCBI): domain Eukaryota; kingdom Viridiplantae; phylum Streptophyta; class Pinopsida; order Cupressales; family Cupressaceae; genus Thuja; species Thuja plicata. The sequence continues at coordinate 2,875,580 of MU224866.1, read as the reverse complement.
ATTATTTGATCCCACTATGTGGCATGGAGCCAATCAGAAAATTGGATTTCCTAAGCGGCATAAGCATTTGATCCTGATCATTGATCTAGATCTAATTGACATAGGTGCAAAGTATATTAAGATTTCTTTTTATCCTAATTGATAGAGTACAAACAGAGAGAGAAGGTGTATGCGTACATGAGAGATATGTGAAGGGTTGTTTTGAGAGAAGAAGCATAGATCTAGTAGAGTGAAAGTGAAGTGAGCGACAGAGTAAAGATATATCAGATTATTAGATCAGAGAAGGTATTGAAAAGAGGAGATCCGTTATCAACATCATAGTGCATATCGAAGGATAAAATCTTGAGACATTCTAACAGCTGTTTTAGGTGAAATCTCTTAACAGAGTGGTTCTAATAGACCTTTCTAAATCTCTTAGCCAAGTTCTTACTTTGTTGTAATTTTAAATCCTTTTACAAGGCAGATTGTAATGATCTGAGGCTCTTAACTGGGAAGACCTTTAACTAGGTAGATTACATATTGTGATCAAAACTTTGTAGCCCTAATTGGCACACTTTAATGTTGTAGTAGTGAATATTTTTGTTGGTGTCATCGCCACCCCAGCTTCACCTTATTGGGTTTCTGGGTTACCAAATTCTATGTATTGTGTTATTTATTTACTGTTATGGATGTTACTAGATGATAGATCAATTACATTTATGTATGATGGTGGATCATTTTGTTTTAAGTGTTAAAAGTTGAATATTTGATTCACCTGCCCCTCTCAACATCTTGCTTTCCCATAATGTATTTCCAACAATTGGTATTAGAGCTCAGTTCTCCTACAAAATTCTTTAATCAGCTTGAGAGAACATATCTAGAGATGGAGATTTACAAATTGGGTAAAGTCATTGAGAATCAAAAGATTGAAATTCAGCTAGCATTACATTAGCTTGAGACAAAAAGATAGGAAATCGAGGAAGTCCTTAATATATAAGAAAGATTTGGCCAAAAAAATGAATGACACTCATTATCAGGAAGAAGACATTGAAAATCTATTTCAGAATGGAAACTCTACTGAGAGTGATGCAACAATCTCAGATCTACTGGAAAGGAACAATACATTGTGTGAAGAAGTTAGAAACTTGAAGAGAGAATAAGAAGCACAAACAATAAGACTATGTGAAGTAGTGGAACAAAAGAAGAAATCTGAAGATGAAAAAGCTATGGTTGAAGAAGACAAAAGAATGATGGCTATCAGATTTGATGAAAGGACACATGAAGTACAAATGATGACAAATGATCAGGTTGACATGACGAATTAACTATTACTTGCAAATCAAGAGATTAGTAGGAAAGGCATGGAAATTGTGAATCTAAGATCTGAGAATAGTCAATTGAAAAATGAATTAAGATCTGAGAAATAACTTAATGAAAGATTGAACAAACCCAATGAATCTTTAACTCATTTTGAAAACTTGATGGAAGCATCAAGGAGATCTAAGGACACTTCTAGATTAGGTCACATTGAACAAAAGTTACATTCTAAGAAAGGAGAATCATCTAAGACTGGTGAAAGGAGGAGTTCAAAGTCAAAGAACAACAAGCTTGTATGCCACCACTATGGAAAACTAGGACACACTACAAACATTTTCCGAAGAAAGAATGGTAAGTCCAATCCTAAACCTAAGTTCAATGGTTATTGCTTTAACTGTAAGAAGTTTGGACATCAAGAACATGAATGTTGGGAAAAGGAAAATAATACACCTCCCACACCTAGATTCAATGGGTATTGTTACAACTATCAAAAATTTGGACATAAAGCACAAGATTGAAGATCTAATGCTAAACAACAATGGACATCAAAGACACAAGAAAAAGAACCAAGGAAAGGTAACACTTACAAGTGGGATTACAACACATGGCATAGTTGTCATTACTATGGTGAGTATGGGCGTGTTCCAGAAAACTGCATAAAGACACATTTCAGAGGAAAATCTAAGAGTTGGATGAACAGAAGCCTAGTTTGCTATAACTATCTAAAAATTGGTCACACTAGGAAGGATTTCAAGACAAGGGTACCTGCTCCTACTGTTTAGGAAATTAGAGCACAGATGAACCAGACATGGTAAATGAAAATAGAACTGAGTAGTAGTGAAGCTACTAAAGCCAAGGTCACCCAATCTAATGGATTAGGTGATCACACCATCACTAATTAAGAAAAGGAAGGTATGTAAGGAAATGTGTTTATATCTCATATCTTTTATCAGTTCCTAACATATAACACTAATACATTTGTGGTCGATTTGCGACGGCTATGTGTCTCAATTGCGACAGCAATGTGTCGCAATTGCGACAGGAATAGACGTCGCTATTTTTTAGTTGCAAAATATGACGTCTTTCCTTTTCCGTCGCAATTACGACTTCAATCTGTCTCTATGTAGCCCTATCAACCCCGGCATTTGGGGCGTCGCCAATACAGGAAATCTATCGTAATTATATGTGTACGCGTCGCAATTGCGACGGAAACCCAAGCAACTACGACGGTTTTTAGGCGTCGCCAATACAACAAGCCCATCGTAATTATTGGGGTGAACGTCACAATTGCGACGAACACCCAAGCTACTACAATGGTGTTTGGGCGTCGCCAATACAGCGACCCCGTCGTAATTATAGGTGAATGTTGCAATTGCGACGGTGGCAATATAGAATTAAAAAAAAAAAATTTGGGGTGGACATCAGTTCCACCTTAGAGGACATTGCATTCCAGATTCATCTGCTTTCTTGGGCCTATGGTGAAGCGGGAGATGGAGGCCAACTAACACCTTAGAGGCACGCTCCACTTCTGGTGGGGATAAGAGAGTATCATGATGGTTGA
>MU224866.1:2782713-2872623 GCA_018584345.1 Thuja plicata | reverse complement strand
AAACCCTGTATCCATTTTGCAGGTTGGTGGTCTTCAACCAAACCCTGAAGTCATTGAAGACGATATTTTTCAAATGACACAAAAATAAGATGATCTTTGGAAGAGTTTTTGGAGCATTTCATTTTCAGCTTGCGAAGATCATGACAAAGTGAAGTTTAAAATCATACCTCTCTCAGCCTTTTGGATTTCAATGTAGTAGCTATCAATGAAAAATTTCTTTCGCCGCAGAGATGCAAAAACCCCTCTCGGTGCTATTGAACATAGAAATGACAACATTTTCTCTTTTTTTTTTTCCTTATATCCCGTTAAGGTCGCAATTGCAATGTTGTCGGGTTATAATTGAAAAAAAAATAGCCAAAAACACTTAACATCTGCCCCCCATCGCAAATTTCTGTCGCAATTTCACCCCAAATGTATTAGTGTAAAGTGAAAAAGTCCATATTTGCATATGTTGAGATGCATCAGGACATAATTTTGAAACATGTACCCAACAAAGTCAATATGCACTATAGTTGCCGAGCAACAGTATTATTGTACACTAAGACTGAGCTCCTCAGTATGTGCCGAGCTAGTATGGGTTGCGACTAAGAGATAGATGAGTTTTGTGAGTCGACCAAGGACAGTTGTTTTGCACTGACTCAACGAACATAAAATTTATTGCAAACCTAAAGTTTAACATTTGGATCCTATAAAGGAAAGATTTTTTATTTACTCTTTTTACCTTGCGATTGAGAATTTCACAGTGTTGGAGAAATTTGTGAGCTTGATTACTAAAAAGATCTTTTGAAGATTTCTACAGTGTGTCATTAGCTATCTTCAGTAAAAGAGAGAATTTTGACATCTACCGAGGTATTATGTTCACTATCTTTGGAACCCAATCTCATTTGGAATCATGGCCACTAGTTCTTCCACAGCAGCAAAGAGTATGGAGAAGGAGTTGCTAAACATTTAATTGGTAAGGAGCAACACCTGTGCACCTCCAAATTTTTGACCATTTACTGAGAGCGCCATCCAGGGTGATCTGACTGGAGCCCTATCATCGATTCCACCTAAGGTACTCATGATTCATGATATTAGGTCATGCTATATGTGCAAGATAATTGAAGTTGGAGATCACGAGCTAAGAGCATATTAAATTAAATTGTGCATAGATGAAGCCCTAAAAGATGAACACAAACACTTAGACGAGATAGGGTTAACTCGTGCCCTAGACTTTTAGAGGGAGTTCAGAATGGAATGGATCAAGATTGTCCTAAGTTTTATACATGACATGAACATATGGATGGAAAATGGACCACTCAAGATAACAAATGAAATCATCCATCGAGTAACTAGTTATCCAATTCTTAACAAAAAGAGGACAATAAGATGCCAAAATAAGGAAAACATAGAAGAATTCATTGGAGCCATTTGGAACAAAAGAGGGATGATGATCTCTACTATTACATATTTGGATCTTGATTTTTCTGTTAGGGTTATAGCTCATAAGTTTTATCAGTCAAGTCTACTGGATAGTGTTCCATGCATTGGAGTTGACCAAGCTTGGAAGATTGTGAAGAAGGATCATACCTATGACCTTGCCGAGCTTCAACTAATGCAACTATCTAAGAACCTTGCTTCAATCAGAAAGGAAAAGAAATCAATATGTAAGTTTGGATCTCTGCTCATTTGCATATTCTTCTACATACATAATACATTTCCTATGTTTGGAAACATTGTGTGGAAAATAGATAGACCTATTACACAGAAAATTAATGAATTTATTTAGCAATTAGGTGATAAATTTGACAATGTGATGGGAACATATTTTGTTTAATTTAGGAAAAAGATGAGATTAAGGAGTAGAACTCCCAGATCACTAGTTGAGAAATATTATGAGGATGTATGTTTCCTAGTAGACACAGATTTGACCTATGTGTAGACAGTAGTGTCAAGGGTATCATGGCTAAGGACATTACCTTATGAATTAAATGTTGATGAGACATCAGCAACAATAACATCTCTATTGGCATAAGTGATTGATAATGCAATAAAATGTTTTGGAAACTATGAAGAAGCTAAGTCCAAAATCTCTATGAATTTGAAGGCTGACACTATGGAGAGAAAAAGGAAAAAAGATTATCAAAAATATGAAGAAGATGGTTGGTATTGAGAGTGATGAATAAGTTGAGGATGCACCTTTGGGCTTATCAACAAGACATGGAGAAGATATGTCTAGTGAAGAATAGGAGAGTGAACCTGAAGAGGAGGTCACTGTAAAAGGTAAAGGGAAGCAACCAGTAGTTTCTAAGGGAACTAAACCAAATAAAGCCAAATCTAAGGCTACCCCTCCTATAGCTAACTGGCCTAGGACAAGAGCATCAGTTTTTTCTGCACAAGCTGAGTCAACAAAGGTATATACAAAGAAGAGTGTTGGTGAGAGCAGTTCAGGAAAGAGAAAACAAGTTGGAACTAAGGCACTGCCGAGCAAGCTTGTCAAAAGACCAAGGAGAAAATTAATCCTGAGTGATGAAGAAGAAGATGAAGAGAAGATAGATACTGATTAACCTAGCAACATACCTATAAAATCACATAAACCAATGACCAATATTGATGAGGTATGTAAGAACTTAATAAGTAATGCTGGTTTAGCAGGATTTAAGTTTTTGAAGTATGAGAAACAAAGCATAGCTAAAAAGCATAAGGTTCAGGAAGAATTACTAGATATGATGTGTACATACAAGATGACACCTGTAGACATAGGAAATCTTATTCATACATAACTTTATGATATTTTATCACAAAAATGGAACTATGCTTTAAAGACTGAAAGAGAGATAAGGGAAGGAACACTAGCTATGGTCGTTCATGATCTAACCAAGAAACATATAGCTAAATTCATAGAACAATATCAGAGGAAGTTTATTCCTAAACAAAGAGCCTATGCAATTCTAAAGAATGATGTTAAAGGAGTAGTTCAACAAAGCACCAGAATATGGAAGGAAGCTTTGGGTTAATCATTAAGAAGGCCGATGAGAAAGGTGAAGGCACCTCAAAGATGAAGGAAATGGAAGACCAAACTACTACTGATCAAGTAGAAACTGAGACGAAACCCCAAAAGGAAACATGCGATGTGAAAATTATAGATTTGACAATGGATATTCCCATTAACACAACACTTGAGGATAAAAAAAATGTGGATGCCGAGGATTAGAATGAGCCGGTAGACACAGGTATCTAATCGCCTATTCGTACAACTGAGGTCGAGACATAAATAGAAGGAGAAAAGGAGGTAATCAATACTAATCCACCTATTTTAGAGGTTGTACAGATAGGTTTAGAGAGTGGAGATAAGATGGAGGAAATTGAAAATAAGCCTATAGAACAAGAGGCTATACAAGTGTTGGTGGATCTACCACACTCTACAACATCTACTCCCACTGGACCCAAAATAGAAAGTATACTTGATCTGCAGGAAATCTTGACTCAGATGAAGGTAGCAATTGAAATTAATACTGACAAAGGAAAATATATTACAGTACCCGAGCCGAGTATCAGCTCACGAGAGCTTAGAAGGAGGAAGTTAAACAAGAAAAAGTCACCTAGCTTAAATGTCACATTGGATGAAGTCATTGTGATTCCTAAATGGGATCATGAGAATTTGATATATGAGCAGATTTAGACCCTTCAAGACCTATTGAAGAGGAAGAAGAGACAAGAGGAAATGAAGAGGGAACAAAAGTAGAATCAAGTTTTGCATGACATAATGGATATTATTTTACAAGCTTTTGAGATGGAAGATGAAAATCAGCAAGCACCAATATTGGAACAGTTAGTTCATATTATGCAGAAAGTGACTGATGAAAATATTGAGGCCAATGAAAAATTGATGCAATGGTCTAAGAGAAGATTTGAGAACAAAGTCTTGGAGAAGATATCTGCAGAGATTGCCACCAAACAGGTTGAACTTTCTTCTCTTGCTGAGATTCTTGAGGAAGTTGCAAATAATGTCTTTTCATTATACAAAAGATTATGTGATGATACATTCTTTACAAAGGAGAATCAACAGATTATTGAGAAGTCACATTTATATATGAAGTCAATAGCAAGTTCATTGAGCATGGATGCTAGTTCTAGCTCCATCCATTTTGATAGATTGACTCATGGACATAGGAGATTAGCTGAGCTTGTGACTGAAGATGGCCGAATCAGGGCCAAACTAATAACAATCTGGGCTAATGTAATACCTCATCTAGAGGTTATTCAGAAGGAACTCATAGATGCAAGAGAATTGGTCAAGAGAGATTCTCATCTCTCTACTGTAGATAGTTTGGTAAGTCTAGCTGTTGAGCTATAAGTTAAGTTGCAGGTTATGAAGTTTGTTAAGGATAGTTGGGATACATCTTTTGCATTGATTTAACAACTTCATAAACCATTTTTGGACAAATACAACTTAACCCCCGTAGCTATCAGTGACAAAAAAAAGGCAGAAATAGGACAACAAATAGGTAAAGGATAGGAAACAAAAAAAGATGTGCCAAAATAGGTATAAATATTTTTTGCTAAAGGCATGTATATTATATAGATAATGCATGAAGTATGAAGTATAATATAAGGGGGAGTACATTGTGTACTTAGATAAATTTTGTGGATGTAACAGAAATGATAAGTGTTTTTGCCACTAATATCAAAGGAGGAGATTGTTGATCTCTAAGTTTTGTTGATCATTAGTGTCCCACACTTAGTAATTTATCTAGGCAGTTTAGCCGGTCATCACTACGGCCGAGCTATCCAGTATAGGCTAAGCTATTCAACATATTCATTGCTGAGAAGATAATATTTTTTGAGTCACACGTTTATCAAGTTCAGTCCATGCTGAGCGGAAGAGTCTTTTTGTGTCGAGAAAGACAATTTTGTTATGTATGTCAGAAATGACACCAATTTTGAGATAAACTATTTTGTGCTGAATTATCTAAGCATTTAATATTTTCAACAGGATAATTATGCATTTAATTACTTGATCCCACTACGTGGCATGGAGCCAATCAAAAAATTTGATTGCCTAAGTGGCATAAGCATTTGATCCTGATCGTTGATTTAGATCTAATTGACACATCTGTAAAGTATATTAAGATTTCTTCTTACCCTTAATGATAAAGTAAAAATAGAGAGAGAAGGTGTATGCATACTTGAGAGATGTGTGAAGGGTTGTTTTGAGAGAAGAAGCATAGATCTAGTATAGTGAAAGTGCAGTGAGAAACAGAGTAAAGATATATCATATTATTAGATTAGAGAAGGTACTGAAAAGAAGAGATCCATTATCAGTATCAGAGTGCATATCAAAGGATCAGATCTTGAGACATTCTAACAGGTGTATCAGGTGAAATCTCTTAACAAAGTGGTTCTAATAGACCTTTCTAAATCTCTTAGCTGAGTGCTTACTTTTTTGTAAGTTTAAATTAGTTTACAAGGTAGATTGTAATGATCTAAAGCTCTTAACTGGGTAGACCTTTAACCAGGTAGATTACATATTGTGATAAAAAATGTGTAGCCCTAAAAGGCACACTTTATTGCTGCAATAGCGAATATTTTTGTGGGTGTCATCCCCACCCTAGTTTTACCTTATTAGGTTTCTAGGTTACCAAATTCTATGTATTATGTTATTTATTTACTGTCATGGATGTTACTAGATGATAGATCAATTAAATTTATGTGTGATTGTGGATCAGTTTGTTTTAAGTGTTAAAAGTTAAAGTTCTGATTCACCCCCCCTCTCAACATCTTGCTTTCATATATTGTATTTCCAACATTTTGTTCACCAGTACCAATCAACCTTCCTATTCCATTATAGATATTTTCCTTTTTGTTCTCAAATGCAACTTGGTGTCATGTGTTATTTAGCTATAAAAAAACTCAATAAATTATAGTTAAGTCCTTTCAACCAATATGCATTTTCACATTTGATCAGATTATTCCACATAATGGTTCCTTTTCCTTCAACTAGACAAGGTGACTCATTACTCATCCTAACTGGTCCACCATTATAATATTCAAAATTTTCAAAATTTTATTTATCTCCAGTCTTGTGGTGAGTACGACCACTATCAATAATTGAGACGTCATTTTTGCTAACTTTAGATATGAACACACTTTCAACATACCTTTCTTCTTCCTCTAAATCATCCTTCATAATAATAAATACTACCTCAACATCTTCACTAGACTCAGTGGAAGTATTTTCAGCTTTGTTCTCAACTAGGTAACAAGCCTTCTTTCCTTTGTCGTTGTAGTCTCATTTATCTCCTATGTCATAGTGTCAGTTTCTTTTGTAGTCTTGGTCATTACTTCTGTCAAACTTATTTTCATAAGATCTATTATTATTAGGGCATCTAGCAGGAAAGTGTCCAATTTATTTGCAATTAAAAAAAACCAAGGGTAATTTACCTTTATACCTTCCTTTACCTCTATGTAATCTTCTAGCCATTAGTGCTTCAAGTTCATCAAGTTATTTCTCATCACTATCACTTTTACTATCATTTGTCATAGTGTGTTTGTGACTAGATTTTCTTATTTTTAGAGAAGATTTGAATGCAGACTCAATAGTTGGTAAGACACTGTTGTCATAGTTGTTCATCTCAAATTAAATAATTCTACCAATTGAACTATCAAGAGTAACATTTTTAATTTCTACTGCTCTCATTTCTTGAATTGTAGATACTCTAATAGCATAAACAGATAGTAAGGTTCTCATAATTTTACTTACCATTGTTTCTTCCTCAATTAATCCTACTCCTCAGATAACCTTAACACATTCTTTGATTCTGCTACTATACTGAGTGATGTTCTCTCCTTCTTTCATTCTTAGGTCATCAAACTTTCATCTTAGGATTTTAGCTTTAGCTCTCAGCACATTGGTGTCTCCTCCATGTACTAGCTTGAGTTTGTCCCACATTTTCTTTGCAATGGTGCATGATTTGACATTTTCAAATTCAGCATCAGATAGTGAAGAAGCAAGTTATATCATCATAGAATTGTGTTCATGTTTCTCTCTCAATTGATCAACAGTTATAGGTCCAGTAGGTGCAGCATATTCAATATACAAGTATTGTGTGATATCATTTCCAATACCTGATAGGTGAATTCTTATCTTTCTCTTCCATGATGTAAAGTTTTCTTTGTTCAACTTAGGCACATCCATTTTACTCATCTTGTGATCTTTAGCTTAAGTCTTTAAACTCTCTTCCAAGTATCAAAGCTTTGATACCAATTGAACATTAGAATAATTGAGAAGGGGGGGGTGAATTAGTGGCCTTAAAATAATTCAAATAATCCAACCAAAATTTATATCACAAATATAATATCCTCTAGTTATCTTTTATTCCTACAAGATGTATGCCTTATATAATTTTAACCAATATTTACTGCTCGATGAATATACTGGTTTTCTTTTCTTAGACTTTACCGAGTAGCAACAATTAAACTTAGTTATTACCGACCAATCCTATTTTAGTAATGTGTAAAGAAAAACATCAAAGCGACGAACCATATACACATTTGACACATGGATTTTTAACGTGGAAACCCTATTAAGGGAAAAACTACTTGGAACAGGTAACCCAAAATTTTCACTCTTCAAAAGTGAGCTAGGTGAAGAGCCAACCTTGTTAAAGGTTACAAACACATTTTTAAGTGTGACCTTGTTAGAGGACTCAAAACTAATAGTTTATCATTTGACCTAGAATTCACTGTACTATCAACATGAAAACCTTTTGATACTTTTGAGTATTTCAATACAATAAGGATGGTTGAATCACACTCAGTTAATAGATTTTCTGAATAAATGGTTAAACTAAAATAGAAAATGACATGTTAATTAATACAACTTTAACTTGTAGATTTTTAGACTTATTGTTAGTCCATAATACCTATATGATCAATGTTCTCTTCAAGTCCTTTTCTCTCCTTTCTTCTTCTGTACGGTGAATACTCTTTATTCTATTTCTCGGTGTCTGCAGAATTTCTTTGGCTCTGTTCTTCAGACTGTATGATCAGATCTGCATGAATAATTCTATCTTCATCAGAATTATATTCAACATTCCTCATTTTTGTAATGAAATACTTGTCTCTTTATATATACATGATTTCACCATTCAATGTCCTTGTCTTTCTGTTTCTTGATGTAGATTGCATCTTCATCTGCAAATCCTGCCATGCATTGCTTTTAAATCTTGAAAATTTTTCTTTAGTTTTATTCCATAGATTTCTCCTTAACAACTGTGAATAAAACTAGCTTTAAATATTCTTCTTATCCCTAGTTTTTAATTGGTTGATGAAAATAAATAAATCAATTAGTTAAGTCTAAATATACCTCCTGCTAGCTAAGTGTTTTTTCATTTTCTAACTCTAGTTCTGATTGGTGATCAACTCTTAGTTTGCTCAATAACACTTGCTCAGGTACTATTGATCTTGGCTAATACTTTCCTTGGGTACCACTGTGTCTCTCGGGTAACACTGTCCATCGGTGTTGTTGGTTCATCGGGAAACACTGTGAACTGTTCGGGGTTCACTATTTTTTGGTAACTCTTTCACTCGGTGAATGCCTTTACCAACAAAAAACTTTGCCTCTTTAGATATTCAAGAGCTGTGACAATATGTGCATGAGAAATCATAACATATTAAGTTGAAATTAATGACAATACAATACATTAGCTAATTTAATGTCTTGCATTTACTTTCTGCAGCTCGGTAATCATCAACTTATCATCTTCAAATATTCAACCGGTTATAGTTCATCATTCCAAATCCAACAAAAATATATTTTTACTGGGTTTTAAGGTCCCTTCAAAAGCTATTTGAACCTTAATATAAAATACGCATAGCTATTACTATAAACTTTTTATATTTTGCAACATGAAGGGTATTGCATAGCTTAATGGGGGGATATGAGATAATATGTAGAAGCTTCATTTCAACACATGTGGGAAAATATTGTTAGGATTAATGGGAAGTAGTACTGAGAGGGGAGGGGTGAATCAGTACCTCTAAATTTTTTAACACTTTTTACCTTTGATCTTTAGTAATCAATCTTTACTGTATTACCGACGATATCTGATGTTCTTTCTTATGCATGTAGTATTAATTCATAAACTTAATTATATGCAACATTCATAGAAACATTCATGAAAGTAATAGACACATAACACAAGATATGATATCGCAGAAAAATCATGTTAGAAAGTAAAAAATATGGTGGGGATGACACCCACAAAATTTCACTATCTGTAGAATGGAAGGGAGCCAGTTAAGGCTTACAATTTGATCACTTTTGATGATCTACCCTGTTAGGAGTATTAATGTGGAGACCTATTAGGATCTACTTTGTTAAGAGCTTTAGCAACACCAATGTAGTGTGCACTCGGTTAAGAGATTTACAATAGGACTGTTAAGTCCACCTTCCTTGAAAGGATTTCTTAAGTGTACCACACTTGTTAGAATGTGTACAATATGTTTGACCTGACTATATTCAATCTATAATTTCTTATTAAAGATCCATTAAAGATTAAAATATATGAATATCACCTATAGTGATTGATTAATACCTTTTCCTTCTCGTTGATAGCCTTTGTTCTATTCTTGACAACTGATTTGATCTTTGTCTGTGCTATTGCATGAATTCCCATTTCTAATCCTTAGATTCTCTCAGTGGCTACAATAATCATCGAACAACATGTTCACAATTGATTGAGCATATATTTATATAAGTATTTAACCTATTTTAGAATCACGCATTACAATGTTAACTCTAGATCCAATGTAGACAACTTGACCATGATCCTTTAGCTTGCATGTTTTAAATTAGTTAAACTGATTAAAAAAATAATAATTACATTTCTTTCTCCTCATGTAATGGATTTAAAAAAAATCAAGAAGCTAAATATAAAACTTCAGTGATTTATTTGACATGGAAAGTTAGATCCACTTTTTGCAGGATGTAACTGACTGTCAGTTCTTGATCGTCGGTGTGAACTGAAAGTCTTTCAGTGTTCCTTCTTTGAATTGGTTGTCGGGATCCCTTCATCTGTCAGGTTCCACTCTTTACTATTTCATTGGGTTGCACTGTTTGTTACTCATTGGGTTTCTTTGTATTTTTGGCATCAGGTAACACTGAATAGTGTTCGTCGAGATGCTTTGTACTTGGCAGTATCCGTAACCTTGGCATCAGGTAGTGTTGTGCCCTGTCTATCGGTGTAGTATAAACTGATGGTGTTTATCATGTTTTTCCTTGCATATACTAATGGAAAAATATAATGTCTTCAATGTCCCCCTTTGACATTAGTATCAAAAAATGATATATACATAATACTAAAGTGTGTATTATGTACACCATGTATATATTCTTATCATTATATGAGTCCCCCTAACTGTATGCATTTGTATAGTACAAATATATGTAAATGTATACTTTCCTTTTTACTATAGCTTCCCCTTTTTTTCTTTCCTCTTTCAAATAATTGACTATACATATCATTTCCTCCTTTTATTTCCCCCTTTTTCTGATTGACTATAAATATCATTTCCCCCTTTTTTTGATAATCATGACAAAAATGTACAACTTATAAGTTGTCAAAAATATGAAAAAAATGTGTAACTTATAGAGTGTCAAGAATGTGGGAGTGGGTGTTCTTGATATCTTTGATCATTTTCTCCAATGTTTCTTTGAGGAGTTCTAATTCCATGTGCTCTAGCTCAATCCTGGCATGCATATCATAAATGTTGTCTAGTACAGACATTTCTAGGGTGGCAATAAGTGCTCTTTCTTCTGTCATATGTTGTTGTAGTAATGTGAGAGTTGGTAAGATTTGAGCTTGAAGCTCATTCACCTCATCTCTAAACTTGGTTTCTGCAATCTATATATCTTGTCTCAGCTTTCTAGCTTGCTTGAGTTGTTCATTGTGCAATTTGATTTCCTATTCACTGTTTGTGAGACCTTGTGCACTTCCTTGAAGATCAACATCAATTTGTGCTATCTTGTCGGTGTACTCCTTTATGAGTTGATCTAACATGCACAATTTTTGTATCAAGGCTATAGCTTCTGAAATTATTAGATCTATTGTGCTTACCATTTAGGATATCTTTACCTTTTGTAGTGCCACTTCTTCACTTATCTTCTCTGATAACTTGAATTCATATTTATTTTCAAGTCTAGCTTCCATATCCTTCTCATCATCTATGTTTTGAGATGTGATTGCATTGGTGAGAACCAATAATTGATCAAGCATGGGGGCTTTTTGATCAACATCTGTATCAGATACAATTTGCTGAAGGATTCCTCTTGCAACTTCAAGTACCTTTGCTTCCTTTGTGGATTTTCTCAACTTATCCTGCATGGCTTTCCTTTCACAAAGTCTAACATACTTTGTTAACTCATTAGGATCCAATGTTCTAGGATCACATACTTGAATCTCAATTATTCCATCTAGAGTAACTGGATTCTTGTTCTTGCTCTTCTTCTTCCTTGAGATTTGAGTAGAAGAAGATGTATGAACTACCATTTCAAGTTCATTTTTTTTTCTCTGAGGCACGCGGTGAACGATTTGAAGATGAAACCTCTTTTTCCTTCTGCTTAGGGTTCACCTTTCGGTTAGGTGAAGACGTCTCTTCATCAACTTTGGGTGTTTTAGCAGTTTTTTCTTTAGTTTTCTTTTGTTGTTCATCTATCTTTTCTTGTTCACTCTTTTCCTTCTTATCATGTTCTACTTGTTTTTCTCCTTAGTTATTTTGATTAGTAGACTTGTCTTGCTGATCCTCAGTAGCAGCTTATTCTGAAATTTTATCTTTGGGTTCATCTGTTGTGTCCTTTGTTTCATCATCACCCTTTTCTTTGGGTATGCTTGTATCTGTTGTAGATTCTTCATTTCCTTCTAGCAGATTGATGGCCTTCATCAATACTTGCATATTTTTCAGCGTGTCCACTTGTGCTGCATCAAGTATTGTCTCCTGCTCATCAGTTTGAGCTTGTTGAGAAGTGACATCTTCATCTTTTTGTATTTGATCTATAGGGTCCAGTCCTATGATGTCAATAATGGAAATGTCTAGCCATATCTCATCAGCAACATCCATGTTCTTATTTCCTTGTGTCTCCAATTCTTGTTTCTTGTTTTGATCCTTAAGAGATATGAAAATGACATCATCTTCTTTCTATGGATCTTTATCAGAATCATATTGAGTGATGTGTTGAATGTCAAGATCATCCATGAATTTATCTAAGTCAATGGGCTTAGTATTGTCCACATTATCCAAAGCAATGTGCGTAGGACTTTCTTTATCTTTCTGCTCCTCTACACGAGGTGTGTCGATGAGAATTAATTTATTCTCACAACTTTTTGATTCTACAGGTAGATCTAGGATTTATCTCCATTTAGGATTTGTCATTCTATCAAGCTCTATAAATTTATCTTGTAACACCTTCTAAGCTCTTATCTTTTCCACAAATTTATTGGAATGCTTTTTCATTATTTCTTTTATCTCTTCCATTTTGGATTTGGGAGACATGAGTGTGACAAGTACCCTCTCCCTTTCTTCCTTTTCTATGTGCAAAGCATAAGACCATTGTTGTAAAATTATGTCACGCAATTCTTTGGGCTTTTTGTTAAAAAACTCAATTGGTACATATTTGAACCTGACCATTGCCCTAATTATTGCATCTTGTATTTTATGTTGGTCCTCTCTCTCCAGTTTTTCCCATTGTCATATTTTTCTATCGATTATGGTACCAGTTGTAGCAATTGAATTAGAAATTTCATCCATTGTTGTAGGGGCTAAGATTTTCTTATCGACATCAGGCTCATCCTCTTTTGAATCTTCCATGTCAGCTTTGGTCCTAACTAGTCTTTTCCTCCTTTTGGTAGGTGTTTGCTTCTCTATTTTCTACTTCCTCTTATAGGTCCTCACTTGACCTTTCTTGAGAGGTGTAGCATATTTTTCTATTTTTCTCCTTGTCCTCAGAGCTACTATGGTTCTTTGTTTCTTGGTTGGAGGTGGAGGAACATCATACTTAATGGCCTCAGATTCTGATTCTTTCTCATCTTTCTCTTCACCAATGGTACCCTATTCCTTGGTTTGCTCTGTTTGTTCTTTTTTGTCCTCATTAACTGACAACATATTTTCAAGATTCTTCACCATCTTGTTTTTCTTGTTGATAGTCTTCTTGATTACTAGGCCTATTTTTATCTTGTACTTGGCCTCTTTATATGTTCCAAATCTTGGTTGCTTTTGTTGGAAATATAGATGGAGTAACTGAGAGGGGAGGGGTGAATCAGTTACCACAAAAATAAATCCACAAGTCCCTTAGATGTCTTCAATAAATGCTGCTGTTACTCGGTAGAATAACTTATTATTGTTTATTAAACATTCACAGTTATTGACATGCATAAATCAAATAGCATAAACACAAGTAACACCAGATATAACATGGAAACCCAATTTGGGAAAACCACCAATGCAACTAGTTACTGATTTTCACTCTTCTGAAGTGAGCCCTGTTAGGAGCCAACCCTATTAAAGGTTACAAAACACACTGTTAGGTGTGACCCTGTTAAAGGATTTAATCACCCTGCTAGTAGTGGCCTTGTGAGAGGTCTTTAGAGAAATTCAACTGAATTGTCACCTTGTTAGAGGATTTATGAAATGGTTGTTAGACCAACTCTGCTAAGAGATTTCGGTATCACTGGTACAATGGTTAGAAAGCAACAATGAAGTGACCTGAATTGAATGCAACTTATCTTGCTGATACAGATCTCTGTTCTGTGCCAATAGATCCTTACTGATCAAATATATCTTTGCAGCACCTCAAGGATATCTCTAATCCTTCTTCATAATTTTCACATTCCTTATGCTTTTTCACATTTCCACACTTCTCTATCTTCTTGAATTCACAACTTGATCTTCCATATATATCCTTCAGGTTATCAAGTCATCCCAATTACAAGTTTTAATTAATAAATATTACATTAGTCGGCTGCATAAACATTTACAAATAAAATCCTTCGAAGGCCGACGCTGTCCAGAAATTATATTCCAGTGTTGACCAACTGATGCTCGGTGAACATTGCAGATTCTGTGAAAATCCTTTGGTAACCGAGTGAACTCGGTAAGGACTGACTTTCCTTTGCTAACCATGCGAACTCGGTAAATTCTATATTCTTTGATGACCGACTGAACTCGGTAGAGACTGAATTTATTTTATTGACCGAGAGAGCTCGGTAGTAACTAACTTCTCGGTATAGTATTCTGGAGCGCTTGGTAGACTCTGTAAATTGCTTCTCTTACAGTCTGAGCTCGGTAGACTTGGTTAACTGCCTTGTTGAACATTCTGATCTCGGTAGACTCTGTCTAATGACTGATATGACATTTGTGTAACATCAAGGACAATACACAATTAAACAATTGTTTCCAACAGCTTTCTGTCAAATGGCTCATTCCATAATGAATCAATTACATTTGTTTCTTGATCTGTGTTAATCTCATAGTCATGAGGTGCTAACCAGGCTATCGTTGGTACAACTGGTTTAATGTGAGTGAAATCTGAATCCACCATGAAACATATTTCATCCCTATGTTTCTGAATCAACTATTCAGGGATCCTCACTCTCTCCATCATCTTTTCCTCAAAGTCAAGGAAGTATTCAGTCATTACTGAATCAAAGTTGTCACCTAGTGATTTAATAAGATCACTAATTTACAATGTGACTAGTTTGGTAGTGTCGCACTTTAATTTTCCTACTGAAGGAAATTATTCTTGAAAATAAAAGAATAAACATATTATAAGTGAACTGAACTTACATGTGCTTGTCTTTGTAGACCTGATTGTTGTCATATTCTCATCAAGTTGCTTCAACAGGATCTCACATAGATCCATTTGTATTCCCTTTGTGACAATCTTGTGATTTGTTCTTACTACTGTTCATGATATATTGTTTAGCCTCCTTGCTTAGAATATTTTTAAACCTATCACACATGCACCAAATCTCAGTTCCTCATCGGTGATGGTGTTCACCTTAAGTCCTATGTTATCCCATATAGAATTGGTGAGTTTTTCAACTTTGGATGAGAGGGATTCTTGTGTGTCTTAGGTTTGTCGGTAATGGGGTAACTTGTTACAAGATGTAACACATCCTTTGTGATCTACTTAGTTTCATCCAACGATAACTTCTGGTCATGCATTCTTCTTAGAACTAACCTAATCTAGTTAGTTTTGAAAACCCTCAGGAAATATAGGGAATTTGTTATCCCTCTTACCTGTAAGTGTTTGTGTTCTTCCTTCAGGTTCCCTTGTTCATCTCTAGATCACCAATCTCAACAATCTTGCAGTGAATACACGACCTTACATCTTCTATCAACAAAACCCTATGTGGAATTTTTGGAAATGCGCTAGAATCATTGTGTTGTGATGCAATCTCTGGGCATATCTTGTATTTATCCTCCACACAATTGCTATTCTTTATCAACTTAATGAAATTCTTCTTATCAATCTTCAACTTTACTATTCTTGAAGTGGTTGCCATTGTGTTTCAAATTTAGGTCTTTTTTGAAAATAATAACAGAGTTCTTCGGTGCACTCAGTACTTACTTCGATCTATGTAACTTGTGAATGATCTATATAGAGTGCATTGGATCAAGTTAAGGATACTCTTCTATTTGCTCTCTTTTCACTCTATTTTTGCTCTGCTCTGTTTGCTCAAATTGCGTATGAGAAATGAAGTGCTTCCATCAAGTATTTATAGACTTTTTCCCTAAGTCTGTCATAAATGCTCAACAAATCGTTGGGTCATGAAGACTAAATTTGTCGAGAAGAATCTCAAATAAAATTCTTGGTTTGATAGGATGCTCGGGATAGCTGTTAGGATTGTTTCTTTCACTGACTAATCTTGGTGTAGTGTCAAGATAGCATTGTAACTTTTCTTCCTTATCGACGGGTGTCGGGTTACATTAGCGACTTAGCCTTTTTGTGTGTTGACCAAAAATTCTTGGCAAGTGTAAATATCTCATCCTTTATATTTAGCGATCATTTTTGGTATGTGTTTACCAGCGGGGATGTTTTCTCAAAATTGTAACAAGTAACATAATATGCATCTTTACTCATGCATATTTTGACCATGTATCAATTTGTATACTGGAACTGATGCAAAATATAACTTAGTGTAGTGTATTTCCATGCTTACTTGTTCATCTTTAGGCGGGGGTAGTGATGTCACCAGATCTATGGGATGAGGTATTGTAGTCTCAAACATATGAATTACCGACTCTTCTCAGTTTATATGCATTTTCTTCATTTTTGGGTTTCTGTGCTTCAATTTTCTTCTTTCTACATTCAAGAGATGTCTACCCATGCATTTTATAGGTTTCCTTCTTTGGTTCTTTCACCTTTGATTTACATTCATATGCTTTATGTCCTTTCTTTCTACAATTATAACAATGTCCTATGAATGTAAATGTGGATTTAGGAATACCTTTTTCTTTGCTCCTACTGACATTTGAGGTGTTGCCTTTCTTTACATAGTGATTTCATGTCAGCTTCCATGGTCTATAATTTGTGTAGGCATCTTTTGGATCAACTTCGTTTAATGACTCTCCATGCTCTGTGTACCCTAGTCTAGTGTAGGTGTTGGGTCTTCTTTGTGCATTCAAGAATTCATCCATCCTTTTTGTACTCTCTTTAGCTCTCTTAATCATGTCATTATGTTGTTGTTGAATTCTAGCCTCATGATTTAGTTTTTCATTCTCTTCTCTTAGTTCATCGATAATTTGTATTCTTTCAATGAGTTCCACATTCATTATGTTTTCTTCTTGACTCAAAAGAATAATCTGATTACTTACCTCATGGTGATTCTCAGTAAGTCTTTGTATCTCAGACTCCTTTTCTTGTAGCTTGTCTACGATCTTTCTTCTATCATCAATAGCTAGAGTTCTATCTTGTTCAGTTGTCCTTCCATTATTCATGACATCAATCATTCTTACCATATTTGTCTCTTGACCGATTTGCAGAGATTTGACTTGTCCAGCCAGATGTAGATTGATTTCAATCAGGCTTGTGATGCTTTCTTCTGATGTATCCAATGCCTTGCTTGTATTTGATCCTAAATACTCAAATGAATCTGGGATCTCTTCCTCAAGATAATCTATCTCATTATAGCGAGAATCCATATTCTTTCTTTCATCCAACAACTGTCTCATACTGATTCTAGCTTCTTTATACTATTCATAGAACATCTGAATTTCAAGCTTTTCATTCTCAATATTTTTAACAAGTTTGTACTTCTCCATTATATGATCTTTTCTCTTAAGCCTTTAAGATTTCCAAGAAGAGACTTAGCTCTGATACCAATTATTTGGATTAATGGGAAGTAGTACTGAGAGGGGAGGGGTGAATCAGTACCTCTAAAACTTTTAACACTTTTCACATTTTATTTTTAGTAATCAATCTTTACTATATTACCGACCATATATGATGTTATTTCTTATTCATGTAGTATTAATTCATAAACTTAATTGTATGCAACATTCATTCAAAAATTCATGAAAGTAATAGACACATAACACAAGATATGATATCACAGAAAACTCCTGTTAGGAAGTAAAAACCACGGTGGGGATGGCACCCACAAAACTTTATTATCTGGAGAATGGAAGGGAGCTAGTTAAGGCTTACAATTTGATCACTTCTAATGATCTACCCTATTATGATTATTAATGTGGATGCCTATTAGGATATACTCTGTTAAGAGCTTTAGAAACACTGATATAGTGTGCACTCGGTTAAGAAATTTACAACAGGACTATTAAGTCTACCTTCCTTGAAAGTATTTCTTAAGTGTACCCCACTTGTTAGAATGTGTAAAATATGTTTGAATTGACTATATGCAATCTATAATTTATGATTACAGATCCATTAAATCTTACAGTATATGAATATCACCTATAGTGATAGATTAATACCTTTTCCTACTCGTTGGTAGCCTTTGTTCTGTTCTTGACAACTGATTTGATCTTTGTCAATTGTTGCATGAATTCTCTTGTCTGATCCTTAGATTCTCTCAGTGGCTACAATCATCATCTAAAAACATGTTCACAATTGATTGAGCATCTATTTATATAAGTATTTGACCTATTTTAGAATCATTCATTAAAATGTTAAGTCTAGATCCAAGGTATACAACTTGACCTTGATCCTTTACTTTGCATGTTTTAAATCAATTAAACTGATAAAAATAATAATAATTAGATTTATTTCTCCTCATGTAATGGATTTAAAACAAGTCAAGAAGCTAAATATAAAACTTTATTGATTTATCTGACGTGGAAAGTCATATCCACTTTTTGCCGGATGTAACTGACTGTCTTTCATTGATCGTCAATGTGAATTGAAATTCTGTTGGTGTTCCTTCTTTGAACTGATTGTCAGGTTCCCTTCATTTTTTGGGTTCCACTCTTGACTATTTCATCGGGTTGCACTGTTGGTTACTCGTCAGGTTCCTTTGTCCTTTTTATCATCAAGTAACACTGAATAGTTTTGATCAAGATGCTTTGTACTTGGCAGTATCGGTAACCTTAGCGTCCGGTAGTGTTGTGCCCTATCTATTGGTGTAGTGTAAACTGATGATGTTTATTATGTTTTTCCTTACATATACCAATGACAAAATATAATGTCTTCAAATTTGTATTTTCCATTGTAGTGGACGTGTTGAGAAAAAGAGTTTTTTTTAGAGGTGAATAGTGGAGGAGTGTCATGGTTTCTCATAATTGATGGATTATAAAGAATGGAGACGTTGGTGCCCCTATTCAAAAGACTATCGACATAGAGCCATTCGAAGCCTATTTTCATTGTCAGCAAAGATGTTGATTGGGCACTTTTCTATGCTTGGCCTTATCAGATTAGCATTCACTATATATGTTAAGGATGGGCTATTTTAATAAACACCTTAACAACTTTTCCTATTAAAATATAAGATTCAATATTGTAAGCTCCTACATGTAGTCCATGCTCTAGTGGAGCTTTTCTTGTACTATTTAGCATGTCATATAGTTCAAATATATACAAAAAAACTTGTAGCAAAGTAAATTTATACTATAGATAATATTTAAGTTGAAATGTTGGTCAACGCAATTTTATGTGATTTTATTACAAAACAAGCTCAATAAGATACCTTGGTGTTTAAATAATCTTATACATTTCAAATACAAGGAATATAATTAGAATTAATGGAAGAATTCAAATATCTAGTAAATTGTAAGACTTCTCATGAGTCACATGCCCTTAGATGTTTCACATATGTTAAATAAAATTATAATTAATGGAAGGACTTAAATATTTGGTAAGCTATAAAATAAATGGTAATTAGAAAATAAAGTTGATTAATAGTCATTTACTATATTTTCATAAAAAAATATTATTTCAAAAAATTTTAAAATTAGTTGAAGGAAGGCTTTGAAGGAAATTAAGTTATAAATGATTATTGAGTAAATTAAAAGTAAATATATGTAAGGGTAGATTGAGATTACTGTTTTTAATCCATAAAGATAGTATAGTGAAAATATAAAATAATATATCCATTATATATAATAGTATTTAAATTTGTGAAATAGTTAGTTTGAGGATGAAGAGATGAAATTTTTTTTGTGAGATTCACTTTTCCTCTTTTACAAAGATTCAAATATTTTAGGAATGTTAATAGTTGATTGACTATATACTTTTAAGATGCATTCTCTTAAATATATTGATACTAGATGGATCTACAATTTATATGGACCATCATAAAGAGCATGAAAAAATATATGAACAATGTCTCACACTTGACAAACTTCTAACATTTTTCATCAAATTGTGAAGATTGATGTTAATCATGCATTTACTTTCATCAGATGCAACTTGAATTAGACAATAGTTTAATTTGTTAGAATAAACATATGTGTGCACATGTGTAGTCATATATTTAATTTGTTTTAGCATTCCCCATCGATGCATGGGAATGGTTAAGTTCTTTTTAGTTTCCACCATAATAGTTTAGAGTTTACTTTGGTTATGTATTTGTCTATAGTTGTCTTTTAAAAATTAAAAAGCCATCACTCCTATATTCTTCCAAATAATGCATATCGTGCATGTACTATTTTTACCTGCGCAACCCTTTTTTTCACATGTAATGCATAGGTTTATTAGAGAATTCACTTTAGATATATTAAAACATGCTCTGTATTTTTCAATGTAGTCTAAATAAGGGTGAAAAGGCACAGAAAGACCTTTTAAGAGAGGGATGGTGTAACCAGATCTGAAATATCAATAAACTTGAACTTGTGTTTGTGTTAAAAATACCGAATGTTATAGTTTCCCCTATACAATTACATAAATTGAATGATATAAAGACACCTTTAGTATAATCATGTATCCTTTTATATAAGTATAAATTAATAATATTTAATAAAGAAAGAAATTTTTATATATATTTGAAAATATACAAAGCTCTGTAAAATAAATGTCTGACCCTTAATAGTCAATATTTGTTATCATAGGCATTTCTAAATATAATGTCAGTGAAATCAAAAAATAATAATTCATGTGGTTATTACTAAAGAAATTTAATAGTTTACAACATGATGGAAATTACACGGTTAAATAGTGGGATATGAGATAAAAATGCAACATTTTTCAAGTTGCATGTGCTATCAAAGAAGTTTTAAATTTATCAAAAAAATTCTTTGTTATATTGTTCAATATATAAGAAAAAAATTAAATGCTATTATGAGATCATGTTATTAAAAATTATAGACTGATCTTATTTAGATGAAGTACTTGAAACTACATTGATTATGTATCTTGAATTTATTATTGAAGAGATGTAATTGATTGAATGCTTGAAGACGTTAAGTTTATGATCATGCAAGGCATTAAATCAGTTAATGTATTGTATAGTTATTGATGTCAACTTGATATAATTTGTATGGTCATGGAAATCTTGCCAAAGACTTCAAAGAACCGATGAATCA
The DNA here is from genome assembly GCA_018584345.1 of Thuja plicata. Classification (NCBI taxonomy): domain Eukaryota; kingdom Viridiplantae; phylum Streptophyta; class Pinopsida; order Cupressales; family Cupressaceae; genus Thuja; species Thuja plicata. The sequence continues at coordinate 2,851,608 of MU224866.1, read as the reverse complement.
AAGGCTATGCTATCAGTAATGCATATAAGTCAAGTATTCACTAAGTGACTGTATACACCGACGGAGTGCACGTCGATGGTTAGAGTCAAAGAGCAGAGTCATAGTGTTACCCGACAAGCTAATGCACATCATTACCAGCGAGAAAAGTTACAGTGTTTCTCGACGAGCAAAACATAGAGTAACCCGATGGAAAGAATTTCAGTGTTGCCCGACGGAAAAGGCAAGGACAGAGATCCTGATGACAACTGAAGTCACACCGACAAAATAGTTAGTTATCACTGATGACTAACTGAAGTGTTGACTGGCATAACAAAGAGTTTAGAAATGAAAAAATGCTTAGCTGTCAAAGAGCTATAAATAGACCTAACAGATACTTATCATTGTTTTAATCATCCAGATAAAGCTGGAGATAAGTAATTGATTTAAAGTTGATTTGTCCAGTTGGCAAGAAGATCTCTTTGAGATAAAACTAGAGTTTTCTTTCAAATCTATTGACGAGAATTGTGGATCACGCCAAGAATCAAGAAATCCAAGAAAAGGTAAATCATGTCTATATAAAGACAAACCCAATTCATTACGAATGGGGAATGTGGGGAGAAAAAGAGAAAAGAAAAGATGCAAAAGAAAATTTGAAGGAGAAGAAGTCTTCATTCTATCCTAATTAACAAGCTGAGGAAAGAGCTAGATTATGCAAACACCGATGAACAATGAGGTAGCATCATAGAGCAGAACAATGTGGAGTAAAGGTATAGAATTGATTATATTGATCAGAGAGGTAATAGAATTACAATAGATCTAAAAAATATGCAATTGAGTTGTATGTATGAAAAAATCATTAGTGTTTCACTTTAACCATTGAAGCATCAAGTCTCTTGACCGAGCAAGACTTAAAAGTCTTTTACAATTGAGATACATCCCAAGGAGTATCAAAAAGTTTGATCATAAAAGTAGCATTGGATATGCTCGATACCTATGGACAGGCCAAGTGAGTGTTTGATCAAGGATGGTAGCATTAGATGCCAGATACTAGGTGACAAACTATCTTTTAAAACCTCTAACAAGGTCACACCTAATAGTGTGTTTGTAAACTTTAACAGGGTTGGCTCCTAACAAAGCTCACTTCAGAATAGTGAAAATTTGGGGTAGTGGTCCTAGTGGTTTTTCCCTTAACAGGGTTTCCATGTTAAAATCCATGTGTTATGTGTTTATATTTTATTACTTTACTGTTTTACATTTCACATATGCAATTCTGGATTTATTGGTATACTCTGCATATTTACTATGTTTCGGTAAATAGTTAACTGCTTATCGGTAATCATATAGAAGAGAGATTTACAAAGAAATCTGACAAGTAGAAAATTGAGATAAGTATTTCAAGGCATTCATCTTGTAGGAAAGAAGATAAATTGAGACATAATCTATGGTTATAAGTTTTAAGGGTTGATTTAAGGATTAATTTTTGAGGCCACTAATTCACCCCCCACCCTCTCTGTTATTACTAACAATTGGTATCAGAGCTTGTGTGCTTAGAAAGAAGGTTTCAAGACCTAAGCCAAAGATCACAAGATGAACAAACGAGATGTGCCCAAGTTGAACAAAGATAATTTTACTTCATGGCGGAGAAGAATAAGACTCCACTTATCAGGTATTGGAAATGATGTTACACAATACTTAGATATTGAATATGGGTTGCCCACAGGAGCACCAACAAATGAACAAATGAGAGAGAAGCATAAGCACAATTTCATGATGATAGATCTTGCTTCCTCATTCTTTGATGCTGAATTTTAAGATGTCAAAACCTGCAAGACTGCAAAGCAGATGTGGGACAAATTTATGCTTGTACATGGTGGTGACAAGAATGTTTTGAGAGCCAAGGTGGAAATTCTTAGAGGAAATTTTGATGATCTGAAAATGAAAGAAGGTGAAAACATCACTTAGTACATCACAAGAATCAAAGAGCTAGTCAATGCTATCTAAGGAGTTGGAGGTGTACTAGAAGAAGATACAGTGGTAAGTAAAATTCTAAGAACCTTACTGCCTACTTATGCTATTAGAGTATCTGGCATTCAAGAAATGAGAGCAGTAGAAAATAGAAATGTTACTCTAGACAGTTTGATTGGAAGACTGATTTCATTTGAGATGAATAACTTTGATAATAGTGGCTTACCAGACATAGATTTTTCATTCAAAACTTCTATGAGAATAAGTAAATCAAGTCATAAACATTCTATGAGAAAAGATCATGATAGTGAAAGTGAAGAGGATGATCTTGATAAAATTGAAGCACTTATGGAAAGAAGAATGTAGAGAGGAAAAGGTAAATACGAAGGTAAATTACCACTTGTTTGTTTTAATTGTAAAGCGATCGGAAAATTTGTTGCAAAATTTCCTAACAGAAGAAAAGATGACAGAAGTAATAAAATATCATTTGAAAAGAAGTTTGACAGAGGTGATTATAGAAGCTACCGACAATCAGAAAGAAGAGATTCCTAAGACTACAAGGACAAAGGAAAGAAGGCAACCTATAAAAATGAAAAGATGATGATACTGACATCGAATCTAAGGAAGACATCGAGATGGTGTTTGTGGCAGTAAAAGATGATTCATATGATGATGAAGAAAGGTATGTAGAAATTGCACTCACATCTAGAGTTAGAAAAATGATGTTTGGATCATAGATAGTGGCTGTACTCACCATATGACCTATGATAAGAAAATTTTTGAGACTTTTGAATACTATAAAGGTGGTTCAGTAAGAATGAGTAATGACACACCTTGTCCAGTTGAAGGTAGAGGAATCATAATGTTGAATAACCAAATAAAATGTGAAAATGATTATTAGGTAAATAGATTAAATTATTAACTATTGAGTGTTTCTCGATTGAATAATTCAGGGCACAGAGTAGCATTTGAAAATAAGAAGGCAAAGATCTTCAATAAATCAAGAAATCTGATTGGTATAGGTGAGAAGACAAAAGCTAACTTATTCTATCTAAATTCAACACTAACACCACTTGTTTGATTGCTACAAATGAAGAGATATGGTTGTGGCACAAAATATTGTTTCATGCAAACTTTGACAACATGATAAATATTAGCAAAAAGAGAAATGTCAGAGGCTTACCAACGATGAACAAGCCCGACAACATCATGTGTAAGAATTGTCAAAAAGGTAAGATGACATAGTCTAGTTTCAAAAGAAAAACCCATATATCTATTGCCATTTTAGAATTAGTCCATACTGATTTATGTGGACCTATGAGGACAAAGATTTATTATGGAGATAGATATTTTATTCTCTTTGTTGATGATTACTCTAGAATGATGATAGTCATGTTTCTAAAAGATAAATCAGAAGCATTCAAGATGTTTAAATGGTATAAGGCAATGGTTGAAAAACAAAGTGGTAAAGAATTAAAATGCTTAAGGTCAGATAGAGGAGGGGAATTTATTTTTGATGAATTCACTAACTTTTGTAATAAGCATGGAATCAAAATATAGGTCTTTGCACCAAGCACACCACAACAAAATGGAATTGTTGAAAGAAGGAACAAATCCATAGTTTATTGTGAAAGGACACTAATGATAGAGAAATATATCACCTGAATCTTCTGGAGAGAAGCTATCAGTACTGATATTTACACATTGAATAGACTACAATTGAAGAAAGACACCAAGAAGACACCTTATGAGCTTTGGTATGGATACACACCCAATGTAAGTTATTTCAAAATTTTTGGCAAGCAGTGTTATATCTTAAAAGATGATAGAAATAGAAAACTTTACTCCAAGAGTGATGAAGGAATATTTCTAGGGTATTCTACCAAGAGCAAGGCTTATAAATGTCTAAATAAAGCCTCTAAAAAAATTGTTGAAAGTGAAAATGTAAAGCTAGATGAATTTCTAGAGAAGAATGAAAAGGAAAGCACTAAAGAACCAAAGGAATGCAATAGGTTTAATTACAATGAGGAACCTGACACTCTACTTGACAAAAAACATAGAGCTCCTAAGCAACAAATCATTTCACCTGAGCATTAGGCTGCAAATACCGATGATCAAAATATTGCTCAAGATAATGCACAAAGTGATGGAGAACAAAATGATGATCAAGTTGATAGAAAAAGAGATGAACCTGTACTTGAAAGATATGTCATACAGAACCATCCAAAGAACTAGATTATAAGAGATAAAAAGGTTGGCATGAGAACTAGAAGTAAGTCTCTAAATACAAGATGTCTTATTAGTGATTATGAGCCTAAATCTGTTAGTGCTGCACTAGATAACGATGAATGGGTAAGTGCTATGAATGAGTAGATTGAGAAGATAGAGAAAAAAAAGACATGGACACTTGTACCGAGACCAGATGACAAGAATGTCATCGGTACAAAATGGATATTCAGGAATAAGCTGAATGAGAATGAAGAAGTCACCAGAAATAAAGCAAGACTAGTATGCAAAGGGTATGCACAAGAGGAAGGGATTGACTATGGAGAGACCTTTGCACCTATTGCTAGGCTAGAAGGAGTGAGAATATTACTTTCTTATGCTGCATGTAAAGGATTCAAGGTGTATCAAATGGATGTCAAGTCTGCATTCCTAATTTATAATACTTGAAGAAGAGGTATACATTGAACAACCAGAAGGGTTTGTTGATCCAGACAAGAGGGAAATGGTATGTAGATACACAAAGCCTTGTATGGATTGAAACAAGCACCTCAAGCCTAGTATGAAAGACTTCATTCCTATCTTAATAGTATTGGATTTGTAAGGACTAGTGAAAAGAGTAATCTTTATTTGTAAAAAGATATTGATGCTAACATTTTGATTGCTAAGATATTTGTTGATGACATCATATTTGAAGGCAATGATATGCTATCAAAATCATTTTCAAATGAAATGAGAAAATATTTTTGGATGTCTATGTTTGGAGAGAACAAGTTCTTTCTTGGTCTACAGATCATGCAACAATATGAAGGTATTTTAATTACACAATCCAAGTACATCAAAGAAGTAGTGAAAATATTCAAGATGGAAGAATCCAAACTAGTTAGAACACCAATAGCAACTGGATGTAAGTTGACAAAGGAGGACAAGTCATCAGAGGTAAATCAGACTTTGTATAGGTCAATGATTGGAAAACTCATGTATGTTATACACACTAAACCAGATATTGCACATGTAGTAGGAATAGTTGCAAGATTTTCTGCTAATCCCAGAGAATCACATATGACTGCTGTGAAAAGAATCCTAAGATATCTGAATAATACCGAGGAATATGGATTATGTTATAGAAGAGAAGGAAAATTTGAATTAAAGGTCTTTACCGACGCTGATTGAGCTGGAAATATTGATGACCAGAAGAGCAAAACTAGAGGAGCATTCTATATGGGTGACATACATGTCACATGGATCAACAAGAAGCAAGTATGCATCTCTCAGTCTACTACAAAAGTAGAGTATGTTGTTGATGTTGAAAATTTCTCAAATATTGCATGGATCAAACAGTTACTGGAAGGTGTGCATATGAAAATTTTAGAACCAGTAATTATCTACTGTGATAATACAAGTGCAATAAATATTTATAAGAATCTAGTCATGCATGCTAAAACAAAGCACATTGCCATCAAGTATCATTATTTAAGAGAACAAGTTCAAGAAAAGGGGGTGATACTTGAGTATGTGCAATCAAAGGAACAATTGGCTGATATCTTCACCAAGCCACTACCCAAGGATGCATTTGATTACTTGAGAAAGAGACTAGGGGTCAGACCCTTGTCTACTAGTCAGTAAGCTAACTAGAAGGCTGCATCAACCTACATATTATCAGAATATCATTCATGTTGATGCAAGTAGAGAGATGGAGTTCAAAGATACATCTTTACATAGCAAGGTATTTATCTACTTCGAGCACTAGAATTATTACCGATGGATTGGGAAAATCAATGAATATATTATGGATAGAAAGGATCTGCATGACACTATTGTCAAATATTTGTTTGAAAAGATGTTTGTTTGGCATTGCTGTCAAAGGGAGAGATATATCTCATTATCATACTGATAAAGAGAGAGATTATATCCATTATCATCTCAGGAAGAGATTATATCCATCAAAGAATCCAAAGGGAGAGATGTAACAAGAAAGGGAGAGTACACACAAAGGAAGAGAATTGCTAACAAGAGACATCACAAGAAAGGAGAATGGTCAAAGGGAGAGAGTTTGAAATAGAAGGAGAACACATCACATCAAAGAAAGAAAGATTCTACATCTATCTAGTGAAGGGATTGAAGATGGAAAGAAAACTGCAAGAATCAAATTGAAGCTATTTGAGCTTACCGAGAGCCAGACATTTGTAATAGTTACATTAGGAAAGCTTGATGAAACTATATATTTCATATTGTATTACTAATAGTATAGTATGATAATGTAGTATGTTGCCATCAATTCCAAAGGGAGAGATTGATGCCATGTAACGGATTGAATGTTTGAAAATGTTAAGTTGCTGATCATGCAAGACATTAAATCAGTTAATATATTGTATTGTCATTGATGTCAACTTGATATAATCTGTATGGTCATGGAAATACTGCCAAAGACTTCAAAGAACTAATGAATCAAAGGCTATGCTATTAGTAATGCATATAAGTAAAGTATTCATTAAGTGACTGTACACACTGATGGAGTGCACGCCGATGGTCAAAGTAAAAGAGCAGAGTAACAGTGTTATCCAATGAGCTAATGCATAAGATTATTGATGAGCAGAGTTATAGTGTTTCCCGAAAAGCAAAACACAAAGTAACCTGACAGAAATAATTTTAGTGTTGCTCGACAGAAAAGACAAGGACGGAGGTCCCGAAGAAAACTGAAGTCACACCAACACAAAAGTCAGTTATCACTGATGACTAACTTAAGTGTTGATTGATAGAATAGAGAGTTTAGAAATGAAAAAATGCTTAGCTATCAAAGAGCTATAAATACACTCAACGGATACTTATCATTGTTTTAATCATCTAGATAAAACCAGAGATAAGTAATTGATTTAAATTTGATTTGTCTAGTTGGCAAGAAGATCTCTTTGAGATAAAACTGGAGTTTTCTTTTAAATCTATTGGCGAGAATTGTGGATCACGCCAAGAATCACGAAAGCCAAGAAAAGGTAAATCATGTCTATATAGAGACAAACCCAATTCATTACGAATGGAGAATGTGGGGAGAAAAAGAGAAGAGGAAAGATGCAAAATAAAATCTAAAGGAGAAGAAGTCTTCATTCGGTCCTGATCAACAAGCTGAGGAAAGAGCTAGATTTTGCAGACACTAATGAACAATGAGACAATATTACAGAGCAGAACAGTGTGGAGAAAAGGTATAGAATTGATTATATTGATCAGAGATGTAATGGACTTACAATAGATCTAAAAATATGCAATTCAGTTGTATGTATGAATAGATCATTAGTGTTTCAGTTTAACCATTGAAGCATCAAGTCTCTTAACTGAGAAAGACTTAAAATTCTTTTACAATTGAGATCCATCCCAAGGAGTATCAAAAAGTTTTATAATAAAAGTAGCATTGGATATGGTCGATACCTATTGACAGGCCAACTGAGTGTTTGATCAATGATGGTAGCATTAGATGCCAGATACTAGGTGACAAACTATATTTTAAATCCTCTAACAAGGTCACACCTAATAGTGTGTTTGTAGCCTTTAACAGTGTTGGCTCCTAACAAAGCTCACTTCAGAAGAGTGAAAATTTTGGGTACCGGTCCTAGTGGGTTTTCCCTTAACAGGGTCTCCACATTAAAATCCATGTGTTATGTGTTTATGTTTTATTAATCTACTATTTTACATTTCACATATGCAATTCTAGATTTATCAGTATACTCTGCATATTTACTGTGTTTCGGTAAATAGTTAACTGATTATCGGTAATCATACAGAAGAGAGATTTACAAAGCAATCTAACAAGTAGAAAATTGATATAAGTATTTCAAGGCATTCATCTTGTAGGATAGAAGATAACTTGAGACTTAATGTGTGGTTATAAGTTTTAAAGGTTGATTTAAGGATTAATTTTGAGGCCATTGATTCACCCCTCCTCTAAGTTATTACTAACAATTATAAGATAATGTTATTTAGAAATTAGAGATTGATGTTGGTGAGATTATTTACTTGAAACCATTTTGATTATATGTATCCTCAATGCTAGAAAAATTATCAACTTCTTAATTATCATATAATAATTTCAACATCATCAACTTGGTGGAAGAATGATCTTCCTAACTGTCTTACGGTGTATTTTGAATATTTGATGGTTGAATCTAATAATTTTCAACTAGCCTCAGCCTTTAAAAAACTTCCTATCTTTCAAACTACTACATCTCCTCCTGATCAAATTGAAAATAAAATTGACTCAAAAATATATTTTTCTCTTCTATTTTATATGTTCAAGTTTCTATTGGGGTAGTTTCATATTCACTTTTTTCTTTAGATGGTTTATTGTCATTGGATTTTTCATTTGAGGAGCCCCCTCTCTCATATTTTCTTAAGGATATAGATTCAAATGAAAAAAATTCTTTAAATTTTCTACAAAAGGAGGTAGAAAGATCTTTCTTAGTTGGATCCTCTTTTTCATTCCAATTATTTGGATGCAAAGTTTCATAAAGTTAAGTTAAAGCACTAGATTGCCTTTATTTCTAGGGCATCTTATTTTACTATATTATTAAAAAAGAAAATTTATAGGGGTTGTGCCTTGTCAAAATCTCATCTTCTATTAATTTAAAGTAGTTTTAACATCTTGGGATAATATCTTATCATAATCAATATCCAAGACTTATCTTAGAAATTTTCAAAATAGATGTCAAATTTTTGATGAAATTTTAGGCATCTTTTCGATTATAGAGATATATAAATTATTATTTTTTTACAAAAATAGTTTAAGGTTTTGGATTTCTTCATTGAGAATGGATCAATAATGGATATTTGGATTTAACATTAAGTTAAATAAAAATAGTGCATGGGTGAACCCATAATAGTGGGTTACACTTTTTTGCCTAAACGGACATTGAAGTCTACAATTTGAGAAAACCTTTCAGATTCGGATGCATATTGTTGTTAAATTGATTGAAATTAGAAGATGAATTAAACTAGAGTCTTTTAGGATGCTTTGTCTAGATTCTAAATGTATTTTTTTTTCTTGAATTGATTTGAATGGTTTTTTTTTTCTCCCACGAAAACTGCTATGTTGTTGAAAATGTCATTTTCAAAAAGTTACATTGACTTCATAGAGCATAACTTTTTTTCTAAAATAGATATCAATGAGATTCTTTAAAATTTGGTTTTGTAACATCCATACGGAGGGAATGTAATTAGTTTGATGATTTTATCATGATTATTGCATATTTTATAAATGTGTGAAGTAGAGTAAACCGTAATTTTGACATACATTGAGTGCATAGCTTATAACTTATTGTGTATTTATAAAAATTCAATTCTTTTTTTTTTAATATAAAGTAGACTCCAAGCTGGAGGGCACTATTATTTTTTTAAATTTTTTTTCTCTTTTCTACTATTTTTTATTGAACATCAAACTTGGAGGTTTATATTAGATAAAAAACCTACATTTGATGCACGTCAAAAAACATAGACCTAATTAATTTAAAAATTGTCAAATCTATATTTGTTAGAAAGCTCATTCAGAGAACTTGTGAAATGAAAATGAATGTCTCCTTATTCTTCCATTGGAGCCCCACACTTGAGCCCTGAAAACTAAAGATTTTTGTTAGCCTTTGCAAATGACATCTAGTTAGAGGGTTTTGATAAAAAGTAGTTTCGATCGAAACTACTTTCTATCAAAAGTACTTTCTTAGTTTAACATGGGTATGGATAAAAACCCAAGTAAAATAGTCACTAGTTAGTTTTGATCAAAACTAAGTTCATTTCAATTGAAACTAAGAAAAAAAATATTTTTGATTGAAACTAAGAATGTTTCGATTGAAACAATCAGGTACTTTCTATCGAAAGTACCTGACTAAACCTCCCACCTCACAGATTTCATGAGGAATTGCTTCCTCCAAAAAAATGTAACCCACTATTGTGGGTTCCCCCATATCTTTAATATTAAAATATTTTTATCTTATCAATCCATACAAAATCATAATATTAAGATTAGTGGAAATTCATAGAGTTTTAATTTTAATCATGTTTATAAAATAAATGATCATACTAATATTTTATAGAGGTTGTTACAGATGTACATAGCTAACCATTATATCCAAAGTTATATTTTGATAGATAATAAGAAACCTTGAGATCCACATGTCAAAGAAGATGGATACGTAATGTTTTGAATGATAATAAAATATTCATTACATCTAACAATAATGCTAGAAGGGAAGATGTTTTTTAAAATTCCTTTATTTACAACTACCTTAGAAAGAAATAAAAGCATTGGAAAATAAATAAATAATTGATCTCCCACTTGTTCATGTGGCCTTTGCAACTTAAGTAAACATTCTTATCAAGAAGAAACATAAGTGATTGAAAATGAAAGTGACAAGGAAGAAAAGAATGCTGTAATATTTTATTTTTTGTGTAGAATAGGACAACATCTTAGAGGAGGATCTTTCCAACTATATGTCATAACGCATTTATCACTCCTAAACATATATATTTACAATTTTCAGATTCATGTGATAATTTTCATCTTTTAAGTTATTGTTGTGCATTGTCTATTATATATTTTTTGAAGACATATTTTTCCATTAGTATGCAAAGGAAAACAATTTTGAACCATTGGTAACACAATCACCGAATATCAGGTTTCGTGCAACCCAACGAACAACTTCACAAGGGAGCACGATAACATAGTTTATAGTGTAACCCGACAGTACAGATTACAATGTAAACCGATGACACAGTTTACAAGTGCAACCCAAAAATGTTGAAGTGGAACCCAAAAATATAAACTGATAGAGTAACCCGACAGAGGAAATCAACATGAAGATTACCATGTAACTTGACAGAACATATAACAGAAGAACCCGCTAGAATGCAGAGAAAACTGAGCACCAATCTACTGAGAGACAATTATGAATCTGAGAAATGTGGATCTGACTTCCATGTCAGATAAAACACTTGTGTTTTATATTTATATTTTTTATTTTATTTAAATCCATTTCTTGAGGGACAAGCAATGTAATTGTAATTGTTTTAATCAACGTAACTCATTGAAAATACACAAACTAGGACAACAAGGTCAAGTTGTAAACCTATGATCATAGATTTATCATTGTTATGCATAAAACTCATTTAGGTAAAAACTCATCGTATAAATAGATGTGTAATCAATCAGAACATATGGATGTGATGGTGATTGTAGCCGCAGACACTTCTATGGATTAGAGATAGAGTTTTATGCAGAAGAACAACCAAAGATGAAATTAGTTATCAAGAATAAGATCCAAGGCTACCAAGCAGAGCAGAGGTATTGATCAATCACTATATGTGATAATTTTATATGTGTGAACTTTATTAGATCTGTAATCAACAATTCTAGATTCCATATATTCAAGTCAATGAATATTTTTGACTACATTCTAACTAGTGTAGTAAATAGAAGAAATCCTTTGAGAAGGTTGATTTAACAATCCTTTTGTAAATCTCTTAATCGAGTACACACTAAAAAGTGTTGCTAAAAGCTCTTAACAAAGTAGACCTTGACTAGTCTCTACATGTTCCTCCTAACAAGGTAAGATCATCAGAAGTGATCAAACTTGTAAGCCTTAACTGAACCCTTCCATTCTGTAGATAGTGAAGTTTTGTGGGTTTCATCCCCACCATAGTTTTTACCTTCTAACAGGGGATTTTTGTGTTACCAAATCTTGTGTCATGTGTCAATACATTTCATGAATGTTTACATGCTTATTGAGTTTATGAATTGATATTACATGCATAAGATAAGAATAGCACATATGGTTGGTAATAAAAGAAATTGATTACTAAAGGATTAAGGTTGAGTGATAAAATTTTTAAGGGTACTGATTCACCCCTCCCCTCTGAGTACACACCATTCCATTATTTCCAACAATTGGTATCAAAGTTAGATCTCTTATTTGGAAAAGTTTAAAGACTAAAGAGAAAAGATCATACAATGGAAAGGTATAAGCTAGACAAGAGTATTCAAAATTAGAAGTAAGAGATACGAATCTTCTATGATCAATATAAAGTAGCAAGAATCAAGATGAGAGAACTAGTGGATGAAAGAAATGTTATGGCATGTCTCTGTAATGAAGCACACTATCATGGGGAAGAGATACCTGATTTGTTTGATTCATCACAATCTACATCTTGCAATATATCAAACACATCTAAATGAAGCATCACAAGTATGAATGAAAGAAATCAACATCTTATAGAGTGAGGAAAGATACTACAAAATTGGTCAAGAGTTACAGATGGTAAGGATGATTGATGTTATGAACAATGCGAGACAAGCTAAGAAAGAAAGAACACTAGCTATTGATGACACGAGGAAGATCACTGAAAAGATACAAGAGAAAGAGTCAGAAATACAAAGACTTACTGAACATCATCATGAGATCACCAATCAGATTATTCTTATGAGTCAGAAAGAAAACTGAGTAAACATAGAAATCATTTAAAAAATAGAAGCTATTGGTGAGATAAGAGAAGAAAATGAAAAACTGAAGCATGAAGTAAGGATTCAACAAAAACACAATGATATCATTAAGAGAGCTGAAGAAAGGACAAAAATGATGGATGATTTTCAAGATGGACAAAGAAGAGTCAACAAAAATACTGGATTAGGGTATACTAAGAATGGAGAATCACCATACCAATCTCGTCTAAAGAATGTCTACACAAATCCAAGATCAAGAAAATAGTCATGCAATCACTATGGAAAACCAGGCCACATATCAAATGTTTGCAAGAACAAAATGAAAGGTATTCCTAAATCCAATTCTTCAAATTCATAGGAAATTGTTATAAATGTAACAAGAAAAGACATAAAGCATATGCACGTAAATTTGAGGTGAAACAACCAAAGAAGGAAATCTACATGGATAAATACTATCCTAAGTGCAAAATGCATGGGCACACATCTATTGATAGCACAAAGAAGAAAAGGAAAGCATGGAAGCCTAAAGAACAAGAAAATGCTTATCAACCAAAAAGAAGTGGTAACTCATATGTTTGGGATTACAATACATGGGAAAACTGCACAACATGTGGCATATATGGTTACATAGCTGAAAACTGCATGAGGAAATAGAAAAGAAGGTCTAGAAGATGGACTAACCCTGGAATGGAATGCTTACACTTTCATAGGGTCAGTCATCTAAGAAAGGACTGTAGAGACCAAGTGACAAAGATAAGCACTTTTCCCAATGGCAATACCATTGAAGACATCAGGAAGATGAGAAACAAAATGTGGAGGAAAGATACAAAAATGGATGATGCTGGACCAAGAAATATAATATTTGACACCTTATCCAATGGATTTGGTGACATAAGAAGAACAAGTAAGTATAGAATTTCACTATACCAAGTTATATTTTACATTAGTTCTATTATACAATGATGAAATGCCAAACTAGCATTATTAAATATGCACTGCGGTATTGCTTGGTATGAATTTGTAAATTCAATCTCATTGGTTAATGCATACTAAAAATCATCAGTGTACTTACAAAGCTAAGTTGTCAATGCTTACTAAGAATCATTGGTTAACATACAAAAGCTAAGTTTCTCATGCAAACCAAACATCGTCGATAATCAAAATACAATGTTGTCTTCGTCCTATACTGAGATCCATCTGTGAAAATTTGAAAATTTAAATGAGTTGACACTTACTCTGAGAATCATGTTCTCACCAAAAATAAAGTTGGCATGTCACCTGAGTGAGTCTGTCTTCAAAACCCGACAAGTAGTTGAAGCATTTAATGCACCACTTAGGGAACCATTTATAAAAGGATGATGAAGAATTCATTTCATTCACCAGAGATTTAGAGTGAAGAAGCAGAGGGAAGTAGAGCACAAAGTGACAAGATTGCATAAGTATTTAACTAGCAGATTCACAAATTTCAAACGGAATCACAACAACTTTCAAAAGGTTAAGTAAGTAACTCACTGAGCTCATTGTTTATTTTACGGGAAAAGGCTTAATTTTCAAAAATTATGGCAACCACATCTCGTGTAACCAAGATCAAGAACTCCAAAGAGAAAAATGTTAATCTAATCAATAATGCCACTTGTGAAGAACCCAAATAAAAATTTTGTCCAAAGGTCTCCTCACAACCCTGCAATGTAGGTGCATTCTCTTGCATTCCACCTAGGGTTTTAATGATCAAAGACATTTGAGCCTACATACATTGCAAGATCACTGAGATAGTAGATCTTGAGGTCAAGAAATATTACAAGAAGATTTGCACAGTCAAAACCATTAAGGAGGAACATAAAAACATTGAGTTCAAAGGGCATACATGTGCCCTAATGTTCCCAAAGGAGTTTTAGACCAAATGGATAAGGATAGTATTGAGCAGAGTGCATGATCGAAAGATGTGGCTAGATGAGCCAAAATATATCACTAGACATGTCGTACACATTGTGACCGGTTATCCTATAATAGACAAAGCCAAGGAACTTAAACACCCGTCTTGTCCTTAGATTGAGAAGATGATATGTATGGAATGAGATGGCAGAGGCTTGAAAGTAAATTCCCTCAAGGATCTAAAAATGAAATTTGGTGCTTGTGTGCTAGGATACAAGATATTCCAAGCCAGCATGATGAACAATATTGCATTCAGAGTAGTAGACACTGCACACAAGATTGTAAAGAAGGGATTGCAATTAGATCTATCCGAGCTTCTATAGAAGAAATTACATGAGAACTTGAGGATAATCAGGTCTGCAAATTCTAATTCATGTAAGTTTGGATCACTTCTAATGTGCATATGTTTCTACTTTCAAGAATTATTTCCATCTATCGATAATGTTAACTGGGATACTACCCAAGCAGTGACAGTACAAATTAGTAAATTCATTGTCACTAGTTGATAAATTTACATCAGTTATGGATGAATACTTAATTGGATTTAAGGATAGGATGCAGAAAAGGATGAGGATACCAAAACAATTGGTAGAAAATTATAAGACTAAAATTTGGTTTATGGTGGACACCGATAACACCTTGATCAAACAAGATGTACCGAGGACAACATGGTTAGAACCACTTAACTATGAGATCAACATAGATCAAGCCACCAATGCTATTGAAGAATTGTTAAATGAACGATTGGAAAAATCATAGCCAAGGTTTGGAACCTATGAGGAAGCCAAGGAAAGAATAAAAAAATGGTTTAGTTGTGAAGAAGATCAACCAAAAGAAGACCGAAATGGTCAAGACACTTGACAAGAAGTTATTGGTCAATAAAGAAGAAACATAACCACAAGAAGAAACTGAGGGATAGTCACCTATCGGTTAAGGTCAAAAAGTGAGTGACTCTGAATCTATAGAGTTTGATGCACCACAACCACCTGCAAAGAAACCAAGGACTACTATTGCATCATAGACAAGGAGTCAAATTACTAAAGAAGACTCACCACTAGTCAACAAAGGACAAGCGGGGACTTGAAAAAGGAAGCCTCAAACAGGGAAAACATCAGAACCTAAGAGGAGAAAAAGACTAATCCAAACAAAGGAAGATATAGAGGACACTGAGAAAGATGAGAGTGAGCAACTCCAACCTATTAAGAACAAATTTCATACTACAATTGATGAGGTATGTGCATCAATCATCAAGGAATGTTCAATAACTGACCCTAAGATTATAAAATGGCTAACTCTGAATCCTAAGGATTAGAACAAGATAGAGGAAGCAATCATCACAAAAATTTGTATATTTAAATATGTACCAATACAGTTTGAAGGTAAAATGTCACAAGAAATTCTTGATAAACTATCGACAAGGTGGACATTCACATTGACTTCTGAAAAAAAGATAAGGGAAAGAACCCTATTTTATGTTATGCCACCTGAGTCCAAAATGGAAGAAATTGAAGAAATGATGAAGCTGCACTCAAAAAGGTTCTCAAAAAAATTGAAAGCTTACAAAGTGCTATAGTGGAACTTTATTGAGCTTGACAAAGAAAGTGAGGATACTTGGTGAAAAGCACTTGATGTACCTAAAAAGCACACAAGCCCTGAGAAAGCATTAGAACTCATCGAAAAGCCTCACAATGAAGAAATACAGGATATACCGAGCCCAGAGCACATTCTAATAAATGATGATGAGGATGTCACTAACACTGAATTGAATATAGAAGCAAGAAAGGAAATGGATGACATTCCTCATATTTTAAAATCGTTAGGTGATACTGTAGATGATACAATCAAAGATACAAATATCATTGATATTGCCAAATATGATCCTGCAGATGAGGTAATGGTAGATGAAGATGTTATTGTTACCTCGGAGTAGCCCAAAGAACAAGATACTACAATGGATACTGCACGTGTGAATATACCAGGTCAAATGCCATTATTGATATAGGATATCAATATCTTCTCACAAAAGGAGAAGTCACCCGAGCCTAATGCAAGCATACTCGAGGATAAGGGTGAAGAGGAAAAAAATGTAACAAATGTTGAACAAAATTTAACAAGTGAAGCACAGAAAGAAATAGATGGAGAATAGAAAGAAAATAAAGGTGAAGAAGAGAAGCAAGGTGATGCCACTCCTAATGACACCGAAGGAGATGCTGTAGATAAGGCTAAGGTTGATGTAGAGACATCGACTCCCAACCGATAGGTAGACACCGAGTAGTAGGATACACATACATATAATCCAAAGCCTTCACCAAGCACATCAAACCAAGAAAAGGAACTTTCCATGGTACTACATACAGGTCCCTCCACAACTCTATCCAAAAAGAAGAAGAAAAGGAATAAGAATCCATTTACATTGCATGAGATTATTGAGATACCAGCCTGTGATTCGTGGACATTGGATCCAAAGGAACTTACAAAGTATGCTGAAATTTGTAAAATAAAATCTATCCAAGATAAGCTTAAGAAGTAGACAAAGGACACTCAGGTACCTGAAACAACCAAAGAAATACTATGTAGCAAATTTTACCCGATATAGATATTGATCAAAATTCTTCTACCATTGATCAACTAGCCATTCTTACCGAAGCAATTACATCAAAAAATGTTGGTGCAGAGAAGGCCATAGAGTAAAATGTAGAACAAAAGTACCAATACAAAGTAACCAAGAAAATCAGCCAAGAAGTGGCTGAGAACAAGGTAAAGATGTGCAAACTAGTTAATGAATGAGAACCAATCATTTCAGAAGCTATCACCTTAATTTAGAAGTTAAGCACATTAAAGTACTTCACTGAGGAAAATAATGAAAAGATTGAAAAGATAGATTTCGATATTACTACTAGTGCTCAAAGTATCTCAACCACTAACAATGCAATTAAGTTGCATTATGCAAAGGTAATGGAAGCAAAGAAGTTGAGAATTTAGATTCAAGAGGAAGAATCAAAGTTAAGAGATGAGGTAACCGAGCTACAAACTCTACTGCTACCCAATCTCACACTACTACAAGAACATATGACTTCGGCCAGATAATTGAGAGCCACCTCAGAGATGTCTATCACTGACATTATCTATGATATGCATGCAAGGATTACATTGGAGAAAATGGCCCTAGAACACCTTCAATAAAAATGGGAGAAGATGATGGAAGACATGAACAAATCCCACTCCCACATTTTTGACAAGTTGTAAGTAATTACACCTTTTCCCTTACTATCAAAAAGGGGGAAAATGATATGATAAAGGGCGAAGATAAGGTGAAAAGGGAGAATAGAATAAAGGAAAGTGTACATACATATACATATAATATACCGACATATACATAGGGGGAGTCATAATGACAATGTGAACACATGGTGTACATACTACATATTTTAGTATTTCACACATATCAATTTTTTATACTAATGTCAAAGGAGGAGATTGAAGACATATTTTGCCATTAGTATGCAAAGGAAAAAAGTTTTGAACTGTCAGTAACACCAACAAAGTTTATAGTGTAACCCAACAGTGCAGGTTACAATGTAAATTGACGACATAGTTTACAAGTGCAACTTGAAAATGTTGAAGTGGAACCTGACAGTATAAACTGACAGAGTAACCCAATAGAGGAACCCAACAAGTAGATTACAGTGTAACCTGACAGAATAGATAACAGAGGAACACGACAGACTGTAGAGAAACCCAAACACTGGTCTATTGAGAGATAGTTATAAATCCATTTCTTGAGGGACAAGCAATGTATTTTTAATTTTTTTAATTAGTCTAACTGATTGAAAACATGCAAACTAGGAGATCAAGGTCAAGTTGTAAACCTTTGATCATAGAGTTATTATTGTTATGTGTGAAACTCGTTTAGGTAAAAATTCATTGTATATAAATATGTGTAATAAATCAGAACATATGGATGTGATGATGATTGTATCAGTAGACACTTCTATGGATTAGAGACAGTTTTATCCAGAAGAGAAACCAAAGATAAAATCAGTTATGAAGAACAAGATCCAAGGCTACTGAGTAGAATAGATGTATTGATCAATCACTATAGGTGATAATTATACATGTGAACTTTAATGGATCTATAATCAGCAATTCTAGATTACATATACTCAGGTCAATGAATATTTTTGACTATATTATAACAAGCATAGAAAATAGAAGAAATCCTTTGAGAAGGTGGATTTAATAATCCTTTTGTAAATCTCTTAACTTAGTGCACACTAAAAAGTGTTGCTAAAAGTTGTTAACAAAGTAGATCTTAACCAGTCTCTACATGTTATTCCTTAAAGGGTAAGATCATTAGAAGTGATCAAACTTATAAGCCTTAATTAACACCTTTCATTCTGCAGATAGTGAGGTTTTGTGGGTTTCATCCCCACCGCAGTTTTTACCTTCTAATAGGGGTTTTCTGCATTACCAAATCTTGTGTCACGCGTCAATACATTTCATGAATGTTTCTATGAATTTTTACATGCTTATTGAGTTTATGAATTGATATTACATGTATAAGATAATAATAGCACATATGGTTGGTAATACAAGCAATTGATTACTAAAGGATTAATGTTGAGTGATAAAACTTTTAAGAGTACTGAGTCACCCCTCCCCTCTAGGTACCCACCATTCTATTATTTCCAACATTTTTATCTCCATATTTCTTTCTACATTGTGATTTATACTTTATTAATTCTCAATGTGCCAACATTAGAATATGCTTCAGTTTTTTTTTTGTATGCTTTATTTTCTATAACTTACATTGCTACCACTTGGTTTTCTCTCTCAATTTCATTGTTTCAATTATTTTATGATATTATTATCCATGTGACTCTAATATGAATCTTTATCAGTCTTTGCATTGAACACGTATTCACTTCACATGTTTATCTCCTAATTATACCATGTTCATCACTTAAAAGATCACTTTTTTGCATGTATATTTTTATGACTATATTGCTAGGAATTATAACATTTTTATTGACTTCTCATATCATCTCATATTTGTGACTCATGTCATCATTACAATCTATATATACAACTAAATTTATTTTTTGACCTTCACCTTATCCTATTTTCCTAAATTTAGGACCAACAATATTTATGTGTTTAATTTATTATATCAGTAATCATATTTTTTAAAATTATTATGAACAAATTATTATAATCAAACATGAGGCTACTTATAAATGAAAAATATATATGGTATACTAGAGGAGAGAAAGAGGGTATAATTTTTTTTAATGATTAAAAAATAGAAAAATCCTATTATCCCACAAAAAATTATGATGTTTTGATTAAGTTTGACTCCAAAATTAATTCATCGAATGAAAATTTAAAAATAAACATTAGTTTTAGATAGTCAGAGTTTAAAAAATGTATTTGCATGATGGTTGTTTTATTTATAAAGAATGACATGGTTCTAAAATGTGATCCGAGCCTCCTTTAATTTGAAAACTTTCTTACATTACTACATAAAGAAATAAATGCATGATGAACATGTACCTTGATCAATAGGTTGTTGTCTAAATGTATCATGTTGTAAAATTATTCATATGGAACTTTAACAATTTATTAAGTATATAATTCTAAGATTCTTTCTCTTAAATATGTTGATACAAGATGGATCTATAGTTTATATGGATCATCATAAAAAGTATTGGGAAATAACAATTCTTTGTTGCAAAAACATATGAAGAATGTCATAGAGTTGGCAAAGTTGTAACCCTTTTATCCATTTAAATGATATAAATATATATTTAACATAGTTAAGCATATTTTTATACTAGTACAAATTAATATTCTTGCATAAAGAAATAACTTCATATATATTTCAAAATACATGAATCTATGTAAAAAGAATGTTTGACACTTAATAATCTATATCTATTAGAGTAAATATTTATAAATTTTTCATAGTTTATAACAAGAAGGGAATTATATGTTTTAATGGTGGTGTATGAATTAAGAATGCACCACTTTTCAAGTCGGGTGGATTACCAAACAAGTTTTAAATTTAACAAAAATGTTATGTTATATTGTTCGATGTATAAAATCTAATCTAAATGGTATTGTAAGATCGTGTTTTTTTAGCAATTAGAGATTGATCTTATTGAGATGAACTACTTGAAACTGTCTTGATTATGTATATTGTAGGTATTTTTAGATAATGTTTTTGGAAATTAGATACTGATATAATTTAGATGATATAATTAAAACAATATTGATTATGTATCCTCAATACTAGAATAAATATAAACTAAGCTTAACTATCATAATAAGTTCAACATTATCAGCTTGGTGGAAGAATGCTCTTTCTGGCCAACTTATGGCATATTTTAAAGATTTGATTGTAGATTCTAATAGTTGGTAGCCAACCTCATCCATTACAAAAATTAGTCTCCTTCAAACAAATCTTAGTTATCCTAATCAGATGGAAAACAATATTAATGCTCAAAAATACGTTTTACCTTATATTTTAGTTGCGGAAACTCTATTCAAGATTTTTATGTATTTTCTTTTTTAATTAGATGGTTTATTACAATTAGATTTTCCCTTTAAGGGGGGTTGCATCCCATCTTGTCTAAAAGGATATAGATTTGAATGACAACTCTTCTTAGAAATTTATACAAAAGGAGGTACAAAGGTCTTCCTTACACTTGGATTCTCTTCCACATCCCATGTCTTTCAATGTAAAGCTACATAGGCTAGGTTAAAATACCAGTGTAGCTTAATTTCCATGGTATCTTATTTTTCTATATTTTGCATTTTTCAATTATTTTCTTTCATAGTTGGGATTGTACCCTATTGAAATTCCATCTATTATTAATAAAAATATAGTGGAAGGGTGAGGTTGTGTAGAGGGTGTAATAGAGAAAATATGGAATACTTTCCAAGCAATTATTGTCTCCCTCTTCCATAGAATGACTGAGATCTCCCATTCTCAGAGAAAATCACCGACAACCATTTGGGTCAGATGCTCAAAGTGCATTACTACCAATTCAAGAAAAAGCTTCAAGAATTTTATTGGAGAGGAAATTTTGTCACCACAAGATTAGAGGGTAATATTTCCATCTCAAATTATATCCATTTTCCTTTCAAATACATTTTATTTTCTCAAAGATAGTTGTCCAAAACTAAAATCTGTGGAGGGGATGGGGAATAATGGGCATTTATTTTCGTGTCATCTCCCCCATAATGGATGCATATTTTTTTTCTATCTACAATTTAATAAAACTAACCTTAGATATTCATGATTATAGATATTTGCAAGGTACAATAGATAGGCATTTTCTTGTTGTTGGGGAGGATCTAGCTAATAAAAATATGGTAAAGGTTACTACCATTGTTTTCTAAGCTTAGCTGACTCATGTTAATCATCTTTATCCTGTGCAAAATATGTGAAATAAGGCTAGTACTTCCTGCAAGTATTGCCAGGTGAACAATCCTAGACAAAATAATATTTTTGAGTAGTTACAAGAAAGGGTTTCCATAGACGATGAACAAACTGAGAGCAAGTTGCAGGAAGATGATATGGGGGAATGAATATTATAGTTGCTCTTTTTGTGTAGGTTGTTTTATATGACTATTGGGTTTAAATCCTAAATTTCTTTTGTAACACATAGGATGGGTTATGTATTATTTAGTGAAAAATACTTTGTATGGTTTATAAAAGTTTGTTTTTGATCAAATAATTTAGGTAATCATTTGGAAAATAAAAAGCCATGGTTTGTAAACAATATGTAATACAATACTCTCTCTCTCTCTCTCTCTCTCTCTCTCTCTCTCTGTGTGTGTGTGTGTGTGTGTGTGTGTGTGTGTGTGTGTGTGTGTGTGTGTGTGTGTGTGTGTGTGTGTGTGTGTNCTCTCTCTCTCTCTCTCTGTGTGTGTGTGTGTGTGTGTGTGTGTGTGTGTGTTTGTGTGTGTGTGTGTGTGTGTGTGTGTGTGTGTGTGTGTGTGTGTGTGTGTGTGTGTTCCTATTCCAATCTCCATTCCAAAATTATCCAAGGTCTTGCAATAGTCATCCTTGAAATGTAGTTTGTAGCATTTATCCTTTAGCTAACCAACACGTAGAAGATAGTGCATCAAGCCTTATATTGGTACTCTCAAATTTGGCACAAATTTGGAGTGACCATTTTGAAATTTTTCTATAAGGCAAAATGATTACCCTGAAAAACATTCGTGAGAAGGCTTAGTTGGAGTGCTTGTAAAAGATACCCTGATGATTTTCATGATGTACCCCTTGGGAAGAGGGTTTAATACCTTTCATTTGACATATGCAGTATGTTCTAGCTCCTAAATTTCAAATTTGACATGCTTGGGGAGTAGTCATTTTGAGGTGTTCACTTAAATTTGTATTTTTGCCTAAGTGTCACTTTGTTGTACCAGGCCTAGTTTGCATATGAATAACTTGCGCCTTGTTGAGTTTCATAAACCACCACTTTGGGAATGTTTTACATGCATA
The DNA here is from genome assembly GCA_018584345.1 of Thuja plicata. Classification (NCBI taxonomy): domain Eukaryota; kingdom Viridiplantae; phylum Streptophyta; class Pinopsida; order Cupressales; family Cupressaceae; genus Thuja; species Thuja plicata. The sequence continues at coordinate 2,828,524 of MU224866.1, read as the reverse complement.
TCATTGAGCTTATATCTCAAAACCCAAGATTATTCGAATCCATTTGATAGGCTTTTGGATTCCCCAAAGTTGGTCCTGCTGATTTGTCTGATTCTCAGTTTTGCCTAAATTTCTGAATAGTGTACTTTGAGCTTTTCCATGTTGTACCAGTTGATTTCCCTACATAATTAAATTCTCCCCCATGTTGCAAACATAAGAGTGTACCCATTTGAAGAATTTAAGATTCCTGCCAATCCAGTTATTCACTTTTCTAGAGCCTTTCCATTTCCAATTTATTAAAAGTTTCACTGAATGTGCAGAATCCATAATTAAGAGACCTACTTTGTGATTTCCTTGTTTTCACATAGTTCAAGATCAGGTATAATTGAAAGTTGTTCTAAATTTTATACTTGGAAGTGAACTTCTTTGAATATTTTCAAACTTTGGTCAATCTAGTTGATCACTTTTCTATGTTGATTCCAAATCAGATTTATGCTTTTTTCACCAAATTTGAGTTGACAAAGTTGTAAAGTACTGACTTTACAAATTGGTACCTAGTGATCAGTGCATTTTCCAAATGATATAATTGAGGTTTTGCATTCTAAATATGAAAGTGAATTTATGTTCAGGGTTCCATGTTATGAGGGTCCTATTTGATAACTTTATGAATCCAGTATCAAAGGTGTTTTATGTAGATTGACAGTACAGAACCAAATCAAGTTTACAGAATGGTCATTTTAAGGAAGTTATAACTTTTTGTCTAAATGTTGTTTTCAAAAACCGATCATGGCATCATTCTCATGGAACGTAAATGTACTATTTGACTTGATCGTGAAACTTCAAAGCATGATTTAGTAATTTTGCAATGGCCTATCTGAATGAAGTTTATGTTGTTTCAACATATTGCATTTGCATAGTTTTTTGAATTGCTAAGTTTAATCATTTGCATATTTCACCTGGAGTAAGTTTTGGAGAAGCCCTTTTGCAAGAATATTTATTATAGATGAATGGATCTTCTTGCCAAGTGTCAGGTTCAGATTGCTTGTTTTATTTAGTTTTTGAGATTAGTTCCTGAGGCTATTTTCTATTTACGAGACAAATTTGCAGAAATATACACATTGGTTTTAGGTGATTTCCAGTTGAGTTTTTGCAAGTCCAAATTGCCTAATTTATCAAGTTTTGAGGGAAAGTGGTTTTCAAGAAGTTGAAATCTCATAAACTTGCCATTTATTTGTGAACTTTAGTATTCAGCTTATGTGACCTTAAAAAGTACATTATTATTTTGAATTATTTTATGGTAATACTGGTGGATGTATGCTGATGAAGCTGACCATTGAGGAAATGTTAAATCAATGGATTATTTCAAGCCTCCAAATGAATGCAAATGGTGAGGGGTTTATACTTAAGATGTTTTCAAGAGAGGGATATTACATTCATGGCCAATATGATGTTATCATGTTTGATATCACTACAAGGTGGATGTACAAGAATGTTCCAACATGGCATGAAGATCTCTATCGGATCTCTGAAACATATCCCATTTATTCTTTGTGGTAACTTTGTCATGATGTTTTCTATAACAATGGTTTCATCTCTATAATATTGAAGTATTAAAAGGGGACTTGCACCAACAATGGAGGAAGCAGTATGGAATGTTTTTAAACATTTTAAATAAAAAAAGGGGTCCAAAGAAAACCTGCGCATAACTTGGTGGAGATATTTTTAAAGCTTTGCAATTTATTTAAACACTAAGGCACCAAATGATGTGCAACTTTTGGAGAGTTGTAAAAGACATTAAATAAAAAATATAACAAATGCAAATATTGTGCATAATTTGGAAGAGAGTGGTTTTTAAACAAAAGGATATTTAATGCCAAGCCAAGCAATGCATTAAAACATAGTTTCAAATTGAAGGATTGTGCAACACTTTGGAAGGGGTCTATGGAGACAAATATCATTGCAAATAGCATTTAAACAACAAAATGTTTGAATTGTTGCGCAGATGTGGGAAGGATACAAATGATTTTGCAAATATATTTGGAATATTACGCAGCCTAAATGGGAGAATTGCGCAGATTTTGGGAGAAATTTCAAACCTTCATTTGCAAAGACAAACACATGGGAAACATTAAGAAATAAAAAAGAACAAAAATCCAATACCAATTCCCACACAGCAGAAGGAATGTTAGTGCCATTCTTAATGTTTTAAATTATAAAAAGGGGAAATCTTCATTTGCATGGTGGACTGCTAAAGCAAGTAGATGAGGGATTTTAAAATTCTAAAACAAAGAAACTGGAAATTGCCAAACACATTGTGTAGCATATGGTGGATGCTTTTCAAAACTTTGCAATGGTAAATTGGTGAAGGAGCTCCAGCGTGGTGAGTTGAGGACAACACTGGGTCTTAACAGAGCTGCACATGGAAGCCAACAATGCAAGAGGTAGGAGCCCACACCATACACCAATGAAGACTTTACAAACTTAACACAAAATGTAGATTTCCTCAGAGTGTTGTGCAGTAGTTTGAGAAGGAGGAAACACATTACCATAATCAAATGTAGAACCTAGACTATTTATTGAGCAATATAGGATTAATAATGTTTTAAAACAATAAAAAATGGGGGAGAAATCCCATTCCATAGGCTGCATGAGCATTTTGTGGAGTTTTTTATAATCAGCAAACCATATTACATACTGGTCTGCAATGGTTTTTTTGGGGGGTAGTTTTTTAAAACATTAAATAGTAAATTCAAATGCTATAAACCTTATGTAGGGATTGGAGAGATTGGAGAGAGAAGTGCACGCTAGAAACAAAGATGAAATGCCATGCTAGAGAGGAGAGGAGACCATGCCCTGTGCAAAACATGAAATTTGGAAAACATTTGATACAACTTTGGAATCCACAACAGGGGAACCCAGCCTAGTGGAAAGACTTTCTCATTTCAAACAACAATAAAAAGTGGTCATTAGTGAGCAGCATATACAGAAGCTCCCAGTTTTGAAAACAATGAAAAATCATATCCCACATTATTTATGGGAGGAGATTTTTTGTGTTTATATATGAAAAACACTTACTATATGAAATAAGTAAAAGAACCAAGAGTTTACTTGGTGGGCCTCTTGGCTGGGCAGATTAGGTGTATGGTGGGGCCCAAATTTTGGCACCCAGATTTCAAAAGTCTTTCAAATATTCAAACCAATTATCCCACATGCACCCTACAATGGAAATTTATGATATTTATAACCAAAAAAGGGACATATTAAATGTGAAGCAAAGAGGAAGCTATCCACGTGTGTGCCTAGGTAGCTATTGTCTTGATTTCCATGCCTGCGACTGAAGATACATAAATTATGCAGAGAGGTGGTGACTAGATGGCAGTGATGACGTGGCAAAGGTGACATGTGGAAACTAGTCACAAAGTTGGGAGATGGAGAGAAGTTAACAACCGAGATTAGGAGACTTGCAAACCACCGAGTTAATCACCAGATGCTAGTCATGAGGTCACCGAATGGTGACAGTTAGTGCAAATACATTAGGATACTTGGAGACTAAGGAGCTAGTCACTAGGTCTCTAGATTTAACTACAGTTAAGAAATGTATCCAGAGACTTGGAGATGTTGTGGAAAGCTAACCTAAGGTTAGAGTGAGGTTAAAAGGTTGATTTAAAGAATGCTTGTCTCCAGATCTCCAAATCAAACCATGGTTAGCAAATACATTAGGAGACTTGGAGACTAAGGAGGTAGTTTCTAGGTCTCTAGAACTAACTACGGTTAAGAAATGTATCCATAGACTTGGAGATGTTGTGGAAAGCTAACCCAAGGTCAGAGTGAGGTTAAAAGGTTGAGTTAAAGACTGCTTGTCTCCAGGTCTCCAAATCAAACCATGGTTATAAAATACATCAGGAGACTTGGAGACAAAGAGTAAAAGGTGACCGTGGTTAAAGGAGTTAAAGAATAGTCATGAGCAGCCAGCCAGTGCATGACACATGTCAATTTCTTGGGAGTTCTGGGCAAAAAAGTAGAAAATAAAGATTTTCAAAGTCATTTAAATACTGTGCAAAGTTGAAAGGTTGAAATGAATAGTTTGTAGAAATATTTTTATTTGCAAGTCTTGAAAAATTTATTCCCAGAGGTTTTTGAAAATAGAGAAAATAATATTTTGTGAAAGGAATAAAGATTAGATTTTAAAGGTCAGACTTGTGCAGAGGATAAGGTCAGACATTTTACAAAGGATAAAATTAGATTTATAGAAGAATGAGATAAAATACAAACGTATTTTATTGCAAAAATAGATTTATGGAAGCATTCCGGGAGGATTTATAGTCAGATTTTCAAATCATATTTTCTCAGAAAATATTCAGATTTGATAATATTTTCAATAGCAGAGTAAAGGAGATTTGTAGAGGTTAAGTTCAAATTTTGAATAGACAAGTGGAGTAAGACTTTAATGAAATCAATCAAATTTTTCAAAGACTTTGAAGGGGCAAAGAAAATCAGATTATGTGATCACCGACAGAGAAAAGAGAGATTTTGAAAAGGTAAAGTGAGTTCAGATATTTTTGAAGAAAGAGAGATAAGTGCAAATCAGATTTGAAGAAGAGGACAGGTGTTTTCAGACATGATTCCTAGGGTTTCTTATCTCATATTTATTTCCCTTTTCTCTCTATTTTTTTTCCTTTCCTTTGTTCTATTAGGTTTTTTACTGTAGATGTTTAGAGAAGGTCCCTATTGGTTTGATGGATTTCTATTGCAAGATAGACTTCTATGTCTTTTGTAAATTATTGAAAGCTTAAGGTCTGGATATGTTGAAGCAAAATTCATTAATGGAATACAATGTATTTTTCCCTCTTTCATATTATCTTTTCTCTTTGTATTTTGTTTGTGCTCTAGTGTGTTTCACTTATAAGGCATTTGAAATACACCTTCTATAAGGTAGTGTGTCTAATTATTTATGAGTTCCTTTCAAGGAGAGGACTAGGTTTCATAGATAATTTCAGAGAGCAAAGCATTATGATAAAGATTTGATGCAGAAGTATGTATATGAGAGGATAGTTTGTAAGGCACTCTATCTCAACTACATGTAGTTTGTAAGACACTCTATAGTATCTCCATTGGTTTATCTTTTCCAATTCATGTTTTCATTGAGTCTTTTCCCAAGGGATAGGCATTGGTCTAGGATATAGTTTGTAGTTTTTTCCTCATCCAATATCAAAATCATTTCAATCAATTTCATTTAGTTTTTAGAACAAATAAGCTGAACTCATTAGGGACTGATATCAACAGGATATTGTCCATTTTAGTGATTCCTTGGAGAGTGAATCAACTAGGTTATCCCACCTTAAAAGGAAGAAGGATGAAAGTCCTTAGATCATTGGTCTTGCTATATTGACAATCATGATTTGTATAGTTAAGATTTGTATTTGATTATGCTTGGTCATTTGCAAATTGACTCATAAGTTGGTTAAATAATCTCCTAATAGAAAATCAATGTCCACATTCATATATACTATGTAATTAGTAATCATAAAGAGGTAAAACCTGCCTGAATATATGTGGAGCTCAAAAAGGAAGAAGGATTTTATTCAATCCTTAGCAATTAGGATTTTCTTGGCTTGAAATAGTATTAAATAATATGGTGCTCAAGTAGTTTACCAAGCATTGTGTTTCATGCAAGAAAAATCCCTAACACCTTCTATATACAATACATCTTCAATAGTAGTCTTACCATCTAAAGAGATAAACCCTCTTCCTTTTATTACACCACCATAATTATCTCCCCATTTTACCATTCCAACACGATACTTCTAAAAACTTATAAATTTTTCCTTGTCTCCAGTCATAAGATGTGAGCATTCACTCTCTATCATCCATTCATATTTCTTAAAAATTATGCATCTAGGGATTTTTCTACAATGGCAAAACTAGTAGAATTACTAGGCATAGTATCCTCAGATTTAGGTTCATCTTCTTTAATATTTATAAACTCAATTTCATCATTTCCTTTATCAGCACCATCAAATCCATCATCCATGACTCCATCATCAAAAGCATAGTAATTTTTTTTCTCAAACATAAAATTATCAGACTTGTACTTAGGATTCCTCTCCAAACATGTATAGATATAATGTCCCACCTTTTTACAAGAAAATATTTTAAAGTGAATTTTCCCTTTGTACTTACGAGATCCTTTTGATAGTCTCTTTGCTACTAGTCAATGCTTCCATTTCCTAAATATCTTTCTCTTCTTCTTCATTTTTCTTTATCTCCTTTTCAAATATTTATATTCTTCTTGTAGATCATTCACCTTGATCTGATCTATGCATGTCCCTTCCTAATATAGTTGATTTGAGAAGATTCAACTTTGGGAAGAGATTCCTTAAACTCGCTCATTTCAAAAGAAGATAACTTTCCCACCAATGTATCAATTGTTACACGGGCAATACATTTGACTACTTCAATAGAAGAACTTTTCTTTCGTAAGTAGGGGGGTGGATCTTAGGAGGTTTTACAGAAATTATTCTTCCTCCAATTTTTTACCAATGCATATGATTCCACAAACTAGTTCATTTAACTTTTGCATGTAAGAGTTGATGTTCTCATCTTCAAACATTGTCTTAGATTCATAGTTTCCTTTCAAGCTTTGTAACTTTCCTTTCTTAAAACATGTGTCACCTTCATGTAGGGTTCCTAGCATTGTTCATAGATGATGGGCTATGTCTACCTCCATTACATTTGGGTATTCAATATCTGACAAGGAACTTAGAAATGCTTCTTTTACACTGATGTTGTAATCAAATGGCTTCTTCTCATCTGGAGTAGTTGTAGAAATATTTGTAGGATGAGTGTAAGATGTCTTTGTGATTATCCAATAATCTTATCCAATGCATTTTATTTGAGTAATCATCCAACTCTTCCATATGGAGTAATTTTTTCATTAAAACTTAGGATTGTCCTTCATATAGGCTACCATATTCGAACCCCCCTCAAGTTCTTAGGGTTCCTTAAGGGAACTTGGCTCTGATACAAAATGATGATAATATGGAAGAGAACAAATAAGTGGGGAGGGGAGAATTAGTTACTCCTAAAATTCAATTTCCAAGCCCTAAAATTTCAAAATATTCAACCATGAACTCCTAATATCCGATCTAAATAATTAACCATGAAATATAGAATCATCTACAAATTAGAAACAGATCCATAATGCTTGAGAAAAATAAATTCATTGGAATACTTGTTAAGGTAAAAACCATTGTGGGGTTGATTACCCACAATAAGTAAATACCTTTTCAGGAATATATACCTATTACAATAATGGGAAATGCACATGTATTGGGAAATGCACATGTATTATGGACCAATACCTAGAGCCCACTTCTTAAATAAAAAAGACTCAGGCTACAACCTTGGAGAAAGCTCACTACCTTACAAAATATGACTACAATGATCTTAGATTTTTTTAATTATGAAAATGATATCTATCATGTCTGATACAACTCCAATGTAGAACAATGCATACCTTTTTTCAAGCCCTTACTAAAATACTTCTTAGCGTGGGTCCACAACACATACCCTATTTTGGCCCTTTGGCCATGGGGACCCCCATTTTTCTTTTTTTCTTCTATTGTTCCCCCCCTTTAGTTACTTGAAATTTTTCTGGGGGGTCTTGTTGATAAAGTACTAAGTGTTTTTGAACTTTCGCCCTTTCACACTTTCGCACTTTTAGACTAACGATGTCACCCGACCTCCAAAATCTCAAAAGTGTTATGTGCTTTCAGAATTTCACACTTTTGCACTTTTGAAATGAAGAGGTCACCACACCCCCGAAAGCCTGAAAACCCAAAAGTGCTAAGTCCTTTCATAATTTTGCAGTTTCTGACTTTCAAACTAACAAGGTCACCCAACCTTCAAGCCTGAAAGATTGAAAGTGTAGAAGCCCAGTCTGACACCTTTTGGTGTTTCAGCCTCTAATACACCGAAAGGGGTGAGTGTTTCTTTTTTTGGGTTTTAGAAGGTGGAAACCTAAAATATATGACATCACCTCACTCGCAGGCTATAAAAGTGATGTCGTGCATCTTTTTTTCACTTTGCTTCTTGGTGTTCGGGTGTGTTCTCCTCCTCGCTGCTCCGTTTCTTTGCATGGATTTCTTGTAATTTTTTGTAGAGGATCTACCCCATCTCTTCATAATCCCTGGAAGGTTGGTTTCTTCTCCACATTTTATCTTTGTCTTCTTTTGTTTTTCCTTCTTTGCATGCTCTCTTTTCCTTATTTTCATCATTCGGGTCATTGTTCTTCCTTTCTTTCATCTCTCCCTGCTTGTAGGTCGCTACGTCCTTGGCTCTAGGATTTTTCAATTTTTATTTTGTCACCCTTTTTTTCTTAGTTTTTTTTAAAGGGGTTTTTCCTATCTTGGTAGTCATAGGTTTTCAGTCTCCAAAAGGCCAAAAGTGGACACCCAGCATTAGATCTAAAGCAAAGAATCACTAAGTGAAACTCTTCAGACTTTGGACTTTCAAAAGTATGGTGTTTCACTGATCCCAACATCCTCACCATATCATATACCAAAAACAAGGTCACTACCCAATATTTTGGCCTTTGGCACTTTGCAAACCTAAAAGGGCATCCTTCAACCACCTTTGACCTTTTTCACTTCAAGGTATTTTAGGCCTTTTGCACTCCACATTTCTTGTTCACCTTCGCACTCTGAAAGTTTGAAAGGAAAACCTTCATATAAGTCTTCCAGAAGTTTTTGGTCTTTCGCACCATGACCTTGTTTTCAGTGTCCACAAGTCTGAATGACTGAATAATCTACCAAGTTTCATTTCTGACTAATTTTGAGCCACTACTACTGGTCATTAGAGTTGTAGTTTTTCTTTGCATTTTTCTTTAGTAGTTTTTTTTCAAATAAATGTTTATGTTTTCTTTTTGTCTTATAGGAATGCTAGAAAAGAGTGTCAAATCACCAATGAAGTACCTTTTCCAGGGGTACCACTCACTATCCAAGATTGGAAACCACCACCGGAATATTACTTACATAGACCTAGGAAATGTAGATCATAAAAAATTCTTGGTCAAATGTTCCAAGCCTACTAGAAGGTTGTCTGATTGTACTGCCTTGGTCCTATCTGGATTGGTGAATGTAGATGCACACCCAATACCTATCCTATCCTCAAAACTAATCATGACCTTAGTGCACCATTATGTACCTGATCAGAGGGTAGTTAAAAACATATAGGGAGACATGGTCTTGGATTGTAGACCAGATAATATTGAAGATGTCATTCCATCTCCAAAAGGGGGTTGATTAGTTCTACGGCTTATCTATTAACAAAGGCCTGAAATGGTTTACAGAACACACTCTAGATGCCTATGACATTGTCAATCAGGAATATTTAATTCAATCCCTACCCAATAAAAAAACTTGAGAGGATATACATGAGGTGAGGATACCTCAAATATGACATTGAAGTGGTTGTTACAATGCTTAGTCGACTGTATGGACTACAAAAATCCATCTAGCTTTAAAAGTTGAAGATCCTGTTGATCAAGAGAGTCAAAGGGAAAAAGGCCACATTCAACTGGGAAACCATTCTAAGTGAAAAATTAGATGAACAACTAATCTCAGTAATGTATAACCCAAAATTTTATATGACCTCATACATGGTATACTTTCTAGAAGCAAGGGAAGAATACCTGAGACTTGTGAAATAGGATGCCTTTAGCCAACCAAATGCATGGCCTTTCAAAATCTACTCACAGATGAAAAGTTAAGAAAAGAGGGACAAAAATAGTCTATATTATAGGATAGTGAATGATGCTTTCATCTTCGCAGTCATCCATTCAATAGAGGGTGATCATGCTAAAAGATTATCAGATTAGGCTACCACCAAGGTTATGGTAATAGGGGCTTTCTACTTATAGTTCATGACATTCACTTACATCAGACTAGTAGGATCCACTCTCATCCCTAAGAAGCTACCCAGATACCCTTCTGATTGGGTAATCATCACAGAAATGGCCGAACAGCTCTTAGACACATATGACCACATAAAGCACAAGAAGAAGCACTGTTGGGATTTCATCATATCAATAGGCTCGTATACCCTACTAGATTTGAAGATATGAAAGTCTTTGGCATTTGAATGGGATGAGTCCCCACTGCAATTGAATGCACATATTAGGACTAGGTTTGACCCCATACACACCTACAACCATATTATGGGTAGACACTACATTCATGAGACACATATAGAAGGTCACTGGCTCAATTGTGTGGATGATTATGAGGTCCAGATAAGGGACTATTGTAGGATGAATTTAACATTGACAGAGGTATCCCTATAGATTAAAATTCCTCCCAAATTTTGGGACAAAGATAAAGAAGATGTTTTATATCCTTTGTACAATAAAGACAAGATATACATTAGGCTGATTCTAAATGCCGAAGTAGACAAAGATGAAAATGATAGCATAAATTTTAAGGTGAGGCACATAATCAAGGCAACCAATTTGTGGATCAAGAAATGGTTCCAAATCGATCCTACTCCCATGAAGTTATAATTGAACCCACAAAAAAAGGAGACAAAAGACGCTGAGAAAAGCCCACAGTGCCTCTATTCAAGACAACCCCACTGTAGAAGCTGGGAAAAGTATATGGTCATGAACATCCAGTTTTGTATGGTTCTAATTTCAAGCATAAGCCACCAAGGAATAAGATGACTAGGATTATAAATCCACACATTGAACAATCAAATGTAACACAAGAGGAGATTCCCACTACCTCTAGTCAATCTCCTGTTATTAATACTACCATGGGAGCGAGAAGAAAAGTATATAAGAAGAAGAAAAAATCCACCTCTCCACAATTAGAAACCCTATAGGAGGAACAAGAAGAGGAAGAAAATCAGGAGGATGATATACCTCTGGTTAGAGGGACAGGGTCCATGATAGATGCGTTAAGGGAAAAGGGCCCCAATGAAGGCACACTGACTAGTGAAGGAATAGCAACACAAGAAGAACAGGAAAATCCTCTGGACATCCTTAGTTCACATGAGTTTCTCATGTTCAATTTTGAGGACCTTGAAGGTTTTGGAGACCAAGGATAGGATTCATTTTATCTGACAATATAAGTTACCATATAAGGACAGGTGCTGGTAAACCCTTAAGTTATCCTCACTCTACCTCTGACTCAACTTACAAATCCCATAATGAATGTACCAATCATAAGAATGGACATAGGCACAAAAATGGAGATGGGAACCCAAGGTGTATCTAGATCCTTTGTTTCCTAGGTCTCACACACTACTCTAGATTTCACCCAAGGATGTAGGAGAGGATAAGAAAATGAAAAGGATGTATCTCCTACTCCACCACCTTATCTTCCAACTCCTACTCACACTCCATGGCCTTCACTTCCAACTCCTAATCCCACTCTTTGACCTTCTCTAACAAACTTTTACTCCTACTCCTACACCTTCTTTACAAGCTCCTACTCCACCGCATTCAATTCCACTATATTTCTCCAAACTGACTCCCCAAGTGCCACTGAATACGAGAATGATGCCTCCTCTTTAGAAAATACTAGAGTCAATAATGGGCCTTAGGGAAAAAATATTAGCTAGCTTCTTAGAGGATGAAGATAGAGCACAAGAAAAGGAGAAAGATACCACAAAAGAAGAGGGAAAAAAGAATGATGAGGGGAAGGAAGAAGGTGAGGAGAAGGAAGAAGAAGATGAAGAAGAGAAAGAAGAAGAGAAAGGAGATGAAGAAGAAAAATGAGATGAAGAAGTAGAAATAAAAGAGGAGAGGCTAACCCAAGATGAATAAGGCCTTTTTGTAGTATTGCATATTGCCCCTTATGATCCTGTCACTGCCTTTACTAAACCAACTTAGTTTACAAAATAAATTCAGCCCCAGAAGAGGGTATATACAAATAAGAAGAAGATAAAGAATAGGCATACATGTCTTTCCTAGGCCAAGCCTTCCATCAAGCTAAAACCAGTATTCCAGAAAGGAACATATCCTATTTCATTTAGGGCATGAAAGGCCACTGGAAAGCATAGGTAGTAGTTCCCACCACTATAGTCACCCAAGCACAGGTAACCCTAGAAGACTACTTTTTTGAAGAGGTTGATTTGGAGGAGCCTAAAAGGGAAGGAAGTAAAACTCATGCTGCTCTGGTACTCAAACCTGCTTTGGATTTCATGGAGAAGGATGAAGAGAAAATCAAGTCATTAACTGAGAAAAATTAGATTGTAAAGAAATTCATTCACAAGATGGTGGGTCTCATTGACCCAAATTTCCTTGAAGCCTCATAAGAGGTCATCCTTGAGAAGAAAGTTGCTCCAAAATTGCCGAAAGGCATGACTCATTCTTTCATACTATCATGTACTAACTGGAAGAATGATTTTGAACCATTTGGAGAAGGGATTATTAAGGCAATTTTTAGGTCATTCAGAGCTATCCTTGTAGAATCCACTAGATTTATGGATATGATGGAAAGTGAAATGGGATTATAATTCAAACTAACAAGATGGAAGGATGCACTATGGGACCTAAAGATAATTAGGAAGTAACGCTTCAAAATTTTGGTAAAGGTGTATGAAGGTCTAGATTTAGAAAATTTTGGCACATGGAGCAAGAGTATAGTCAAAACGGTTAAGGTCTACAAGAAGTGCTTAAACCATATATTCCAAAGACACGAGGGAGTCATGATGTGGCTAGAATAGATAGAAAATTTCTTCATAGGTATTGAATTGGAATTGTACAAGGATGAAGATCATCAGATTGTATGCTTGACACAAGAGATAATACAATAATTCAAGGGCATCCTAGTAGGGTTTATCCTAAAAGAAGATCTTCATCAACTCTTTTACTTCAAAGAAGGTATGCAGAGAATGGTAGAACATGAGGAAGAAATAAAGTTCTTCACTTCAGAGTTGACCACCTTCAGGAAGAATCAAGAACAATGCCTTAATTAAGTGCAAGAGAAAGAGGTAGACTATGAGGAAGTGCAAGAAATAATTCAAAGGATGTGAGAAGCTCATCCAGAAATACTCCCACGGTGACTACTCACTATTGACTTAGCCAAATTTTGGGATAGAAAATTTTTCGTACTTAGACATTTTGCGAAGGCTATTTTTTTGGACTTTCACCCACTGAAAAGTTTGAAATTTTGGAGGGCCCAAAGTTTTATACTTAGTGAATTTTTCCCATATCAAATTTTGGAGAAGATATCGGGGTCTAAATTTTGGGCCATTCCAACATGAGAGTGTTTTTTGCATGAAAGTAGAGTTTCAGATCAGATTGAACAACAAATTGGATTTTTTTTTTGTATGGAAAAAGGTCTTATATCACTCTTCACTGCATAGGGGGCACCATATGAAGATTCTAAGGGAGAATTTAAAGATCAAAAGGAAGACTTTAGTTTGAAACAGTTGAGCTCTAGTTTCTTTTCCTCTACTTTTTGAGTGAGTTTGACCCTAAATTCATGGGAAAAATAAACATAAATGGATCATGGATCCATAAAAACTATTTAGGATCAGTTTAGAAGTAGTTTTATTTAACAAGCTTTATATTTATCTTTTTTCATCATTTTTAGAGGTATTGAAGCCCTAGTTTTGGGGTTCAAAGTTATTAGATCAAAGCATCGTATATTGTAACAAAAATGGAATATGGTTGAATCTTTTATGCAATAAAGATATACAATTGGTGCTTCATTCACTGTGTGATATTTTCTATTGTCTATGGGAATTTTATGATTGTGTTTTTGCTCGTACATTTCTTTCAAAGAGTAAATTGGGTTTATTGCATTTCTGATCTACAATTGATTAAATAGGAGTTTGTTGTTGTTCATCAATCTTTCTATGACAAATGATTGAGAAAGATAATTGGGTTGGTTCAACGATAAATCTATCTCGGGTCTGTGTGCATACTTATGACTTCACAATTTTAATAGATTTTGAAAATATGGCATCTTGATACATTACTCTCCAAATGATTGCATCTATTGGGTATAGAATTGTGACATGGTCTGATTCATATTTATTGGGTTTCCATCTTTCTATCATTCACTTTTCAAGGGAAGTTCAACAATTGTTTATGTTTGTTAGGATTTTATTTTCAGAAAATTTTCTTAAACTCTTGGTTACCCAAATCTTTTGATCTTCATTGAAAATATGGATAAATAAATAGTCATTGTAGGTTTTAACATAGATTTATATCATTATTAAGTTACATGCATTGGTAAATTGGAAAATACAATAAAAGTACTAAAGATGTTTTGTAGTTTGACGTCTTGAAAATACCAGCAAAGGCTTCGTTGTGAACATTCTCATTTATCTTCAACTAATTTGACCAAGAAGGTTGTACCATGACCATTGAGAACCTTGGGAATAACTTCTTTATTCTTTCAAGAGAGGAAATCAAATCTCAAAATCCTAGCAATTTACTTGTGTAAAAAAAATGCTCAACAGGAGTGGCACTAGAAGGATGACCTCAATAATGAAAAGATGGATAACATCAGATCCTTCTCACTAGAATGGTTTAAGTGAGTTCTTAGTGTTAGAATGAATTTAGAATAACTGAGAGGGGGGGTGAATCAGTTATCCTCAGGTCCAGATGTGCCCATATAAAAATTTTATCCATCGGCAACAATAAACAACAAAAGTGTACAGTTTACTGTACTAATGAAATAAGCTTACAAAAACTTAACAGTAAAACACAACATAAACATTCACACATTTTGAAATCGTGACTTAACGTGGAAACCCAATATGGGAAAAACCACTAGTAACATGCTACCAAAATTTCACTCTTCTCAAGTGATGCCTTATTAGGAGCCAACTCTGTTAAAGGTTACAAAACACACTGTCAAATGTGACCTGCTTAAAGGATTTAATCACCCTGTCAGAAGTGGCCTTGTTAGAGGACTTAGAACATACCAATCTGAATGTCACCTTGTTCAAAGGATTTACACAATGACTATTAGGTCAAACTAGTTAAAGGATTTGAACTGATACAATGGTTAGAAAGTAATCAGTAGGTGTGATCTAATACATAAAACTTACTTTGAAAATCCAGATCCAATTTCAGCTCTAATGCTAATTCACTGAGTGGCCTCCATTTTCATCTCAAAATTAAGATCTTCTTCAAAATCCATCAAGCAATCTCTCTGCTTCTCTGTTCAGCCTTCTCTGCTAGGTTTTACCAATCAATCAATTAACCATGCAATAATCTTGCATATAAATTCTCCTTACCCTCTGATACAATAACAATAACCAGAGTAGGTTATATTATACCTCTTCATCTAGGTCAAATAGATATTTTTATACTTAATCAAGATCATAGATATTAGGTTAGGTCAGATCCAACAGATCTTTCCATCATTACATTTAATTTACTTCTCCAATACAGTCATTAATTAAACATTGAATCCATGTGCTAATAATGGTTTCCCATGCATTAAATGAGTGTGGACCAATCTTAATTAGCAATGCATATCTAAATAAAATCAACTATGTTGGCCATAGATCTCAAATCTCATCAATTAATAAAATATTGTTGCTTGGGTTTCTCTATCTCCCTCGACATTTCACTTGCGCTCGGCATCATATTTTATTTCCTCGGCATCACCTTTCTCTTTTCTTGGCATCAAATTTTCTTTTCTCAGCATCGACTTTTCTTTTCTTGATATCGACCTTCTAGTGAACTGTCAGTGAAAGATAAACAACATATCACTTTTCCAAAGTGCCAAATGATCAAGTACCCTAGTGTATACTCATAACTCAACCATTTCCTTGCTCTTGTTGTTATCCTTTTCTTCAAATATTCATCAATCAATAGATATGGTACTCAAACATACAACAATAGTCTCACCAGTTAAGGTTTGACATCAATGACAAAATAAAAATTGTCTACATTGTAGCAATCTTTCCAACAATATCCCTCTTTGGCATTTATGGCAACAGTAAAATGTAAAACAATAATTTCCAACCAAAGTTACCAAACAATCCAAAAAGTGTGTGTTCTTGATATGAACAAATATTAATTAATGTCTTTAGCTTAATTCTGATTCTCATGAGTAAAATATTACTCCCTCTATGTCTGTAATCACACTAATATGTTTCTGTTTCTGTTCAACTCCCTCTTTCAGTTATTTTTATCAATCACTTGTTTTAGCAATCTTCTCCCTCTTTGAAAACAATGCCAAAGATGTTGACATCTTCATTATGCAAATTAATCATGTTCTAATCTTTGTATCATGTTGTTCCTATCATCTTTGTTTATGACTGATCTTCTTTTCTGTTCTTGTCTTCCACTTCACAGTTTTTAGGCATCATCATAAAAATGTGACTCATTGTGCATCAATGTGTCAAGTGTTATGATTAAAACATTTGATGCAACAGTGTCATTCAGAACTATTTAGCCTCTGCTAGGGGAATCACCCCCAATTTACCTCTTAGATACTCATGAGCATCCTTGGGAAATGCTTTTCTAAATATGTCTACCAACTGTTCCTTAGTGTTCACATATTCCATTCTCACTTCCTTCTTCTGAACTAGCTCCCTCAAGTAATGATACTTGATAGCTATATGTTTTGTCTTAGAGTGCATTAAAGTATTTTTAGAAATATTAATGGAACTCATGTTATTACAATATATGAAAAATTGTTATGTGATCTCCTCCTTCATTCATTTCACTAGTATCTTCAACCACACAATGTTTGAACAATTAACTTTTGTTGCCACATACTCGGCTTCAACTATAGATTTTGAGGTTAAATTTTGTTTCTTGCTTGTCCAGGAAATTAATCTTTTCCCCAAAAGAAATGCTCCTCCTATGGTGCTTTTTCTATCATCCACATTTCCAGCCCAGTCAGAATCAGTATGGACTCTGAGTTCAAAATTTTCATTCCTTTTGTAAAATAGACCATAATCTTCTATAGCTTTCAAATATCTCAAAATTATTTTCACTGCCATTATATGTGTCTCTTTTGGATTAGCAAAAAATCTAGCAACAATTCCAACTGCTAATGCAATATTAGGTCTACTGTGTACAACATATTATAGCTTACCAATCATTGATCTGTACAGTGTTTGATTTACCTCTTTTGTATCATCATTCTTTGTCAACTTCTATCTAGTAGCCATGGGTGTACTCACTGGTTTTGAATCTTCCATACCAAAATTTTTCAGTATCTCCTTGACATATTTTTATTGAGTAATATAGATATCGTTCTTCATTTGATGTATTTGTAAACCAACAAAGAATTTTATCTCACCAAACATAGACATTTCAAATTTAGTTTGCATCTCTTTTGAAAATGCTTTACATATCATATCTTGACCACTAAATATGATGTCATCAAAAAAAATTTCAGCCAATAAAATTACTTTACCTTGCTCTGTTTGCAAATATAGATTGTTGTTGTCATTTGTTCTTGCAAATCCAATCTTCATCAAATAATTGTACAATCTTTCATACCATGCTCTAGGTGCTTATTTCACTCCATATAAAGCCTTGTGCAATTTGTAAACCATGTTCCTCTTTCTTGGGTCAAGAAATCCATCAGCTTGTTCAATATATATTTCCTCTTCTAATATCCCATTTAGAAATGCTGACTTCACATCCATTTGATAGACTTTAAATCCTTTTTAGGCTGCATATTCAAGTAGATTTCTTACACCCTCCAATCTTGCAACTGGGGTCAATGTCTCTCCATAGTAAATTCCTTCCTCTTGTGCATAACCTTTGCATAATAGTCTTTCTTTATTCCTTGTTACCTCTCCATGTTCATTCAAATTGTTTCTGAATACCCACTTACTACCAATTACATTTTTGTTGTTAGACCTCGGTACTAGTGTCCATGTCTTCCTCTTTTCAATTTGGTCTATCTCTTCATTCATGGTTTGAATCTAGTTTTCATTGTCCAAACCATCTTTTACTGTATTAGGCTCAAAGCGACATTGAAAACATGTGTCTTCTCCTAATTTTCCTCTTGTCATAACTATAGAATCCTTTGCTCCTATGATTTGATCAGGTTTATGGTGCCTTCTCACATATTTTACCAAAGTAGGCTCTTTCTCAACTTCAGTCTGATCATTCATGTTCAATTTAGGGTGAAACTGTGACTTGGCATCTCCATCAGATAGCTCGGCAGTCACCTCTTGTTTCCTAACAATTTCATTCTGTGTCTTGGTAGGTGTGGATTGTTGCTCAACAACTTCATTTTCAATTTCGTTAGAATCCTCCTCATCAGGATAAGTGAATTATCTATAACTCTCAGGCTCAATCATTCTTTCAGCTTCATTTCTCTCTTCATATTCATCAATTATAACATTTGCACTTTCCACAATTTTGTTAGTGTTATAATTCAAGCATTTGTATGCCTTACTCTTAGTAGAATATCCAAGAAATATGCCTTCTTCTCCTTTAGCATAAAGTTTACCATTTCTGTTATTCTTTAGTATAAAAAATCTACTCCCAAAGACTTTAAAATAACTTATAGTAGGTGCATACCCATACCATAGCTCCTAAGGTGTAGTATTTGTACCTTTATTGACTTGTACTTTGTTCAAGGTATAAACTATTGTACTTAAAAATTCTCTCCAATATTTTTGTGCAACATTTTTCTCCATCATTAATTTTCTGGCACAATCCATGATAGATCAATTTATTCTTTCAGGTATACAGTTCTACGGTGGTGTCCTAGGTGCAAACATCTATCTTTTTATCACTCGATCATTGTAGAACCTGTTAAACTCATTAGAAATGAACTCACCTCCTCTGTCAAATCTCAGAGATTTTAGACTCTTACTTGTTTCCTTTTCAACTTTTACCAAGTACCACTTAAATAACTGGAATGCATTAGATTTTTCTTTAAGAAACATAACAATCATCATCCTAGAGTATTCATATACAAATAGAATAAAATATTTGTCTCCATAGTAACTTTTCTCACCCATAGGTCCACAAAGGTCAGTATGAACCAATTCTAAAATATTCTCAAAAGTATGAGTTTTTCTCTTAAAGCTAGATTTAGTTATTTTTCCCAAATGACATTGCTTACACATTGCATTCTCAGGTTTCTTTAACTTTGGCAGCACTCTAACCTTTTTGAATTTACTTATGCTTACCAAGTTATCAAAGTTAACATGACATAGCCTCTTATGCCATAACCAAAAATCATTATATTGTGCAAACACACATGTCTCTTTAGCTAAATCTAGATAGAAAAAATTACCTTTTGTTTGCTCACCACCTCCAACTAATTCTCAATTGGCATCCTAAATCTTTGTTTTCCTGTGATGGAATTCAACTCTGTAACCAGAAGTGTTTATCTGTGAAACACTCAACAAGTTATACTTAAGATCATAAACCCAATACACATTATGACATCTAATCTTGTCAGTCAATTGAAGTGATCCTTTCCCTTTAACTCTACAAGGTGTATCATTACAAAACTCAACATATCCACCCTTACATTGATCTAAGGTTTCAAATTTGTCCTTATCACCAGTCATGTGATGTGAACAACCATTGTCAATAATCCAACAATCACCTTTACTCATATAAGAAATTAGTGAAGGTTTCTCATCATCATCAGAATCATCTTTCAATGCAACATACACAACTTCTATATCATTTCTATCTTTGTAATTTTTGTCTCTTCTTTCATCTTTCTCATTCTTATCAGGACATCTAGCAGCAATATGACCAACTTTGTTACAAGAAAAACAAATAATAGGAAGTTTACCTCTGAATTTTCCTTTTCCTCTAGCTAGTCTCCTTTCCATAAGTGCCTCAAGCTCTTCTAGATCATTATCTGAAGTGTCACTGTCACTGCTCACACATTTCTTTCCTTTCCTTGATTTTTTGATGACCATCTGGGACTTGAATGTAGATTCAACATCTTTTGGAGTATAGTTATCAAAATTTGACATCTCAAATGCAGTAAGTCTGCCTACAAAGATTTCCAGAGTCAAATTGTTGTTAGGATTACATCTCAGTTCTTGAATTGTGGATACTATAATATCATAAATAGGAAGAAGTGTTCTTAATACCTTTCTCATGATAATGTCATCATCAATGGTTCCATTATCTCCTCTAATAGAATTTACAACTTTCTTTATCCTATCATAATATTGCACTAGATTTTCTCCTTCTTACATTTTTAAATCATGAAAATTGCCTCTCAAGCTTTTATATTTGGCTCTTAGTACATTTTTATCACCTCCATAGATGGTTTGAAGAGTATCCCACATCTTCTTTGCACTTGTATAGTCCTTGATGTTGTCAAATTCATGATAGTTTAGAGATGATGCAAGTTCCAACATTGCTTGATTATGTTCATGCTTTTCTCTTAATTGTGCAACATTAAGAACTCTAGTAGGGGCTACCTATTCTATTTCAATATGTCATTTAGAAAAATCACCAATACCATCCAAGTGAAGTTTCATCAAACTTTTCCATGTAGGAAATCTTTCCATGTTAATCTTCGGTCCATCCCTTTTATACATTTTGATCTTTATCTCCAACTACCTTCAAACTTTTTCAGGAGAACAAGGCTCTGATAAAAATTATTAGAATGAATTTAGAATAACTGAGAGGGGGGGGGGGTGAATCAGTTATCCTAAGGTCTAGATGTGCCCATATAAAAATTTATACCACTTCAACAACTTAGATCTGCTCAGCAGCAATAAACAACAAAACTGTGCAGTTTACTGTACTAATGAAATAAGCTTACAAAAACTTAACAGTAAAACACAATATAAAAATTCACACATTTTGACACCATGATTTAATGTGGAAACCCAACATGGGAGAACAACCAGTAACATGCTACCAAAATTTCACTCTTCTCAAGTGATGCCCTATTAGGAACCAACCCTGTTAAAGGTTACAAAACACACTTTCAAATGTGACCAGGTTAAAGGATTTAATCACCCTGTCAGGAGTGGCCGTGTTAGAGGACTTAGAACATTGCAATCTAAATGTCACCTTGTTCAAAGGACTTACACAATGATTGTTAGGTCAACCTAGTTAAAGTATTTGAACTTAAATACAATGGTTAGAAATTAATCAGCAGGTGTGATATGATACATACAACTTAATTTGCAAATCCAGATCCAATTTCAGCTCTAATGCTAATTCACTGAGTGGCCTCCATTTTCATCTCAAACTTCAGATCTACTTGGAAATCCATCAACCAATCTCTCCACTTCTCTATTCAGCCTTCTCTACTATGTTTTTCCAATCAATCAATTAACTATGCAATACTCTTGAATACAACTTCTCCTTACCCTCTGATACAATAACAATAACCACAGTAGGTTATATTATACCTCTTCATCTAGGTCAGATAGATCTTTTGCCACTTAATCAAGATCGTAGATCCTAGGTTAGGTTAGATCAAATAGATCTTCCCATCATTGCATTTAATTTACTTCTCTAATACAGTCATTAATTAAACATTGAATCCATCCACTAATAATGGTTTCCCATGCATTAAATGAGTGTGGACCAATCTTAATTAACAATGCATATCCCAATAAAATCAACTATGTCGGCCATAGATCCCAAATCTCATTAATTAATAAAATACCACTTCACAACTTTCTCTATCTCCCTCATCATTTCACTGGCACTCAGCATCATCTTTTCTTTTCTCTGAATCACCTTTCTCTTTTCTCAACATCGACTTTTCTTTGCTTGACATCAACTTTTCTTTGCTCGGCATAGACCTTCTAGTGAACTGTCAGTGAAAGATAAACAACATATCACTTTTTCAAAGTGCCAAATGATCAAGTACCTAGGTGTATACTCATAAGCCAACCATTTACTTGGTCTTCTTGTTATCCTTTTCTTCAAATCTTCATCAATCAATAGATATGGTACTCAAACATACAACAATAGTCTCACAAGTTAAGGTTTGAAATCAATGACAAAATAACAATTGTCTACATTTTAGCAATCTTTCCAACACTTAGGTCATCTCCAAAGAGGGGTGAGTTCCATGAGCTTACCCACCATTAGAGTGCTCTCAGTGAAAAAGGGAGATCCAAATCTTCTCATCATCCTACCAAAACCTCAGAACCCTTTGAACAACAATCCCACATTCCTGTCCCATTAAGCATGACACAAATACCTCAAAATCAGAATGTGCAAACTTAGAATTTGTAACAAATTCACCCCATGGATTTCTTTTTTAATGCACAAAGTTTTCCATTAAATCTAGTAGATCAAGTCCAGGAATTTCCCAAAAACACAAATAAGTTTTGCGCACATTTTATATATGGAGAATCAAGGAGAGCATAAGATCACATCCATGCCATTAAATAAATTTTCAATCGTAAGGATTTTTCACACTAAGATGTTATCTTCCATTTGTTCCCATACACCCTTGGTGAGTTTTCATACAAATAGTAGCTAAGATTTCCACGCGGTTCTATCTCTATATGGGCAAAGTTTGAAACAAAATTCCTACACTAGTTTAAGTTGTATGTGGATCATGCCACAACCAATCACTAGTTCATAATTGAAGGAAGGATTTTTGTGAGCCAATGGCTATGTTCAACCATCACTTCCATAAGATGCATCATAAATTAGAAGCATCTTACATCATAACTTAAGTAGCAGTCATACAAGTTTATTTGAAAGCTATAGATCTACTAACTTCAATTTTTTTAAGACTAATCCCTCGAAAGGACAGAGACACTATGGAGAAGGTTTATAATGAAGTAGTAAATTTCACTCAACAAATGGATTCCCAAGGAGGAGGGAACTTTGGTACGTTACCCACTTTGGGAAACCTTTTTTCTCTGCATTAGTTCTTCATGATAAACTAAATTTTAATTAGCCATACACCCCTATTGAACGTGATCTCGACACAACTAGTTGTTGCCCCTCCACCAACCATAATCTATCAAGGCTATGAAGCTCACAAAATAGCTTTCTTTGAAAATAATTGTGCCTTCCGCAGAGCCTAACAAGCACCTGGCATCTGAATTAAATGTTTTAAAGAAAACTCCATCTCAATTGACCATTAAGCTCACTCAAATGAAGTTTAACTCATCCAAAAACCAAATCTCTTATGAAAGGACACCTACAACTCTCAATGCCTATCCTCAGAATTGAAATCAGAAATTCAATACCTATAATAAGAACAATAGATCACAAGATAAACAGTTTGTGAAAAAGAGACCCAATAGACACTGGAACACCTGACCCAACAATTACAACATTCTTACTAATAATGCCAATGCTTATGATGCTGCTATTTTGAATTTTGTTGGAGCTCCAACCCAACACCAAGACAATGATGGGTGTGGAGGAAATATAAACCACAAACACCCACGAAGTTTTGAGGAGCCCCATGTTCAGTTTAATGTAATGGTATTTGATTCCTTTGAACCTAGAAGTGGGGAAAGTTATGATGTCTATAATGAGGAAGAATAATTTATATTCCAATTCTAAAGGGAGAAAGAACTTGAATATTCTAAAGTTCATGCATTTAAAAATAATCATCCAGGTTTGTACAACTTAAGGAGCTAAAAAGAACCTCTAACTAATGGTATACCTTTAGGAAAACAACTAACTCCACCATATCCCTGAGCTAGCAACAATTTTGTGCTTCCTAATGGTCTGAATTCTCCTACATAATCTCCTTTAAACATGTTTACCAGTTACATAAATCCAACTTGGTCAGCTGACAAATACAGTGCATTTGAGGAAGTAAAGAAAACAAAGGCGAACATCTCTATGTTTGATATGCTTCAAGGATTTATCTCCTAGAGAGAAGCACTCCTAAATTCCTTGGACCACTCCAAACAAGGTGCAATAGCTAGCAAGACAAAGACCCCCACATCTAATATCAACACTTCAAAAGATTTCCTTGCAATGTTCAAAGGAAAGATAGAAGTGCTGCCATTCCTACTTAGTTAAGGAATGTTTGGAAAAACTTACACAACTCCTTGATTGATTCATGAGCTTCATGTAACATCATGCCCTTGTCAATTTTCCAAAATCTAGGGATGGTCCCGCACACAAAAACCAGGTTGTAATCCAACTAGACAAGAAAGAGGTCAAAGTGATCGGTGTACTTAAAGATGAGCACATTCAATTGGATGTGGACCCAAGAATATAAGAATACATCAACATACGAATAGTGGATATTCAAAAGACCTAAGGTATGATGATAATTTGAGAATGGACCAAATTTTTGAGGGGATGTTTCTCCACTAACTTCACCCAACAAATGGCTTCTATGGAAAGGATTGAAAAACCAAATCAAGATCAACATCGAGCCAAAATTGAAAAGGATAATCATAGATTACAATACCCTGAAAGAATTCCTATTCATACAAACTAAATTAGGCACTTACCGGATGGATGACATCCTCATGTTTTAGATCAAAGAGTATGAAGAAAAAGATCCCACTCCCATCCAAGGTCTTCAATATTTCAACCCCAACAAAGATATCTTCAAAAGTTTCATCAGCAACATGACGACAAGCCTACAAAACCTAGGATGAGACACAGACCCCAACATCCTCCTATTAATAGGATATTTCCAATTACACCAAGTGAGCCATTTGGAATTCACATATCCAGGGTTTCAAGATGCGCTAATATGAATACTAACCCAAATTGCCTTACCAGCCAAAATTTTAGAAGCTCTTGGAAAAGAAGACAAGAACCCCAAAATAGAAAACATATTTGACTTCACTCCAAGGGAAGACAACCCCAATAGTCAGGAAATCCTAACCAGAAGTGAATATGGTGGGTCAGATTCAGATAGAAAGATCCCTACACTTGATATGTTCAGTGATTGGAGTACTTTAGATGACGGTGCTTGTGCACCCTATAGCAGGCCACAGGAAAACCAAGAGAGTGAAAGTGCAAAATCTCTAGATCTTGAGAGCACTCAATGGATAGGAAAAGAATAATTGGCCTTCTCAGATAGTGAGGGAGGAAATGAGTGAAGGTCTGAAAAAACAAAGTTTTCAGGAAATTTCCAACTTAATTCAAACCTCACAAAACAATTTCAAATATAGAAACTTCATTTTGATAGGTCCAAATATAACCAAGGAGTCAGTGCATGGATTGAACTGATAAATCCAAGAGGTAAGTCTTTCTATGCTACTTATCATTTATAGTTTTTGTGCACTAACAATGTTGTACAATATGAGGCGTTAGTTCATAACCTCCTCATGGCTCATGAAAATGGAATAAAAGTGCTTACAATGGAAGGTGACTCACAACTAATTGTCAAATAAATCCACACTCAATATTATTGCAATGATAAGAGACTCTCGTCTTACTAAAATAGTGCATGGAACTTGATCAAAGACTTTGAATCATTCAATATCAAGTCTATCCTAAGGAGAAATAATGTCATTTCTAACATAGTATTTGTGTCCATTAGCTCATTACACCCACTGGAAAGGTAAAAAGTAAAGAAGTTGTCGGTGGAACTCATTGCCGCTCTAGCCATCCTGGACAATATTACAAAATTCTAGGTCTTTTAAGATGACCAACACATCCTTGAGTTCATCATGTGCATAGGTGTGTTAAAAAATAAGATTATAGATGAAGGGAACAAAGAATTCAATGAAGAAGCAAACCCGGAAGCACCCGATGATTAGGGTCCATCATAAACTTTAGGACCAATTCCATACCTAAATAGATGGTAGAAGTAGAAAGAATTTATGATAGTGATGGGACCACTACAAGAAGATGGTCAGCTGTACCACCCAATGGTAAAGAATATGAAACATTCAACCTCAACACTAAAGATGAGCTGAGAGAGGTCTACATCAGGAAAGTAGGTACCAAAGAAGAGAAGGAGATAATGGTCCAACTCCTCTCTTAGTATCGAGATGTCATAGATTGGAGCTATGAAGAATTGAAGACATATGAAACATTGGTCATAGAACACAACATCCCACAAAACCTATACTCCAAACCTTTCTGACAATGTAAAAGAACTGTGAACCCCACCATGGAGCCTCTAATACAAAAGGAAGTCCATAAATTTCTAGATGAAAATATCATCTTCCCAATTTGACACTCCACGTGCATCAAAAACTTGGTACCAGCAAGGAAGAAAACTGGTGAGATCAGATTATGCATGGATTTCTTGAACCTTAACAAGGCCTCCCAGAAGGACAACTACCAACTCTTGTCCCTTGATGAAGTGATACAAGTAGTAAATGGGTCCAAAATGATGTTGTTCTTCGAAGGTTACTCTGGCTACAATCAAGTAATGGTACAAGAAGAGGACTAGATGAAAATGAGATTCACCACCAAATAGGGGACATTCATGTATCAATGGATGGCTTTCAATTTCATTAACACTAGGGCCACTTTCCATAAAGAAATGGACATAGATTTCAAGGGGCTAGTTAGAAAGTGCATCATCATCTATATGGATGACCTCACCATTTTTTCCAATCAGGGAATCGATCACATTAATGACCTAAGGAGAGTCCTTTAAAGGTGTAGGAAGTATGATATTTCTCTCAATTCTAATAAATACATGTTTGGAGTCACAAAAGGAAAGATGCTAGGACACATAATCTCAGAAGTAGGGATAGTAATAGGCCTTGAACGGGTACGAG
Source organism: Thuja plicata (assembly GCA_018584345.1). Classification (NCBI taxonomy): domain Eukaryota; kingdom Viridiplantae; phylum Streptophyta; class Pinopsida; order Cupressales; family Cupressaceae; genus Thuja; species Thuja plicata. Next base: position 2,801,926 of record MU224866.1, on the reverse strand, counting down.
CCATTCTCAAGCTGAAGCCACCTCATAGAGAGGAATTATTTGAATTTTTGTTGTCAAGCCTTGGTACTAGTGTCCATTTTTTTTTCTTTTCCATCTCATCTATCTCTTCATTCATGGCTTGAATCCAGTCTTCATTGTTTAAAGCATCATATTCATCAATTATAACATTTTTAGTTTCTATAATTTTGTTAGTATTATAATTCAAGCATTTGTATGCCTTACTCTTAGTAGAATATCCAAGAAATATGCCTTCTTCTCCTTTAGCATCAAGTTTACCATTTCTGTTATCCTTTAGTATAAAACATCTATTCCCAAAGACTTTAAACTAACTTATAGTAGGTGCATATCCATACCATAGCTCATAAGGTGTAGTATTTATACCTTTCTTGACTTGTACTCTATTCAAGGTATAAACAACTATACTTATAGCTTCTCTCCAATATTTATGTGCAACATTTTTCTCCATCATTAATGTTCAGGCACAATCTATGATAGATCAATTTATTCTTTCAGGTATACCATTCTGCGGTGGTGTCGTAAGTGCGCACATCTATCTTTTTATCCCTCGTTCATTGCAGAACTTGTTAAACTCATTAGAAATGAACTCAACTCCTCTGTTAGATCTCATACATTTTAGACTCTTACTTGTTTCCTTTTCAACTTTTGCAAAGTACCACTTAAATAACTGGAATGAATCAGATTTTTCTTTAAGAAACATAATAGTCATCATCCTAGAGTAGTCATCTACAAATAGAAAAAAATATTTTTTTCCACAGTAACTCTTATCACCAATAGGTTGACAAATTTCAGTATGAACCAATTCCAAAATATTCTCAAAAGTATGAGTTTTTCTCTTAAAGCTAGATTTAGTCATTTTGACCAATTGACATTGCTTACACATTGCATTCTTGAGTTTCTTTAACTTTGGCAACCCTCTATACTTTTTCAATTTACTTATGCTTACCAAGTTATCAAATTTAAAATGACATAGCCTCTTATCCCATCACCAAACATCATTATATTGTGCAAACAAGCATGTCTCTTCAGCTAAATCCAGATAGAACAAATTACCTTTTGTTTGTTGACCACCTCCAACTAATTCTCCATTGGCATCATAGATCTTTGCTTTCTTGTGATGGAATTAAACTCTGTAACCAGAAGTGTTCAGCTGTGAAACACTCAACAAGTTATACTTAAGATCATCAACCCAATACACATTATCACATGTAATCTTGTCAGTCAATTGAATTGATCCTTTCCCTTTAACTCTTCAAGGTATATCATTACCAAACTTAACATATCCACCCTTACATTGATCTAAGGTTTCAAATTTGTCCTTATCACCAGTCATGTGGTGTGAACAACCACTGTAAATAATCCAAGTATCACCTTTACTCATATAAGAAATTAGAGAAATTTTCTCAACATCATCTGAATCATCTTTCATTGCAACATACACAACTTCTATATCATTTTCATGAGATTTATCAGATTCACTATCAAAGCTTCTTCAGCTATATAAAAATATTACTTACCTTTGTCTTGATAGTCCTTGTACTTTTTGTAGTCTCCATCATCCTCTTTGTCTTTGTACTTTCTATCTCTTCTTTCATCTTTCTCATTCTTATCAGGACATCTAGCAACAATATGACCAACTTTATTACAAGAAAAACAAATAATAGGAAGTTTACCTTTGAATTTTCCTTTTCCTCTAGCTAGTCTCCTCGCCATAAGTGCCTCAAGCTCATCTAGATCATTATTTGAAATTTCCCTGTCATTGCTCACACATTTCTTTCCTTTACTTGATTTACTGATGACCATCTTGGACTTGAATGCACATTCACCAGCTTATGGAGTATAGTTATCAAAATTTGACATCTCAAATGTAGTAAGTCTACCTACAGAGCTTTCTAGAGTCAAATTGATGTTAGGAGTACATCTCAGTTCTTGAATTCTAGATAATATAATAGCATAAATAGAAAGAAGTGTTCTTAGTACCTTTCTCGTGATAGTGTCATCATCAATGGCTCCCTTATCTCCTCTAATAGCATTTACAACTTCCTTTATCCTATCATAATATTGCATTATATTTTCTCCTTCTTGCATTTTTAAATCATCAAACTTACCTCTCAAGATTTTAGATTTGTCTCTTAGTACATTTGTATCACCTCCATAGATGGTTTTAAGAGCATCCCATATCTTGTTTGCACTTATATAGTCCTTGATGTCCTCAAATTCAAGATAGTTCAGAGATGATGCAAGTTCTAGCATTGCTTGATTATGTTCATGCTTTTCTCTTAATTGTGCAGCATTCATAACTCTAGTAGGGCCTACATATTCTATTTCCATATGTCATTTAGAAGAATCACCAATACTAGGCAAGTGAATTTTCATCAAAAGTTTTCATGCAAGAAAGTTTTCCTTGTTAATCTTTGGTCCATCCCTTTTATACATCTTGATCTTTATCTCCAAGTACCTTCAAACTTTTTCAAGAGAACAAGGCTCTGATACCAATTATTAGAATGAATTTAGAATAAATGAGGGGGAGTGGGTGAATTAGTTATCCTCAGGTCCAGATGTGCCCATATAAAACTTTATACCACTTCAACAACTCAGATCTGCTCAACAACAATACACAACAAAGGTGTACAGTTTACTATACTAATGAAATAAGCTTACATAAACTTAACAGTAAAACACAACATAAACATTTACACATTTTGACACCATGATTTAACGTGGAAACCCAATATGGGAAAAACCATCTGTAAAATGCTACCAAAATTTCACTCTTCTCAAGTGATGCCCTGTTAGGAACCAACCTTGTTAAAGGTTACAAAACACACTGTCAAATGTGACTTGGTTAAAGGATTTAATCACCTTGTTAGGAGTGGCCTTGTTAGAGGACTTAGAATATTCTAATCTGAATGTCACCTTGTTCAAAGGATTTATACAATAACTGTTAGGTCAACCTTGTTAAAGGATTTGAACTTATACAGTGGTTAGAAAGTAATCAGTAGGTATGATATGATACATACAACTTACTTTACAAATCCAGATCCAATTTTAGCTCTAATGCTAATTCACTAAGTGACCTCCATTTTCATCTCAAACTTTAGATCTTCTTGGAAATCCATCAACCAATCTCTCCACTTCTCTATTGAGCCTTCTCTGCTAGTTTTTTCCAATTAGTCAATTAACTATGCAATACTCTTGCATACAACTTTCCTTACTCTCTGATAAAATAAAAATAACCATAGTAGGTTATATTATACCTCTTCATCTAGGTCAGATAGATCTTTTTTCGCTTAATCAAGATCATAGATCCTAGGTTAGGTCAGAGCTAACTGATCTTTCCATCATTACATTTAATTTACTTCTCTAATACAGTCATGAATTAAATATTGAATCCATGCACTAATAATAGTTTCCCATGCATTAAATGAGTGTGGACCAATCTTAATTAACAATGCATATCCCAATAAAATCAACTATGTCAGCCATAGACCTCAAATCTCATCAATTAATAAAATTATGCTAGTCATCTTTCTCTATCTCCATCGTCATTTCACTGGCTCTCGACATCATCATTTCTTTTCTCGGCATCACCTCTTGCTTTGCTTGGCATCGAATTTTATTTGCTCAGCATCGACTTTGGTTTTCTCGGCATCATCCTTCCAGTGAACTATCAATGAAAGATAAACAACATATCACTTTGCCAAAGTGCCAAATGTTCAAGTACCCAGGTGTATACTCATAACTCAACCATTTCCTCAGTCTTCTTGTTATCCTTTTCTTCAAATATTCTTCAATCAATAGATATGGTACTCAAAAAAACAACAATAGTCTCACCAGTTAGGTTTGAAATCAATGACAAAATAACAATTGTCTACATTGTAGCAATCTTTCCAACACTTAGGTCATCTCCAAAGAGGGGTGAGTTCCATGAACTTACCCACCATCAGAGTGCTCTTAGTGACAAAAGGAGATCCAAATCCACTCATAATCCTACCAAAACCTCAAAACCCTTTGAACAACAATCCCACATTCCTGTCCCGTTAATCATGACACAAATACCTCAAAATCAAAATTTGCAAAATTAGAATTTGTAACAAATTTGCGCCATGGATTTCTTTGCTAATGCACAAAGTTCTCCATTGAATCTGGTAGATCAACTCCATGAATTTCGCAAAAACACAAATAAGTTTTTCACACATTTTGTATATGGAGGATCAAGGAGAGCATAAGATCACATCCATGCCATCAAATAAATTTGTAGTTGTTAGGAGTTTGCACACCATGATGTCATATTCCATTTGTTCTTATACACCCTTGGTGAGTTTGCATACAACTGGTAGCTAAGCTTTCCACATGGTTCTAGCTCTATATGGGCAAAGTTTGAAACAAAATTCCTAAACTAGTTTAAGTTGTATGTGTATCATGCCACAACACATCACTAGTTCATAAAAGAAAGGAAGGATTCTTGTGAGCCAATGGCTATGTTCAACCATTTCTTCCAAAAGATGCATCATAAATTGGAATCATCTTACATCATACCTGAAGTAGCAGTCATGCAAGTTTATTTGAAAGTTGTAGATCTACTAGTTTCATTTTTTTTAAAGAATAATCCCTCCCACGGATAGAGATACTATGGAGAAGGTGTACAATGAAGCAATAAATTTCACTCAACAAATGGATTCCCAAGGAGGAGGGAACTTTGGCACCTTACCCACTTTGAGAAACCTTGTTTCTCTGCATTAGGTCTTCGCGATAAACCAAATTTTAATCAGCCATACACCCCTATTGAACGCAATCCCAACACAACCAATTTTTACCCCTCCACTAGCCATCATCTATCAAGGCTATGATGCTCACAAAATAGCTTTCTTTGAACAAAGAATTGTGCCTTTCCCAGAGCTTGACAAGCACTTGGCATTTGAATTAAATGTTGTAAACTAAACTCCATCTCAATTGAACAATAAGCTCACTCAAATGAAGTTTAACCCATCCAAAAAACAAATCTATTAAGAAAGGACACCTGCAACTCTCAATTCCTATCCTCAGAATTGAAATAAAAAATTCAATACCTATAATAAGAACAACAGTTCGCAGGATAAACAGTTTGGGAAAAAGAGAACCAATAGGCCCTTGAACACCCGACCCAACAATTACAACATTCCTACTAATAATTCCAATGATTATGATGCCACTATTTTGAACTTTGTTGGAGCTCCAACCCAACACCAAGACAATGATGGGTGTGGAGGCAATATAAACCACCAACACCCACAAAGTTTTAAGGAGCCCCATGTTTAGTTTAATGCAATGGTTTTTGATTCCTATGAACCTAGAAGTGGGGAAAGTTATGATGTGTATAATGAGGAAGAAGAATTTTTATTCCCATTCTAGAGGGAGAAAGTACCTGAATATTCTAAAGTTCATGCATTTAAAAATAATCATCCAAATTTGTACAACTTAAGGAGCTAAAAAGAACCTCTAACTAATGGTATACCTCTAGGAAAAAAATCAACTCCACCATATCCCTGAGATAGAAACAATTTTGTGCCTCATAAAGGTCTGAATTCTCCTACATAATCTTCATTAAACATGTTTACCAGTTACATAAATCCAACTTGGTCAACTAACAAATACAATGCGTTCGAGGAACTAAAGAAAACAAAGGCAAACATCTCTATGTTTGATATGCTTCAAGGATGTCTCTCCTAGAGAGAAGTACTCAAAAATCTCTTTAACACTCTAGACAAGGGGTAATAGCCAACAATACAAAGACCCCCACATCTAATATCAACACTTCAAAATAATTCCCTACAATGTTCAAAGACAAGATAGTAGTGCCACCATCCCTACTTAGTTAATGAATGTTTGGAAAAACTTACACAACTCCTTGATTGATTCATGAGCTTAATGTAATGTCATGCCCTTGTCTATTTTCAAAAATATAGGGATGGTCCCCCTGACAAAAATTGGGTGGTAATCTGAATAGACAAGAAAGAGGTCAAAGTGATCGGTGTACTTAAAGATGAGTACATTCAATTGGATGTGGACCCAAGAATACAAGAATACATCAACATACACATAGTGGATATTCCCAAGACCTATGGGATGACTCTGATTCAAGAATGGACCTAATGTTTGAGGTGATGGTTCTCCACTAACTTCACCCAACGATGGCTTCTGTGGAAGGGATTGAAAAACCAAATCAAGAACAACATCGAGCCAAAATTGAAAAGGATAATCATAGATTAGAATACCCCAAAATAATTCCTATTCATACAAAATGAATTAAGCACCTACTAGATGGATGACATCCTCATGTTTCAAATCAAAGAGTATGAAGAACAAGATCCCACTCCCATCCAAGGTCTTCAAGATAGCAGCCCCAACAAAGATATCTTCAAAAGTTTCATCAGCAACATGACAACAAGCCTACAAAATATAGGACGAGACATAGATCCCAACATCCTCCTATTAATATGATATTTCCATTTACACCAAGTGAGTCATTTGGAATTCACATATCCAAGTTTTCAAGATGCGCTAACGCAAGTGCTAACCCAAATTGCCTTACTAGCCAAAATTTTAGGTCTCGGAAAAGAAGACAAGAAACCCAAAAGGGAAAACATATTTGACCTCACTCCAAGGGAAGACAACCCCACTAGTCAGGAAATCCTAACCAGAAGTGAATATGGTGGATCAGATTTAGATAGAAAGATCCCTACACTTGATATGTTCAGTGATTAGAGTACTTCAGATGATGGTGCTTGTGCACCCTATAGGAGGCCGCAGGAAAACCAAGAGAGTGAAAGTGAAAAATCTCTAGATCCTGAGGGCACTCAATGGATAGGAAACAAAAATTGGCCTCTGCAGATAGTGAGGTAGGAAAGGAATGAATGCCCAAAAAAAAATGTTTTTAGGAAATTTCCAAATTAATTCAAACCTCACAAAACAATTCCAAATATAGAAACTTCATTTTGACAGGTCAAAATGTAAACACGGAGTCAGTGCATGGATTGAACTAATAAATCCAAGAGGTAAGTCTTTCTATGCTACTTATTAGTTACAGTTTATGTTCACTAACAATGTTGTAGAGTATGAGGCATTAGTTCATGGACTCCTCATGGCTCATGAAAATGGAATAAAATCTCTTACAATGGAAGGTGACTCACAACTGATCGTGAAAAAAATCCGCAGTCAATATTATTGAAACAATAAGAGACTATCATCTTACTGAAATAGGGCATGGGACTTGATCAAAGACTTTGAAGCATTCAATATCAAGTCTATCCTAACGAGAAATAATGTCACTTTTTGACATAGTATTTGTGTCTGCTAGCTCATTACATCCACTGGAAAGGTCAAAAGTAAAGAAGTTCTCGGTGGAACTCATTGAGGCTCTAGCCATCCTAGACAATATTTCAAAATTCTAGGTCTTTTAAGATGACAAACACATCCTTGAGTTCATCATGTGCACAGGTGTGTTAAAAAAGAAGATTATAGATGAAGGGAATGAAGAATTCAAGGAAGAAGAAAAACTGGAAGCACCCGATGATAAGGGCCCATCATAAACTTGAGGACCAATTCCATACCTAAAGGGATGGTAGAAGTAGAAACAATTTATGACAGTGATGAGACCGCTATGAGAAGATGGCTAGATGTACCACCCAATGGTAAATAATATGAAACATTCAACCTCAACACTAAAGATGAGCTGAGAGAGGTCTACATGATGAAAGTAGGTACCAAAGAAGAGAAGGAGATAATGGTCCAACTCCTTTCTTAGTATCGAGCTGTCATAGATTGGAGCTATGAATAATTCAAGACATATGAAACATTGGTCATAGTACACAACATCCCACAAAAACTAGACTCCAAACCTTTATGACAATGTAAAAGAACTATGAACCCACCATGGAGCCTCTAATACAAAAGGAAGTCCATAAATTTCTAGATGCAAATATCATCTTTCCAATTTGACACTCCACGTGTGTCAAAAACTTGGTACCAATGAGGAAGAAAACTAGTGAGATTAGATTATGCATGGATTTCTTGAACCTTAACAAGGCCTCCCAGAAGGACAACTACCAACTCTCATCCCTCGATGAAGTGATAGAAGTAATAAATGGGTCCCAAATGTTGTTGTTCTTGGATGGTTACTCTAGCTACAATCAAGTAATGGTACAAGAAGAGGATACGATGAAAATGAGATTCACCACCAAATGGGGGACATTCACCTATCAACGGATGCCTTTCAGTTTCATTAAAACTGGGGACACTGTCCAGAAAGTAATGGACATAGATTTCAAGGGGTTAGTTAAAAAGTGCATCATCATGTGTATGGATGACCTCACCATTTTTTCCAATCAGGTAATCAATCACATTAATGACCTAAGGAGAGTCCTTCAAAGGTGTAGGAAGTATGATATTTCTCTCAATTCTAATAAATATGTGTTCATAGTCACAAAAGGCAAGCTCCTAGGACACATAATCTCAGAAGTAGGGATAGTAATCGACCTTGAATGGGTACAAGCCATTCTCAAGTTGACACCACCTCATAGCCACATGGAGTTAAAATCATTCTTTGGGAAGATTAACTTCATAGGGAAATTCATCATCGGTTTCACCGAGATAATAAAACCCCTAAACAACATGTTGAAGAAAGATTCTAAAATCAAGAGGACTCTCCTAGTGAGCAAGTCATTTAAGGAGATAAAGAACACAATGGCTATGGCCCCCATCCTCGTCAGCCTATATTATACTATCCCATTCAAGGTGTATTCCTTTGAATTTGAACACTTATGCACTGGCATCCTCACACAAAAAAAGAATGGTGAAAATGAGGGGCTGATAGCCTTCATGATATGTCCACTTAAGAACACCGAGATCAGGTACCTTAATCTAGAAAAATAGTCCTTCTCTTTGGTCAAAGCGATATAGAATTTCCAACATTATATACTAAGGAGACAAGTTTTTGGGATAGTACCCATTGCCACCGTAAAATATTTTTTGATGCAAAATGAAATAGGAGAGAGAAGGGGAAAGTTGATGGCGATTCTACAAGAATTTGACCTTGAGATCCAACCAACTAAACTGGTAAGTGGCCAAATATTGACAAAGTTGATATCTGTCTTAGAAGAAGGTCTAGCATGCCAAACTTACACTGATTAGGGTGTGATTACAGACATATGGTACCATGATATATTCTACTAGTTACTGCAGATCTACTTCCTAGAAGGGATGAATAGCTCACAAAGAAGGGCCCTAAAAAATAGACAGTAGCTCTTACATGTTGAAGAATGGTCAACTATAAAAATGCAATTTTGAGGTTCTATACCTAAGGTGTTTAGACAGGCTTGAAGAAAAACAAGTCCTAGATGATTTCCATGAAAAATATATGACATGCCATGGGTTACCTAAAGCCAGTTCCAACCAAATTGTTAGGAATAAGGTGTCTCAACCTTTTATATTTTCTTAAATTTGATATTATTTGTTTTCTAATTAATTGTTTGCAAATAATGTATTTAAGTTTGATATTCGTTCTGTCATTTAGTTTAGTGGACATGTGTTTTCACTCCACTTGGAAGATGAAAAGGATGATCAAACTTGGTCTAGGTGGATCTAGGCATCCCATTCTATGGTAGAGGTTATTTTTCAAATGTCAGCACTTTGGACAATGTGTAAGGTAATCATGATTGAAATGGTTACATGATGGATTCCTATGATGCTCATTAATATTTGTAAGAGGTAATTGTGAAAGATTCAATGATGGGTGAAGACATGCAAGACATGTGACAATTGATCATGTTGAGTACTGTACACTCTTATGCAATATGTGGAGTTCCTATTTTTCTGGAGAATGGTAAACCCTAATATAGTTATCTTTGGAAGTTGCCCTAAAAAGGGAAGCGCATAATATAAGCATTTTTAGGGTTGCAAATAATAGTGTGAGATGTTAGTGTATTGTTGGAATACTATTACGCTACCGGATTTGTCTTTAGTGTCAATTATCTCCTGAAAGAACTTGCATTGCAAGTGTATTGTAAACAATAATAGTTTTGATTAATACATTGTGCAGGTTTTGGAGTGCTGGGGTTTTTTACCGAAAGGTTTTCCCTAGGGTAATTCATTGTTTCATTCTCATTTTTCTATGTATCCATGTTATTGTATTATCATTCTATAATTGATAAGGGTTAAATCTGAATTTTTCACGATCCTCTTCTCGGGAATTTAGTGTAGGGAACTATTTTTCGCACACTTAGTTTCCTTTCAGTTGGTATTAGAGCCTGGCCAGTTTTGGTTATATTTGTTAGGGTATGGGTTTTTTGAGCTAATCTCCAATTCAGTGGGAGTATTGTTGTAGAGTATTCATAACCTTATTGTAGGAAGAGATGGCAGGTTCTTCATACGATTGAATGGAGGTGGAAAAGTTCAGTGGCACAAACTTTGAGTTTTGGAAACTCAAGATGGAAGACATGCTTGTAGACTGCGATTTATGGGAGGCGGTTGCAAAGGATATTGTTAGTCCAAGTCTTGTACTTTTCCTTTTTAAGTGGTCCTTTAAGTCACCATTATGTTTCCTGATTATCTTAAGTTCCCTAAAATCTTTCAAGTCCAGTCAATCACTAAGGTGTGAGTCCCGTAGTCCAGCCATGTTTTGAAAGGTGAAAGTTTATTTTTTAACAAATTGTTTGAACAGGCTTGAACACCCTTGAACAACCTGGAACAGGTTTGAACTTGGTTCAAACTAGTTCAAGGTAGTTTTAGGTAGTTCATAAATTCTATGAAATTTGTCAGGTACATAAATATGGCGATGATGATTTATGTATCGAGGAATCACAGGAAATGTTGAAGTATCAGTTACAAAATTAAGGCATGTCAGTGCAAGAGAAATATTAAAATGATGAGCCCGCAGCATGCCTAATTTTAATAAATGCAAAAATAAAGGGAAGAAACCTTATGTTAGTGTAAATTTACATAGAGGTTGCCACTATTGTTTTTAGCATGCATGCCTCCATTCACTTTAGTGAAGTCTTCAATGTGCAGATTAGAGAAGTTAAAATAGGGATATGCAATGCGCATGGTGGAAAATTTACATCATCTTCATCTTGAGGGTAGGAATGGGTATCAAAATAGAGATCATAATTAGATTTTGGATCTCTATTTTAGTGACATCAAATTATTTGGCAGCCATTGTAACTATGCAGAAGAAAATTAAATAAAAGTTTTGCAACCACAAATTTTCTGAGAGAAGAAAAACTGCCTCTACTCAGAGCTGCATAAATTTTGACTCAAACATACTTTGAGAAATCACTTTGGTGGAGTTGGGTGCAATTAGGATAACTCTAACATATACAAAAATGAAGGAAATCAAACATTGGAATAATTAGTTATGCCCCCTGCACCGAGGCTTAATTTTATTGTCATAAATATTTTTAAATCCGCCCAACAACAAGAATTTTTATTGATGATTAATGTATTCATATGCCACTTGTCAAAATATCATTTGGAGATGTTAAATTGTATCCTTATAAAATTTTAAATCAATATTTTATAAATATATCAAAATATAAATGAGAGAAGATCATGAGAGGAAAAAGAAAATAAAGATTAGAGAGGAAATGATTTTCAAGAATCGGTTACAATAACCGAATAACTACCGATAAGATATTATTTATTGGGGGAAATTTGATGAGACGGGGTTCCAATTTTTCTTTTTATATAGTCTGTGTGCTCCAACAAAGGAAAATTATTTCTTATTTGTAACAAGGGAAAGAAGGATTACATGTAATGTTTTCAGTTATGGTTTATGCAGGAGTAAATAAATCTTTGAGTCTTTTATTGTGTATGGAGGAGGAAGGAGGAATATGTATCAGATCTTTGAGTTTGAATATATTTTTTTGATTGAGAGTGATATGTGAGTAATTTTAGTCATCATCTTATGCTGTCCTATTTTTAATCATGATTGTTATTAAATCTCTGAGTTTATTCAGTCATGTATCTGAAAACAAATATTAAATCTTTCTCATGCTCTTACAGTGGGAAGAATAAGTGAATAGTCTTTGTGCAATGCAGGTAGTTTTTCTTTTAAATTATTAAATCCACAATTGCATTAACACCATGTTGATGGGTTAATGTTAGTATGCCTTTGCATCTTCTAGTTAAAGACATAACCTATATTTTAATTCATTGTAAATCTCTCTAAGAGGGAGCTGTACCTCTCAATTTAGAGGAAAGTTATCAATCTAATGATAACTTCTCCAACTCTTAGTAGCATTTGTAATTTCGTCTCGCCATTGTGAGTTAGTTTGTGTTGGTATTTTTGAAGTGCAAATCTATTTACTAACAGATTTTTGGCAAATCTATTCGGGATTCAGGATCAAAGATCAATGCTTCTTTATTTCCTCATATTTTTAAATATCTCTGTGTGAGATTGGCGACTTTGTATTTAATTCAAAAATATTTTGGTGAAATAATTCCAGTATGTTATGGCTTTGATTGTAGCTCAGCTATGGGGGGCACAAATTGGCCCTTTTGCATTGCACCAATATTTAGCCCTGCCTAAATGATCAAGAGAATATCTCCCAAAGTTTGCTGGAGATAAAACCAAAGACCCAGATGATCATATTAAATCAGTTATTGTTACATGTGGGATTCTTGGAGTGTAATAAGAGGATGTGTTTGTCAGATTTTTTGTTGAAAGCCTTGTTGGAAATGCTACTGAATGGTTTCAAAATTTGCAAGATGGATGCATTACAAGCTGGGATGATTTAAAGGTAAAATTTCTTGGAAGATTTTATCCCGTGGTCGATACTTATAAGTTGTTGAATCTCTTTCAAATTTGGATGAAAAAGGATGAATCTATGAGAGATTTTGTTGATAGATTTAATAGGTGTGTTGGTAAAATTCCTCAAGTCTGCCAGCCAAATGAAGAAAATCAGTTATGTGTTTTTATTGCTGCATTACAAATTGAAGTTAAATTTATTTTAAAAAGAAAGAAGATTCAAAATTTGAGAGATGCACAAAAATAGGCTATTGAGGTAGATGATGATATTCTTTTAAGTGAGATGAAATGCGTAGAAGCAAGTGTCATGAAGGTCTTAAAATTTGAAATTTTTTTTCATGATCAGAATTTTAAACCCATAGAAAAGTTTTAGCAAAGGAGACTCATATTGAAGGCATAAAAACCAACACCACCCATTTCTTCCCACCAAAACCTAACAGTCTTTAATGATGACGATTTTAGTCCATGTCTTATAGCTGAGAATATCTCTCATAATATTGCTAGAATCTATCATTTTCATATTGAAGATGATGATGCTCATGAATCAAAATTAGAAAATTTGATGGCATGTGTAGATACATTTCCTATTGAGAAAAGATTGGATAGTAAAAAATCAAATGGTAGTTTGTTGGAAGAGTTTTCTTTTTCAGATTTTGAAACCTTCACATTTGATACTTTTGACATAGTTGCAGTAAGTGGTCTTGATCAAGAAAACATGGAGAAGAAAGATAAATCTTAAATGCATGTTGGTAAGAAATTAGGTGGTATTCCTCATCTTGATGAGCAGGTATATTTTGAGTCTTTCCAATTTGATTGCATGCAAGATAATGATGAGTTTTTACAGCCTGAAGCATTAGAGAATTATGAGAAATTTGAAGCACAAACTAAGGAAAACTTATTTACTTATGTTGTGACATCATATGCAATTTTTGAATTAGAGGTATTTAAGTTTTATTATGAAAGAAAGTTTCTCAATAGTCATCCCATGTTGGAATCTTTTTGTTTTAAACATGGTCTTGCTTATGCATTTTTGGAGAGAAAATTTCTAGTAATGCCAAATTCAGATTTCAATCATAAGATTCTTACAAGGCATATTTACAGCCTTGAGGAAGTGTAGCCAGAAGTATATGATGAGGAGTGACTTTTTTAATCCAATATCTATTTTAGAAAGCTCTTACAATACATTTGTATTGGATCTTGCCTCACAATGGTTGTATGTATTTTTTTGGGAATGATTATGTTTACATATCAACCACTTTTCCACATGGGTAGCTACTTCTCTCAACCGGTAAATGGCTTCACTTGAGAAACCACATGCATCTCTAAAGGTATGAGCTGCTTTCCCTACTTGTAAATAAGTTTTGGTGTATTCTTAGTTTAAGTTATCTTTTTCAGTTTTGGCTTGGTGTTGGTTTTGGCTTGTTTTTTTCCTAGTTTCCCCTCCACCCATCTGCAAGCACCTCCTTGCACTATGTTTTTCTTGACTCTCTTGCCCAATGGTGCTAGGCACTGATCTTCATTACTAGAGATTCTGGTGTTCTCTAAATTTTGTCAAATGCAGTCCCAAATCAGAGCCAATATTAGTCCAAGTCTTCTACTTGTCCTTTTTATGTGGTCCTTTGAGTCACCATTATGTTTCATGATTATCTGAAGTTCCCTAAAATAGTTTGAGTCCAGTCAATCACTAAGGTGTCAGTCCTGTAGTCCAACCATGTTTTGAAAGGTGAAAGTTTATTTATTAACAAATTGTTTGAACAGGCTTGAACACCCTTGAACAACCTTGAACAGGTTTGAACTTGGTTCAAACTGGTTCAAGGTAGTTTGAGGTAGTTCATAAATTATAAGAAATTTGGTAGGTACATAAATATGGCAGTGATGATTTATGTATCGAGGAATCATAGGAAATGTTGAAGTATCAGTTACAAAATTAAGGGATGTTAGTGCAAGAGAATTATTAAAATGATTAGCCCGCGACATGCTTAATTTTAAGAAATGAAAAAATGAAGGGAAGCAACCCTATGTTAGTTTAAATTGATACAAATGTTGCCACTATTTTTTTTAGCATGCATGCCTCCATTCACTTTAGTGAAGTCTTCAATGTGCAGATCAGAGAAATTAAAACAAGGATATGTGATGCGCATGGTGGAAAATTTACATCATCTTAAGCTTGAGGGTAGGAATGGGTATCAACACAGAGATCATAATTAGCTTTTGGATCTCTATTTTAGTGACATCAAATTATATTGGCAGCCATTGTAACTGAGCAGAAGAAAATTTAATAAAATGTTTGCAACCATGAATTTTATGAGAGAAGAAAAAATGCCTCTACTCAGAGCTGCGTAACGTTTGACTAAGAAATAATTTGGGAAATCACTTCGGTGGAGTTGTACACAATTAGGATAGCTCCAACATATATGAAAATGAAGGAAATACAAGGGTGGAATAATTATTTATGCCCCCCGAACCAAGGCCTAACTTGACTATCATAAATATTTTTAAATCTGCCCAGCAGCAAAAATTTTTATTGATGATTAATGTATTCATATGCCACTTGTCCAAATATCATTTGAAGATGTTAAATTATATCCTTATAAACTTTTAAATCAATAGTTTATAAATATATCAAAATATAAATGAGAGAAGATCACAAGAGGAAAAAGAAAATAAAGATTAGAGAGGAAATGATTTTCAAGAATCAGTTATAGTAACCGAATAACTACCAATAAGATATTATTTATTGGGGGAAAGTTGATGAGATGGGGTTCAGGTTTTTCTTTTTCTACAGTCTGTGTGCTCCAACAAAGGAAAATTATTTCTTATTTATAACAAGGGAAAGAAAAATTGCATGTAATGTTTTCAGTTATGGTTTATGTAGGAGTAAATAGATCTTTGAGTCTTTTACTGTGTATAGAGGAGGAAGGAGGAATATGTATCAGATCTTTGAGTTTGAATATATTTTTCTTGTTGAGAGTGATATGTGAGTCATTTCAGTCATTTTCATATGCTTTCCTATTTTTATTCATGAATGTTATTAAATCTGTGAGTTTATTCTTTCATGTGTCTGAAAGCAAATATTATATCTTTCTCATGCTCTTACATTGGGAAGAATAAGTGAAAGGTCTTTGTGCCATGCATTTAGTTTTTATTTTAAATTATTAAATCCACAATTGCATTAACACCATGTTGATGGGTTAATGTTAGTATGCCTTTGTGTCTTATGGTTAAAGACATAACATATATTTTAATTCATTGTAAATCTTTCTAAGAGGGAGCTGTACCTCTCAATTCAGAGGAAAGTTATCAATATAATGATAATTTCTCCAATTGTTAGTAGCATTTGTACTTTCATCTAGGCATTGTGAGTTAGTTTGTGTTGGTATTTTTGAAGTGAAAATATATTTACTAAAAGATATCAAACTAGCAAACATGCCTCAAGAAGATCAGGATCTCAAGGATAGAAAAGCTAAGGGTCTCATTAGACTTTGTCTAGCATATTTTGTTCTTTTGAATGTTCTCGAGGAGAAGACCATAAACAAATTGTGGACACGGCTTGGGTCTATGTATCAGGCTAAGTGCTTGGTGAATAGATTGTTCCTGAGAAATAAGTTGTATTCTTTGAGAATGGAGGAAGGAGGATCCGTTGCAGATCACTTGAACGCATTTAACATGCTGATTGCATAGTTGACATCAACCAGTGTCAAGTTGGAGGAGGAGGATTGATGTATGACCCTGCTATGTTTCTTTCTAGATTCATGGGACCATCTTGTGATGGCCCTTGGGAGTACTATTTTCACTTTCCAAATGGATGATGTGGTGTCTTCACTGTTATTTGAGGAGATGCAAAGAAAGGCCTTTGATTCAACAAAGGAAGCCCTTGTTGTTTGTGGTAGATCTAAAGATAGAGGAAAGAAAAATGACAAGAAGTATGAAAAGGGTAGATCCAAATCCCATGGGAAATCTAAGACTCCTAGAAAGTCTAAGGAAACATGTTGGAATTGTGGTAAGTCTGGACACTTCTGTAAGGACTACAAAGAGCCAAAGAAGAAGAAGAAAAGGCTAGATTCAGATTATGATAAATCTCAAGAAGATGGTGATGCTTTTGTCGTAGCCTTGGCCACCCATGCATCTGATGATGTGTGGCTGATTGACTCAGGTGCTTCTTTTCACATGACCTTTCATCAAAGTTGTTTCTAAAACTACAAGGATTTTGATGGTGGTAAGGTGTACTTGGGTGATGATCCTCTCCTAGAGATAGTTGGACGAGGAAGAGTCACTATCAAATTCCATGATGGATGAGTAAAGGGGATCAACAGGGTAATGCACATCCTAGGTTTGGCATGAAACCTGTTATCTTAAAGTATGTTGAATGATGCAGGTGTGCAAGTTGTTTTTTTGAAAGATGGATGCAAGATGATTAGAGGATCTATGGTGCTCGTGAAAGGTACTAGGAGAGGTACCTTGTTTCAGCTAGATGTTTGCACGTCACAATGCAATAGTTCTTCTGTCTCAAGGAAGAGAGAAACAATCACTTCATCTCCACCATCTAAACCAGTAGTGAAGAAGTCGGTGGTAATGGGTTATGATTGTAGTGCAACAAGTGTACCTAAGGGTGCTAACACTTTGGAAGGCAAACTTCCTGCAAAAAAGACAATGTTGTGGCATATGAGATTTGGCCACATTGATGAGAAGGGTCTCAGAACCCTGAAAAATAAAAACCTCATTGAGGGGATAAATGATTGTAATCTCAAGTTTGACTTCTGTGAACACTGTGTTTATGGTAAGCAAAATTGTGTTCAGTTTTACTCCAGTTCTCACAAGTCTTCTAGTATTTTGGATCTTATCCATTCGAATGCCTTTGGTCGTATTAAAGTTCCTTCACTCTCCAAATCTATATATTTTGTATCTTTTATAGATGACTATAGTAGAAGGACATGGATTTATTTCCTTAAAAGAAAGACACAAGTTTTCAGTCTATTTAAGGAATTTAAAGCTCTCGTAGAAAATTAGACTGGTAACAGAATTAAGTGTGTGAGAACTAAAAATGGTGGTGAGTTTTGTTTGGCAGAGTTTGAATAGTTCTGTAAAGAATGAGGGATCAAGAGGCATAAGACAACTCCTTATACCCCCACAAAAAAATGGTGTTGTAGAAAGAATGAACAAGACACTAATGGAGAAAGCTAGGGGTATGCTTAGTGGAGCTATCCTCGAACAAAGGTTTTGGGTTGAAGCTATGGCCACTGCTTGCTATCTAGTTAACAGATCTCCTACATCAGCTCTTGTTGATAAGACACCCATGGAGGTGTGGTCTAGTAAGAAGCCTTCACTTAGACATCTTTGTATTTTTGTTTGTGAAGCTTATGGACATGTTCCTAAGGAGAAAAGATCTAAGTTGGAAAAAAAGGTTGTAAAATGTATCTTCATTGGCTACAGTGTTGGTGTGAAAGGATACAAGCTTTGGGATCCTATGATTGGTAAGGTTTTGTATAGAAGAAATGTTATTTTTAGAGAGCTAACACCTTCTCCTATTGTGCTACAGCCAGATGAAAAAGAAATGAAAGAAGATGTTGTTCAATGGCCTCCTACCCCTGAGAAGACTGAAAAGAGAGACTGTGATGGATCTAATGATGAGGAGAGGTCTAGAAGCTCTAAAAATTTAGAAGAAGAGGTAGAACAATCTCAACCTCAGCCCTTGAGGAGATCCATGAGAGAAAGAAAGAAACCAGATAGGTTTGGATTTTCTATGTTAGATTCTAGTTGTGCTTATGCCTTGATTACAAACACTGATGAGCCTAGATTTGTGAAAGAGGCTATAGGTATGGAAGATGTAGGCTTCTAGATTGAGGTCATGGATGATGAGATGGATTCATTGGAGAAGAAAAAAACTTGGGACCTAGTACCCTTTCCTAAAGGATGAAAATTGTACGCCTCTCTCTTCGATTCCCACATCTTTCCAAAGGTGAGGGTTAGTAGCAAAGGTTTCACAAATGAATGCAAATCAAGTATATAATGACGACTAAATGAATAATAGAAATGTGAGCAATAAAATGTACAATCAAGAGAAAGGAAGACAAATAAATGCAAACTCCACGATGCTTGAAGTTTCTATTATTTATCTCTGCTCCTTTTGAAACACTGTTCTTAATGCTTAGTATTGGCGGGGCAGCGTCTATGACTTGAGAAGCTTCAAGAATTTGACAATTGAAATGTGTGTGTGTGGTCGCAAGACGGCTTGAATGCTAGAACCAAAATGACAGAGTAATGGTGCACGAGAGCTGGAAATCCTAGACCCTTCAAATGGTTATGAAGGGTTTATTATATAGGAATTGGTGATGAAATGAATGGTTGAGATCAATCCTAGAGATAGGGAGATGAATGGTTGAGATCAAAAGGAACAGAAGAGGTCCTCAGTAAACT